>VZSC01000325.1:19389-67718 GCA_013398225.1 Steatornis caripensis | reverse complement strand
GGTGACCAAACAGGAGGAATCTCTACACAAATGACTTCATTGCATTAGCAGGAAGAATTTATAGGAAGGGAGACCAGTACAGAGTTTCACTCGAGTGCTTGCAGACTGCCTTACTGATTACAGCACTTGTAACTGGAGGAGCCAAGCGAGACAGAGCTACCCTGAAACATAATTTCCCCTTCAACTTCCCAGCTGTTTAGTTTGACCACGGGTAAATCACTGCTTTGACATGTGCAGTGGCTGTTACGCAAATTGCACTTCTGAATACCACAGAATTTCTGAACACCTTGAGTCTGCAGTTTAATGCTCCATAGACAACGTACCTTCAAGATCTGGAAAGAAAGGTAATGGTAGTAGATTGTTTAAGTAAGTTGCTCTGTCATGAAGAGTTCATGGTGACACAGGTGTGCATCCACAAATTGTTCACATTTCCCAGCAGAAGTTTAAGCCCCTCTCATCCCCCTCAGGCTACAGCAGGACAACTGTTTAGCTCCCTGAAGCGTTTCTCATTGAAGCCACGAAATGTGGGCTTTTCTTTTTTTCACTTTTTTAAGATTTTATACAAAAAAAAAGATCAAGCCTGCATTTTAAGCCAGATCTGTTCCCTTATTTGGTTCAAAACATAATCCCACAAACCATTGTCAGTACAACTGAGGGGGCAAGAATGAGTGGGAGGAGAAAAGAAAAAAGAGGATCAGGAATATCTTAAGCTGGCATTGCAGCCAAACATCCTGGCACCCAGCCGCTGCTGGAGGCAAAAGACTTTGGTTGTTATGTCCCTTTATAATTAGTTTTAAAAAGGACAACAAAAAACCCACCACACCAAAACAGGCAGAAGACAGTGCAGTGGCAGTGCTCACCAGTGAAATGACCTGGGCAAGTGATACGTCCATAGCCGCGTCTCTTACACATCGCATACTCAGGAGTGCAGGGCATGCAGAGAATGATGACAGGTGAACCATAAACAACGAGCTCCGTAACAATAGTCCTAGCCACAAATTCCTCGTTAAATTTCTGTGTTCTTCCGTGAAGAAATAGTAAATTTCTTCAAAGACTGAGCACAGCTCTTTGACATCTACTGCACAGAAAAATTTAATGAGGAACTTGTCAATAAGACTATTTTAAGCCATTTCGATATTAAGTTTGCTCTATTCCCTGAGCACAGTTACTTGTTCTTCCACTACAACCTACTCCCAACAGGGGGTGAAGAAAGGCTTGAGGGAGTAAATAGCATCTCTGCAGACACAATACAAAAAAAAAGGCAAAAGAAATTTTCTGAAATAACTGCTCCCGATTTTTACATGCCAAGGGGTGCCAAGACAAGAAAGGGCAGTAGTGTACCTTAACGTATGCAAGGAGTCATTCCAAGTTTTTGGCAGTTTGTATAAATGGACAAAAAATGGGGGCGAAACAAAGCACAGAATTTCAAGACCAGCAACCGTTTCTTTTCAAAGGCTATACAAACTGGACATAAGGAGGGGGGAAAATATTACCTAGCAACAACTACACAGTTTGTGACGTTTACAAAGCAACCAAATAAAAGGTCAATTAAGTAAGGAGGGGATAGCAAATTTTTTATCACAAATATAGACTTCAAATTTAAATATGAACTATGCACATAAAAAACACAGTAAGCTTGCAAAGGCTACTGAAGTGTGTATAAAACCCAAATCAATCTATGTATTTTAGAAACAGCAGTATTGGTCCTGCTTTTGATGGGAAAAATATCCTGAAACTCATATACCTTAAGCGAAGAAACAGCGATGTTCTGAATATTTAAAATGTTGCATCTCCCAAGTTCTCATCAGGTTTTTGAGCTGCAATGAGTAAAAAAAGACAGCTTTAAGCAGCTATTAAAAATAAAAAATGTTTCCCTGAAATACTCAGGATCTGCCTCCCTTTCACTAGTTTCTGTGTCTCCATGGAATCATCCAGGATGAGCAAGACCCATTTTTTTTAAATGTACAATGCAAGCAAAAATAAATCTGCCAGAACTGAATTCTGGGGTTTGGATCTTTTCCCCTACCCATGGGAGGGAACATAGGATCCCAATGCAATAGATGTAATGCATACTGATCACAGAGCAGAGCAAAGAGAAAGTAGGGCACATAATAAATGCATATGAAAGCTGACATTCATAACTTCAGGAATACTGGTGGTATAGTTCCCTCCCCAAGGAGGGAAACATGCTCTTTACTGGAAATCCGAGTGTCTGGAGGGAGACTGCGTACACCCTGACCCTCACCATAAATTCATGATTCACCGAGAAATTACACCTTTTCTGCTGTTGGTTCAAGAGGATACAGGAAGCACCTTCTCGTGAACAGCTAATTTACATCCTTTCTTCCCCAGCCTTGTTCAGTATTATGTTATCTTCTCATGCACAGAGAGACTGTGTATAACTTTTTAGTAACAAGATCAAATAAAATTTTGAAGAAGAAGAACATGTACTCTGAAAAATAAAACAATTTTCAAATGTGATTATGCACACTTCTAATGAGGCTTATGTTTGCCAACCTATTAGTATCATTTAAATCACTGAGCATCTACTTTACAGCTTTAACAAGTCAAATACTATATCTGAAGAATTACTGGCTGATACACTGGAACCAGAGCTTAGAAAGCTTTGTCCGCTTGTGCAAGAACAATTTTTTACTTTTCCAGTTTAGCTTAATAAAAATACCTCATTTATTCAAACAATAAGAAACTGGCTGGGAGCTGAGTAACACCTGCTCTGTTCTGTGTCTTTGAATAACAACTGAGAGCATAAAAGGATGACCAGGGAAAAATGAGTAAACCAATTTTACTAAAAATTCATCTAAAAATAATAGCTGCTTTATTTGGTTTGTTTAAGAAGCATGTTTCTGCAAAATGGACATTCAGTACAAATGCTGCAGTTTATTTGCATTTTTAAAATTTAAATAAGTTATTCCACATTTCTATTTGAAATCAATTTTCAACCAAAATCAGCTTGATAGTAGTTACAAGTAGTGTGGATCTATGACTGGATCACATATTATACTGTACCTCCTAGACTGGATCACATATTATACTGTACCTCCTAAAATGTATACGTATTACATTTCCTTCATCAGCAACAAAACTACCTCAGCATAATGACTATATTGTTACACACATCACCATGTGAACCAAGCTTTCTTTATTAAAGTAAATGAAAGATACAAAATAATTTTATTCCGATATTTCTTGCTTGATAATTTAAATCATGATTTACAAAAGCAGCTCTAAACCCAACCACTCTCACAAAGAAAAAGGAAAAAATCTTTTGCAATATAAGACTTCCTCATCCCAGCTTCAATGAACTAGAGTCTTCGGAAGTCAAAGGGAGATAGATGGCTTAGGCCTTAAAACAGGACCAACTGTTTGTGGGACAAGACTCTGAAGGGAATTCAGGAACTGATACGGCTTGCAAATAAACCCTTCCACCTTAATGATTTAATGTCTCTCCCTTGATGCAATTTATTGTACAACCCTCCTGCAGTCCAGGCTGGGATCTGGAACATGGCTGTAAGCCAGCGCTGCTGAACACTCTGCAGTGTCACACTGCTAAATGTCTAAATACTTTGCCTCAATATCTAGCGTAATCACCTCTTCTGAAATAATCTATTTAAGGTGCATGCAATAGCAAAAGCATCAAGCCAGAGAGGGGGGAGAGAAGATGATGTACTGCCTGTCTTCAAAAGCTAACTATCGTATCAGTGAAGACTATCATATCACTGTCAGTGAAGATGAGATAGAATACGCACACAGGAAAAAGATACTTAAAACACCAAGTTCAGAAGAAACAAATCTCTTGTTTCAAAAGGACAACAGAGTAATCATTCAGTAAAAGTACAACACAGTGATCATTCAAATGTTTGTGTCTGTAACTTTAAGAACATTACAGGGTGTGATTTTACTTACTCAGCTTCTGTTATGTCTGATCAATTGTGACAATCTAATTATACATTAATTCAAGACTTGCTGCCTGCTCCTACTGGAATGAACCTCACATCAGTGAGAAAGTTGTTACAACACGAAGACTTGAAACAACTGCTGAAGCAAGCTCAAGAAAATTGACAAAGGACTCTAATTACTGTCCGTCATGATGCGGAGGAGATACACCACATCTTAGAGCAAGTCAAGAAAGATGCAGAACTGCGGTGGTGGGATACACTCTTTGGATGGTCACCAACTGCCACAGGAACTTTAAACAAGACACTTCATCCAGTTGTCCTATTGATATTAACTGGTTTACTTTTTATTCTACTAGTTGTATTGTGTATTAGAACCTTGATTATTGTAAAACTGTTGACTTATGGACTTCCTCCTTTGGATGTACATATACAGGATAATGCACATGCTTTGTACACAATGGATATCCCTAGATCAGGTTGAATGTTGTGAAGCTTGAGTGACTATAGTCACAGGGTGGATTATGTGGGATAATGACCTGGGGCAGGTGTGGGGAAGTAAAATTAGAGAAAAAAATAGAGATAAAATTAGAGGAAACTAGGGAAAAGGAAAAAAATTATAAAGTTTAAAGTTATAACACTAAAGAAATGTAAGGTAAAATACAGCTGCAGCCTCCAAGACGGAATGAGGTTGGCTACTCCCACAACAGTTCCCTAAACAATGCTATCTGCAACCTTAGCACATGCTAAGAGGAACAGAACGGAGGGTGGAGCAGAGTGAAGACTGCACAGCCAGGCTCTGTTCTAAACTTTGCAAGAATGGGAACCTGATGGTACTGTGGAAATGATAAACCTCTTAGCGGCCGCTGCCAGCCGAGGAAGATAAGAGACTGACCGACAACCGTGACGAAATCGCTGTCCTTCGGATGAACATTGCTCATTATAATCTCATTATACTACTAAAAACCACACCTCCATCCCAAAGCTGCCCCCCCTCTCAGGTATGGCCACCCCTCACTGAGCATGCATAGTGAATTTTAGGGAAGCTATACCTTTAAACCGAGGTGAGAGAATTCTTCACCAACCAGTGACAGAAGTGTGTACGACACGAGTCACTCAAGCTCCACCTAAATATTAAATAATATAAAGGGAGTAGGGGAGAGAATAAATTTAGAGAAGACTCCACCATAACTGCTGGGATTGGTCGACGGGCCGAACCTGCCTTCTCCCCCCTAGGGACTCCTACTGGGTAAGAACTATACTTTAAGAGCACTTAGCTATTAACTTCAGCTAGCTTTTCTTTTATTAAGTGACTAGATCTTGTACGTCTACTGTTTTCACGCTTGCTTTTGCAGTTAGTTTACTATCACCAGAAATCCAAAAACCTTAAACTGTCACAGATTTGTATAATAAAATTCTCAGCTGAGTTTCGTTTTAGTGTAAGTTTCCTGAAACTTGAATAATTCGTTTGACTGAGGAGTGTGAACAGGGTACCCCAAAGAGAACATCTGAATCACCCTCCAATACAATGTGCTGTCTAGTTGGGTTCAGACAGGCTGATCGGGCGCAAGGGTCTCATCCTTCCTGGGACATTAACAGGCTAGTTAAATGCACACGGGTGGGAACTTCTCACACACACACACTTTCTGCTCTTAACATGACAGGAAAGTACAACAAAAGTACAACAGAGCAGGAGCACTTAGTTATTAACTTCTATACATAGGCCAAGTCTGTGCTACTGCAGCAATACCATGAAACAGCTTCTGCACTAAATGCCAAGGTCTATGCCATTTTCCATAACAATGCCCATCTCTCCAGCATACTGGAACAGAACCAACTGAATAATTCATACACAAATTTCTTCTCAACATTTATAANAAAATACAGCTGCAGCCTCCAAGACGGAATGAGGTTGGCTACTCCCACAACAGTTCCCTAAACAATGCTATCTGCAACCTTAGCACATGCTAAGAGGAACAGAACGGAGGGTGGAGCAGAGTGAAGACTGCACAGCCAGGCTCTGTTCTAAACTTTGCAAGAATGGGAACCTGATGGTACTGTGGAAATGATAAACCTCTTAGCGGCCGCTGCCAGCCGAGGAAGATAAGAGACTGACCGACAACCGTGACGAAATCGCTGTCCTTCGGATGAACATTGCTCATTATAATCTCATTATACTACTAAAAACCACACCTCCATCCCAAAGCTGCCCCCCCTCTCAGGTATGGCCACCCCTCACTGAGCATGCATAGTGAATTTTAGGGAAGCTATACCTTTAAACCGAGGTGAGAGAATTCTTCACCAACCAGTGACAGAAGTGTGTACGACACGAGTCACTCAAGCTCCACCTAAATATTAAATAATATAAAGGGAGTAGGGGAGAGAATAAATTTAGAGAAGACTCCACCATAACTGCTGGGATTGGTCGACGGGCCGAACCTGCCTTCTCCCCCCTAGGGACTCCTACTGGGTAAGAACTATACTTTAAGAGCACTTAGCTATTAACTTCAGCTAGCTTTTCTTTTATTAAGTGACTAGATCTTGTACGTCTACTGTTTTCACGCTTGCTTTTGCAGTTAGTTTACTATCACCAGAAATCCAAAAACCTTAAACTGTCACAGATTTGTATAATAAAATTCTCAGCTGAGTTTCGTTTTAGTGTAAGTTTCCTGAAACTTGAATAATTCGTTTGACTGAGGAGTGTGAACAGGGTACCCCAAAGAGAACATCTGAATCACCCTCCAATACAGTGTGCTGTCTAGTTGGGTTCAGACAGGCTGATCGGGCGCAAGGGTCTCATCCTTCCTGGGACATTAACAGGCTAGTTAAATGCACACGGGTGGGGAACTTCTCACACACACACACTTTCTGCTCTTAACATGACAGGAAAGTACAACAGAAGTACAACAGAGCAGGAGCACTTAGTTATTAACTTCTATACATAGGCCAAGTCTGTGCTACTGCAGCAATACCATGAAACAGCTTCTGCACTAAATGCCAAGGTCTATGCCATTTTCCATAACAATGCCCATCTCTCCAGCATACTGGAACAGAACCAACTGAATAATTCATACACAAATTTCTTCTCAACATTTATAAGTCATTCTTTGGGCACCTGTTAACTGCCAAATATCAGAAGTGATAATTTGGCATTCACACCAGAGGAGTGTTTGGTTTGGCTTTTGTTCTTTAGCTTGCCTTGGGTCTGCAGGTTCATAAAAAATTACTCAAAAAAATAAACATAAAAGCAACTGTGAACTTACCGTCACAAAAGAAAGTAAGTAAGTAAAACTTAGTAAGGCAGAGGGAAGTTTTCCATGATGCAGTGTTTTATCTCAACACCACGCAGGGCAGTATTCATCTCACCAGACTTGAGAGATCTTGAGAGTCCAATTCAATAGCCTGAGCTAGAGATTAGGCCCTTTGCAATCAATGGAGAGAGACTGCCCTGCCTTCAGCTTCCGCAGAGACTCAGGGAGTCACGGGTAGAACCAGACAGGCCTTTTTCTTTTACGGGAAACGCTGACATTGCAGATGTTTCTCCATTCCAAGTCAGGAGGAAATCACGCTCTTTTCAGACAGCATATTCAAAAACAGGGAACGTGAGTACCTAAATAGCCTGAGGGCTAGCGTTCTTGGTTCAGGGTCCCACCAGGGCACCTCTCTCCTGCCTGCAGCCCGGGATCCCACGGGCCATCAGAGCCGCTTTGCTCAGACTGATACACTCTGAGGTACCTGTGCAAGCAAGAATCCCCACCTTAGTCTCTCGTATCCCACCTGAGTGCCACGATACTGGCTTATAGCCTGTATAACTTGACTGTTTCAGCTCCAGTCTTTACAAGGCTAAAAGCTTTCAGGGGCAGAGGCAGACACAAACTAAATGCGGGGTGAGGGCAAAACAGAGCCAATTGCACGCATCCTTTTTGTGATGGCAACAGGGGATCAAGAACATACAGGAACGCAGGAGCACTTAAGCCCCTTGCCCCGACTCATCCTTGCTTACTGCTCCCATGGTTCCACTGCTTAGTTTTCCTGCTTCAGAGCTGGGACATAAAATGGAATTTCCTGTGTCATCTCCCAAAAGGGAAGAGCCCAGGCAGACTAGCTAACTGGAGTGTAGCAAAGATCTTTCTTCTTTCTCCCTCAAAACACCCATCTAGGGCTTGAAAACCCTTTTCCAATAAATCTGTCTTTGGTGCATCACTGCTTGGAAAGTGGGAGTGTGGAGTCAGGGGAAGGTGGGAGTCTTTCAGTAAAAAAAGCTATCCCTAATTGTTTTCAGTCAAGGATGGTCAGTGTAGTGCACTACAGGTTAAAAGCATAACATTTGCGTCTAAATAGAAAAGGTTTTCTTTTCCCTTTATACAGCAATGAAAATGGCAAAGCACTGATGCTTCAGTGATAAGTGCCTTTCAATATCCAGCACAAGGAAATGTCTTGTTAACATGTCATTATTTATAAATTAGAGCTTCAGAAACATAGACTTATTAAATATATTCCCTATTTTGAGCTTAGTAGAAACTACTAACTTCGTATTCCCAGCACACTTTAAATAGAGGGCTAATAAAACATATAAGACATAAAATGTAGTGAAAAAATAAAACAGGCTGAGTGCAACCATTAGGTTGTACCTTGAGCATCACCTCCACATATAGTTCATAGAGCATATTATGTCAGCTCAGACATCCTACTGTCACACCAGCCCCTTGTAACGCCATTTTAATTGGGACCAAGCGAGAGCTGCCTCCCAGCTCAGCACTTCCAAGTATTAGACTTTGGTCACCTCATTGTCTGTTCCTCCCACTTCATATACTGCAGTAGGTATGGTTATCTCAGTAGGCTCATTTCCAACAAACTAAGGCAAACTATAAACAGAAGCAAAAGTCCTGAGCAAATGATATCTACAGAGCCTTAACATATGAACCGAGCAGCTTTCCAGAGTGCCAGCATGTCTGTCATTCACATGGAGTCTACGTGCAAGAGTCAGCAGCAGAAACTGAGCGCGAGCTATGCTCCCATCTCCTGTACAGGACGTAACTCCCGATATGTTGACTCCAATGATGCATTCATGTGTTGAGCTGTTGATTTTACACCACTTACATAAATGCAAATATAACATTCTTTAAAAATACATGAAATCTACAAAATGTGGATGTGCCAGGATCTATAACAAGATCCTAAAAATAAGCTGCAGCCACATTTTTTTTTCCCCTAGTAAGCTGTCTAGACAATCCATTACGTCTGATCAGGCAGCTCTGGGCAACAGTGCTTCTTTAAGCATGCACCACATCACCCAGCGTTACAAACCACTTAAAAAAAAAAGTGAGCTATCAATGCATCTCTCCTAACAACTAAAACCACCTCAGCTTTAAAATTTGTTCTGAAGACTGTGGAGAGTTCAGTTACCATTTAAATGTTTAATTACTTATATCTTTTGCACTGAACTGGCAACTTGGCCATCACCTAGAAAATCAGCGTTTCTTTTCTCATCTGTTTTGCTTACGGAAACTGAAAGACATCAGATAAGCAGCAAAGAAGGATATCACAATGAAAGCCAGACAACTAATTCCCACCATGGCTTTAAACTTACCTATTGCCTTCTCCCATTAGTAATTCTTTAGTGTGCTTTCACTGGTAAGGTCTGCCCCCTACAGCTCCTGAGCCCCACTAGCAAAGTTGAGGGAATGAAGCAATACTCACAGAAGAGGAAGGTATGAGTTTGGGTGCATCTAAATCGATGGATTCATGTAAGTCATGGGACACAAATGGGAAGCACCTTATGGTGTTGAGGGTGCAGGCTGATGTCTTTGCAAGGCTGTTCTATCATCCCTGAAAGGTCATAGCGACTGGGAGAGGTTCTCTATGACTGGGGATGGGGGAAGAAAAGGAAAAAAAAAAAAATCACACCTATCTTTAAGGAGGAGGATCCAGGGAACTACAGGCCAGCCAGCCTAGCCTCCTCCCTGGGATGCTTATGGAAGAAGTCCTCATGGAAGTAATTTCAAAGGACATGAAGGACAAGAAGGTGACTAGGAACAGCCAGCGTGGATTTACCAAGGGCAAATTGCACCTGACCAACCTGACAGCCTTCTATTAGGAGATGACTGGCTTTAAGGACAAGAGAAGAGCAGTGGATATTGTTTACAGTGCCTTTAGCAAGCCTGTTGACAGTGTCCTACAGTATTTTTACTAGCAAAATATCAACTGGAATGTGGACAATAAAAGGGTAGAAAATTGGCTGGGCCATCAGGCTCAAAGAATTTTTCCTCTCAAAGAAAGAACATACAATTTATGGCCAGTTACAAGGCAGTCCACAGTGATCAACACTAGGACCAACACTTTAACATGTTTTATTAACAACGAGGATGATGGCATGTTCATGAATGATACCAAATTAGGGTAAATGCATGATAAACTGAGGGACAGCACTGCTATTCAAAGGGATCTCAGTCTGGAGATATGGGCTCACAGGAACACCATGAAGTTCAGGGTTATCACACAGCTGAGAAGGAATAACCCCACACCACAGTACAGGTGCAGGGTGCTGACTCCCTATAAAGCAGCTTTGTAGACTTGTGCAGGGTAGCCTGGCAATTTGAGCACAAATCAGCCATATGTCCTCATGGCAAAGGCAGCTGATCACTTACTGGGATGCACAGCTGAGCAAAGCGTGTGGCCAGCAGATGGAAGGAAGTGTTTATTCCCCTCTATTAAATACCCGCAAGACTGTACATGGAGTAATGTGTTCAGTTTTGGGCTCCCAAGTACAAGACAGACATTGACCTACTCGAACGAGCCCAGTGGTGGGCCACCAATAAGATTAAAGGGCTGAGGTAGATGATGCACACGGAGAGGCTAAGAGTTTGTTCAGCTTTAAGAAATGAAGGCTTCTTGCTGCCTACGGCTGTCTAAGGGGAGAGTGTAAAGAAAATGGAAGCAGGGTCTTCTGGAATGCACATGGTGACAGGACAGGAGGAAACAGACATGAGTTACAAGGGAAATTCCAATGAGATGGAAGAAAAACTTTATCACCATGAGGATGGTCAGACACAGGCACAGGTGCCAGAAAGGTTGTGGAATCTCCACCTTTGGAGATACTCACAACTCACCTGGACATTGCCCTGAGCAAGTTCATCTAATTGGACCTGCTTCAAGCAGCGACATGGACCAAATAACCTCAGAGCTCCCTTCCAAGCCAAATTAATCTGTGACCTTGTTTTAAAGAACAAATCTCACCACTTGGACCAAGACACAACTAAGTATAAAATGACCCATGGCATGCCCAACAAGTATGCAACTGCAAAAGCTTCTCACAACTACCAAAATGAAGCAGCAGCTTTACTGTGTCCATGTTCCCCAATCTGCAGGACGTGCAGACAAATCAATTGTATTTGAACATTTAAATGTTTCACCACTGATGCTATTAAAGCAACTAATTATTCTGGCTCCCACCACGAAGGAAAAGATTTTTTCAAAATCTCTGTTTATTCACTATTTCTACAGTTACCACCACAGCCCTAAAAGCAAAATCAGACTCGCGTCGCAGGTTCCAGTGGATAGGCTTAGCAGGCAAGATTTGGAAACCCAAGAGCACCCTCATGTGGCTAGATGTTGCTATGAGCTCTCCTTCCTCCACTTAAAATCCATGCACCACAAGCAAAATTCACATTTTATTCACAGGTTTATTTCCCCACCACATCACCGACTAGAAGCAGTACGTGTGCCAGAAGCAATGTTTCTTCTGCCGCACAGTTCTTCCAACAGAAGCTGTTTAAGTCGCCTCCTTTCCTCGAGACTACAGCTGGATGCCAGGCCTCGCAGGGACCGGCAGGGACACTGCCAAAGGGCAGGGGCACCAACAGCCAGAGCCAGCAAGAACCAAAGGCAGCACTCTCCTTACCTCCTGGGATACCTCTTGGTATTACCGCTCATGCCAAGCTGGAGAGCAATCTTTACCATCTCTCTCTTTGCTCCCAGTGTCAAAGGACAGTTTTTCCTCAATTTAAGATAAAACTACAATTTCCTGGTAGCAGATAAGGATTTTTTTTTCTGTTCCATCCACTTTTTTTTTTTTAAAAGAGAGGCTGAGAGAACAGCAGCTGCATTCCTTCTTACCAGCTCCCCCAGCCACTGTAGTGCATGCTTCATGCTGCATGGCAAAGGAAAGGCCTCTTGCTGTACAAGTCTCACTTGCTCCAGCTAACCTGCATCCACGCCCTGCCTGTCCACCCCCACCCAACCACCACTCCTCCAGCTCTTTCTCCAGGTAGTGGGTAGGCTTTCAGAACAGGCATGGGCCCTTCCATTGCTACACTCAGCCTGGTAGATCATTTTAAACTATGAACACAAGCACTGTAAACTGCATTAGGAGTAAATAAAAACAGTGGCCTGCTTCCATTTTTATGTTGAAGCCATTCAAAAGCAGTAGCAACACTGGTGCAAAGGAAGGGTTAGAAGGTCCCTAACTCAGGCCCGAGTATACTGCTCTACCACCAAGTAACATCTTACTGAAACCATTCTGACTCAGTAGGGATTTTACAAGTCTCTGGCTGGCTATTTTCCCTAAGCTGAAAACTCAAAAGGAGCTAAATAATAATTTTAAGATGTGGTAGCCCCCAAAACCTAACACCGTCCTCAGAGTTCTCTGCCCTGACTAGTAAACACATGTAACACCACCTTCTCAACTCCCTGTTTTAGGGATAGGGAAGATGTATATTGTTTGATTACCACCAGTGACAGAAGCCAGATGAATTAACATGTGTGATGCAAAACATTACAAAGCTAATACAGCTGGCAAAATTAAGAACATAGTGTATTTCTGGTTTTTGTAGTAGTATTTTTCACTAAGTAATATAATATATATCCTACTCTGAAATGGAGAAGTGAGTAGAAGAAACAAAAGGACTGTATTCTCAAATTGCATGAGGTGGTCTCACAGTAAACCATTGGCAGAACATTTTATTCACGATCCCACAGTAACATGGATTGGAAGAGCCCTCTACAGGACATCAAGTCCAGTCTCCTGTTCATAGTTAACTTGTTAAAATGTAAAAACAGAGGACATTTCACTTTACCAAGTGGTACTTTGGACCTTTCAGATCAAGAATCGGTATATTTTTAAACTATGATGATGAACCAGTTTAACTACAAGTTACTGTCTGCACCACAATAATATATAAGCAAAATGTTACATACACCACATTATGCATGAGATAAAAATAATCTCATCAGCCCTTAGGCTTCGGAGGTTTCAGTTTAAGAACCACAGGAAGTTGTGGGTGGCAGCTCCAGTTTCATAAGCCTTTTGAAAAAAAAAAACTTTTTACAATGACCCTTCCAATACGGTCCTCAAAGTCCAGGGATGCTGCTTACACTTATCACTGAATGTAAAATATTTAATTCAGTTTATCAAATGGCCTGGTGGAAAATGTGTGGCTAATATGAAGCAACCACTATACACCCATACACAAACTCAAAGGAAAGAAACATTGCAGCCAGATAAGGTTTTCATTGTCAAAGACGCCATCTCTGATCTCTGAGCGGAAGCCTCAAGGAAGAAATTTTTTCCGTCAAGTTGTCAAATGACAAGCCTAGAAACTAGAATCCAGCAATGGTTATCAAAAATTACAGACACTCTAGAACCGTTGACTTTGCTGCAGGCTAAAATTATTTCCTGAAATGCAGCTCACCGATATAAGTTCTATGGTGGGTATTTATCTCATTCTCTCTACAGGGGACAATGATTTGACAGGTAGCAACTATTCTTCTCACTTAACTTGTCTAACTGATAAAATAAACCAGTTAAACTTGGAGAAAAGTAGCTTCCAAACTGAATGGAGCTTGAAGCTCACTGTTTCTGTTTCAGACCTGCACAAGAGCTTGCACAGCTGATAACACTTTTTCCCCCAAGTAGCCTGTTAAAGGACATTACCTCTCTGCCCACCAATCTTAGTCTCATCTTAATATAAGACAAAATACGTACGTCCCAATCCAAAGCCTGAAATCAGTGGGAGCCTCTTCAACCATCACTGTGCTAATCAAAATTCTGAAAATAGGATTAAATGCTGCCACCCAAACAAGCCCCTCCTCTCCTCCCTGAATTATGTTACCTACACAAAGAGAACAGCAGGTCAGTAGTCAAAAGAGCTATTTACCTGGCAGATAGGTGTCATTCCACTTTCAGACAACAGTCAGACCCAGTAAGAAGTCAGCATGAACTGTGCTGACTAACAGTGTCAGATTGCAACTTGAAAAGAAGGAACCACGTGTTAGCACGATGTAACAGGCTCTCCATAGATCACACACACTAATAAACCAGGAAGACAGGAGTCCTTGGCATTTCTCAGTCTCTGGAAAGAACCAGCCTTCTTTTGGATATAAACACATTCCATCACTTTACCTTTCTCCAAGAGGAAATTCAAGACAAACCATTTGAGGCAAGAATTCCTGAGTGTCTTAAAAAATGACTACTCAGTGTAATACTGGTTTTTAATCAGTCTAGACCAATGGCCTTTATGCAGACCTTCATCAAGTGATCAAAAAAAGTGTAAGCAGCATGCTCAGGAGGAGGAAGGGGGGATGTCTGGAATGGCGGAGTTTATCTTCTCAAGTCACTGCTACAACAAAGCCCTGCTTTCCAGGAAATGGCTGAATGCTTTCCTGCCAACGGAAAGTAGTAAATTAATTTCTTATTTTGCTTTGCCTGTACGTGCAGGTTTTGCTTTATCTATTAAACTTTATCTCAACACATGAGGTTTCTCACTTTATCCCTTCTGATTCTCCCCTCCATCCCACTGTGGGGGGAGTGTGCGAGCAGCTGTGTGGGGCTCAGCTGCCTACAAAGGTAAGCCCCCAACACGGGGACAGGTGTGTTACTCCCTGTGGCTTTACTACAACAACTACTGATGTTACATCTGTAGTTCACGAATGGAGCAGTACATTTGAAATCAGCTTAAGACTTGGAAGCTATTGCCTCATGCAGGTATCATTCACCCAGGTAATGTCAGTCTCTTCCCCTTCTGTTGCCGAGTTCATCCATGTCTCCCATGAAAAGAAACAGCTGGTGATCACCTTTAGTGTCATACAGCTCACCACTTGTCTCTCAGATGTGAGCCCGATACATGCCATGCATTCCCAGAGACACCTGCCCACCTGGACTCCCCACCACAACATCTGTAAGTCTGTGGACAGATTAGTTGCAAGCCTCCCTCTCCCCTCCTTGCTCCTCCACACAGCCATGTGGCCCAGTTGCCACCAGTATGGGGAAATCAGGGAATAAGAGAAAAGCCAATACTGGACTGTGGCCAGGAACACGCTTTCACATAGAGCTCTGTGTTCCACCAGCAAACATACTGGCCTCATCCCACTACCTCGCTGTGGGGGTGCGTGTGCATGTTTCTGGGTCTCTCAGAAACGACACACTATCAGAGCGGGGATCATAGCTGCACAGAGGCCTCAACAATCATAAACTCTTATTTGGGTTCCTCCCTTCCCAGCTGTCTTCTCTAAAAGGAAAAAGTCTCTCTGGAATACAGAATTTAAGTAGAAAAACTTACTCTTCCCTCTTATAACTTCTGAATAATACTAGATACGCCTGCAAAAAGGTATGCCCTCCTCCTGAATAACTTCCAACACTTTTCAACAGGACAGAAAAGGCCACAGTATGACTTTTCATTTGAGGCCCTTTAGCCTGAGGAGCTGAAGAAAGATTTACACTAAATGGAGCTTCGAAGCTTGAAAGAGAGTCTCTACTGGGAAACATAACATTGGCCCTAGAAAACAGACTGACTCAAATCCATTTTTCTCAAGTTTTCTGGAAAAAAAGTGTTTTAGTACTGGTTTTGCAATGGTTCAGGAAATGTAAATTCCCCATGAAATCTTTTTAATGAAACCATTCCCTCTCTCTGCCTGCACATGTAGTTAAAAAAAAGTTATCTGTTCAGTATGCAAAAGATTTGTAAGTTCCTTTAAAAAAGTAATAGTGTTCTATTTGGACTGAATTATTCTGAAATGCCTGAACAGTAACTTAGACCTCCAGCACAGACCCATACCTGGATAGAGAAAGTATTTTCCAGAATTCTGTTTGTTTCATCTGCAACATCAACTAAGAAGAAGCCAAAATTACATATTTTAAAAAAACCCAAAGATTCTATAGTTTTCAACTTAAGTATTTTCTTATAACAAATTCAAAATTGCCACTTCATCCTTAGAATCTTCCATTTCTTACTTTCTTTCATCTCCCGAAAAGGCCTAAAAATTAATGCAGAGAAAGACGAGGGGAAATAACTGTTCCCACCATACACAGAACTACAGTCGAAGTGCCAGTGCAGCCAAGTGCCATTTCCTCAGGCAAAGTAGACCTGAATTCAACATTCATAAACAACAAAAAAAAAAAATTTTGGCATCCTAGTTTCACACAGAGACACCATTTTAACTCCATCCTGAACGCTATCCCCAAAAGACCAACAAAAGCACTTTGAAATCAGTCTAACACAGATACATACAACTAAAAACCCCTTCACGTCCACGTGCAGTTGTGGACAGACAGAGGTGGTGGCAGCTGTGTCCCAGCAACAACTGTGGTTTTGTTATGTACTTATCTGCACAGCAGCTGTACAGGGAATTCAACTAGTAGAGAGCATGGTGTAAAAGTCACATACTTTCAACGAAACCAAAGTGCTGCCCACAACCAGCCCAGGAAAACTGTCTCTCTGCTCTGTCTTCAGCACTGCTCAGGATGTCGAGGCCTGGACAGAGAAGCACATAGTGCACGTTATTTACAGAGCATCTGCAGAAAATCACAGTGCACACCTGCAGATTTGCAAGCTGGATGCCCTTGTTGAACCCAAATAGACCAAACACTCTGAACAGAGGCAGCCAGAGAGTCAATTACATCCATCACGGCACATGTAATGTATTAGTGCTCTTCTAAAGTATGTCAACACTGAATTTATCACAAACCAGCTGATGCCTTGAGTTAAGTAAAGAGTGTGGACAAAACAAGAGGTGAAAGTGTGAGTTACTTACCAGGCTGTTACACTGCCAGTGGAAACCATGTAGCAGATGACTGCACCTGCTTAATTCACATTATTATTTTCTCGTCATTATTACACAGATTTTAACTCTGTGAAATTAACTACACACACATTTCGTATTTTTCCCCTTAAAAAAATAGTTCTAAATATTTTTGCAAAAGGTACTTGGTGAATCTAAGCTTTTGTCATTTTATTACTATTGTTTTAAAACTTACCATTACTTGTTTGGGCTAAAAGCAAGGTTCAGGGTTTAGTAACATGGCAAGTTTTAAAACCAACTTCAGAGAAGGCAGGAAGACCTTTGTGATCTATGACAAGTGTCCTTCAAAATGTTTAAACATCTACTTGGAAAAAATCGAACCAGTCACATTTATTTTGACACTTGCCTGGGACATCAATGAGACCACTCCCAACAAGTTTGAAAGATACAGCCTCTCTGGAGCAATGCCTTGTTTAGTGTTTTGTTGCTTCTGCCCCAGGAATCACCAACACTCACAGGGCTCAAGAAACATATAGAGGAAACTTGTGTTTTAGTGTAACAAATTAAGACATTTATCTACATTTGTTCTAAAACATCTCATCACAGAAAAAAAACAACCAAAGAAACCAACCAAACATCACTCAACTGCAGCTTTGCTGAGCCTCAGCAGTAGCCATCAAATGCTAACAGGCACCAGGTAGAACTAGATACTTGCATTAGAAAATAAAGGGAATAAAGCATTATTCCTTCAGAACTGGAGCTACTTAATCCTTTTTAAATCCTTCATTTGCCTAGAAAAAGAGGGGAATAACTTTATTTCTATATGATATCAGGTAACCCTACACTCTGGGGCCCACCATACTGTAAATTATATTTATTTTACTTAGGTCAGCAAAACTGCAGCCACCTTTCCCTGCACCCTCAACTTCCCTCAGCACTCACTGCTACAAAGTCAGTTTTCAGTCATGTGCCAGATAAAGGCTTTTTCTGATAACATGTGAAAAAACAGTGGCATTAAGTATTTTGCTGGATTACTGACAACAGAACATACCTAAAAGCAATCCTAGGGAGCACCACAGGAGCTCAGTTCCTATTCAAAGAGAGGCATCAAAGAAATGCCTCAGTGTCTGTCTAACAAGTTCACCTGAAATTCATTGGTAGACCAGTTCACTTTCAGATTAACGGTTCAACAGTACTACAACAAAATAGTGTTCACGGATAGTCAATCTTCAATTACAAATGCAATATACAGAGTGTTTACTATGTAACCAGAAAACGAAAAGTAATACAATGGTTTCTGAAGCCTAAAAACATATTGAAGAACATTTTTTACATCACTGAAATTAAACAGGGGAAATGAAAAAGCCAATTCATTCTTTTTGAACAAAAGTTTTTATTAAAATCATTAAACGACATTGTGAGAATGCACCGCCACATGAAAGCACAGCAAATACTCCCCTTACCTAACCTCTAAGTGAGCTTCCCCAGAGCCAGAGTAAAACACAACACTGCAGGACACAGGTCAGTTAAGCCCTCTGTAAACTGAAGTATGACTCATGCTGTGACACAAAGCACCATGCATCCCACTCTTTAAATCACTAGGACATACTTCTGCACATACACTATACACAAACATCTGAAAACATTTCTAATTTGCCTACACCAGTATGAATTATCTCATTTTAACAGATGTGCTTACTCCAGTCTTTAAACTTCTCAGCAGTAGTGTAAGACAGGACCCTGTTTCATAGCGATAATTCAATTAAGCTCATTTTGCTAAGCAATTCCAAAATGAACTTCAAGTAACACTTGTTAACCAAAAGTTTCAGACTTAAATCAGCTGGATTAAGAGGCACGGTGCTTTTTTCTACAAACCTCAACTTTTTAAGCCATCGAACTACCAAGCAAATGACTTTTTAACCAAAAGACAAGGAAAATAATTTGAAAAGAGTAAAAGGTCACATTAAGTTACGTATTTCTGTTTCATTTTAACCACTTGAAGCATTTTTATATAATCTGCTCAATCGTAAGTAGCAGCACAGACAGCTGTCTCTAGCCCTGACACTGTAAATAAAGCACAGCTGAATACTAGTAAAAGACAACAGGAACATAGGCACAAGAAAGAGAGGACTGCTTAAAGTTTACATTCCATTGGTTAGTGTTGCAAGCCAGTGAGAATGACTACAAACTAGAATTGAAGACAAACAGAAAAACAAAATAGTTTGATACCAAGTTCAGAAAAAAATGTTGAACACAAAAGGAAAAGGTGCTTTGCAAAATACTGGTATCAGGCCAAAAAAGTACATTTCCCAAAGCCTCCATTTTGCCCCTAAATCTGAAAGGGGAGATCCAGAAGATGAATCATCCAAAGACAGTCTATTTAACCTTAGCTGAAATGGTCTTCTGCCTTGAAGAAAGCACTCAGGTTAATATTACTCTTTGGTAGTGTTTCACAGAGCTATCTCCAGTTTCATTAACTGTGTGTGTTGACAAATACGGAAGTAGAGACTCGCTTTTTGCACCAGTAATGTTCTTTGCTCTGTACTTTTTCAGCTGACACCCCACTAACTTGATAATTGCAAGAGAGCATAACAAGTATCAATGTGAGATTCTGAATCAGTTCAATTAAAATCAGTCTAAAAGTTGACTTTGGGGAACTTCTGTGTCTTGAGTTGGTATAACTTCTTTAACGCAATACCCCAACTAATTTAAAACAAAATTACCATGACTTGACTAAAACTGTCTTTCCAAACTATTACGAGTTGAAAATACTGCCAAGCTGGTTTGCACCTAATATTTCCTCTTTCTTAGGCAAATTAAAGAACATAGATTCCAACTCTGAAACTGAACATTGGAAGTTGTCACTTTAAGTGTTACTAATTCCCAAATAACAACTTTGAGGCTGCTCTAATGAAAGAGGAACAAGTCAGAAAATTTGACAAGGATGCAGGCATTTTGCTTGAACATCAAGTGCTGTGGGAAATTTCTTATCTAGCATTCTGAACAGTGCTGAAAGATACTCCTGTATTTATCATAGTATCCTCCAGAGTCAGGGTTGCAAGAGGAGGAATATGAGTCTGAAGAGATGGATCCCTGTATCATGTAATATTTTGCTTGTCTAGCTTGGGGAACGAAAAAGGAAGATATCATTGAGACACACAACGCAGTGAATTCAACTGTCTTTAAAAAAATTGTTTCTGAAATAGAGCTGAAAGCATCTTTTCCTCTATGAAAGTTAAAAGTGAGGACGGGAAAATTTAAAAAAAAAAAAACAAACCATGCACCAGGTTTTAGTATGTCAAGAAAAGGTAATGCGAACATTCTCTACAGAAATGATCACAAAATCATTTCTAAAAATAGTTACAAAAAGTAGCAAAGCATGAAATACGTATTTGAGAGGACAACTTCATGCAGAATGGGTTTGTACAGTACATACCCAGATAGGATCTCTTGGGAGATGTTTTGATTTCTTCATCCTTACTATCTGCAGCTACATAAAAACAGTCGAGGGGAAAAAAAAAAGAAGGAAAGACAAACAGACTTGTATGATTAAATGCAACAGTGGGTCTTTTTAGTTACAGTTTAGTCAGTTAGTACCTTTTGCTTGTAAAAAAATAATAGCCAAAACATGCCAGAAATTTTAGTCTCCATGCTTTCTGTAAGGGTCCCACCCCATGATGTTAAGATAGGGTCAAGCAGTAGGAAGTCCCAGAACAGTTTCAATGCACAACCCAACAGCATGTACCTAGGGGGAGAAAATGAGGATTTAAAAATAGTGAAACAGACAGCTTAACTCTTACTTTATATACTTATTATTATCTACTTCATTATCAGAGAAAACAAGTTGTTACTTCAGCAACATTGAGTGTGCAATACGTATGTATAATCAGCTAAGACAGTAAGTTACCTTGCCTCCTGTGGTAAATGCTGCTCTAAAATAGTTTCAAAAAGCCTGAGCTTAAGCCAATTTTATCAAGAAGGACAGAGCAGACCCATCTGCAACCATTCTGCATGCTATATTTTTTCACTCTAGCCTTCCTCTGCCAGTTGAAAACCATTTATTATGCAAGTGCCAAAAACAGAGTTCTTCCAGGAATCAAGAGTGCTACAAGAAGATACAAGTTATAAAGCAGGTTAACACAACCAGCAGTCAGAAGAAAGACAAAGTCGGATGAATGACCAGAGGAAATCAACGTCATGTAAAAACACAAGAGCCCACGTTCTACTTACAGAGCTTGGGCTGTACTATAAGAAGAGACATCCAAGAGCCCATTTTTAACAAACGCTGTCTGCTGGTTTTCAGTATAGTTCATACATTCAGGGTGCTCAAAATCTGTCAAAATGTCTTGGGTATAACTGAAATTGAGTATTTGTTGGAGAGAGGTAGAAAGCTTATTTCAGTAAAGAAAAAGAGAGTTCTTCATAGAATGTCTGTATCTCCAAGTATACGAAGAGACTGGTCTGGGCTGCCAACATTTTCAAGGGTGACCAGGTGTCTTCTAGCCGTGTGAGTCTGAGCACGTTGCTTTAGTCTCTTCTTGATTACGGAGTTAAGACGTGTCACATGTACATTTTGCTTTTCAAGATCTAGGTCTCTAGCCCAGTAGCACGATCACGGCCCAGAAATACTACAGCGCTTTGAACAAAGACAATTATAACAAAAGAAACTACCCCTGAACTTTGAGCCTTTCTGTACTGAGTCAACAACACAGCATACATATGGCTGCACAAACACCAATTTAGAAGAGGGCAAAGAACGAAGAGAGCTATTGTTACCAGAACAACGGTACCAGGAGATCTGCATTAAAGTAGTCAAGATGCAATTAAAGTGGTCTTAAATAAAGGATAAAAGAGGAGGAGGTATTGTTCATGCCTGCTGATTTCATCTGAAGACTCCTTCACATAGCTTTCAAAGTATTCATATGTAGGAGAGAGAACTGTCCTATAATTGGAGGTTTTAAAATAAAGGTTTTGTTGGTTTATTGTTTTCTTGGTTTTGCTTGTTTTGGTTTGGGTTTTTTTCCCCAATTCAGAACAGTTAAAAATAAGCTATACAGTCCAAGTTTAAAAAATAATACAACAGTTTGATATACAATGAGGACTTACTCTGTCTTCAATCAGTACACATCATTGAAGGATAAAGTTTATGTATCCAGAACAAAAACTCAGAGAAGGCAGCAGCAGCACAAGATGGGCTCCACTGCTTTCAAGTTCTTTTCACTTTGCAAGACTAAAAGGGGGGGGGGAGAATCCCATAATTGAGAAGTAACAGAGAAAAACCAGAAGATTATGCAAGTTTTCCTAATAAGTTCTCTATATAGATCCTATAAGAAATAATCAAGATTACTGGAAAGAGTCCAGGGAGACTGTATTTTTCAGGCTATGATAGTTACCCTATAAATGAAAGTACAAACATTTTGACTGAATGGCTTTACATCTATGTTCTGAATCACTATTGATGAATATTTTAACCCAGTAACACCACAAAACAGGCTAGAAAATACAGAAGAAGCATATCAGGATTAGGAAAGCCTGCTCCTTAATGCTTCAAGAAATTTTAAGTAGATTCCTCCCAAACTAGTTATTTCTTAAGGGACCCTACCTGTGAGAATAATAAAAACAAAAGAAAAAAAGGCAACTCCCACATAATTCAAAACACACTAGAAAACTAATGTGACTGGGGGGGAAATACCATATTTAATAGTAATACCAGACAATAGCAAACTCACTTCCACCGAAGTATTCTATTCTATTCACTTTCTAAACATTTTTTATTATTTTGCAGAAGCACTCAGAGGAAGGATAGAAATTAAAGAAGAAAAATGTTTCAATTGAAGACAAGTCACGTGACAAATAATAAATTATATTATCATACAGAAATTGTGCACCTTCCCCTCAGGATTCTGCAAGGTTAATCAAAACCACTGACTTCAAACCTAGCTTCTCGCTGCCCCAGTAAGCTATGAGGAAAGAAAGTAAGTACACAGATTTATCAGCTTGCCTAGATCACCATAGAAGTTGAGATAAGATGAGGAGTAAGATTAGAAACACGGATCTCACTCCTACTCATATTATGCTTGAAATACAAACCTGTCTTTCTGCCTTGCTTGAAAGGAGCTTTGTATGCATCCATATGTTTATTCTGAGCCATCACATTACAGTTGACCTTACTAAAAATCAATCACAGGTAAGAAAAAGATTTTAGCTGTTCTCAAAGTTTGTGGGAGGATGCAAGCCTTTCAATAGAAACAAATAATTAAGGTCCACAAGTAAGTAAAAATCAGTGTCTCTACTAATTAAACACACGACAAGCTGAATTACAGCAAAAAGAATCAAATGACACAATGCAACCTTGAGGAGTTACCGTTACCTGGTAAGGGAAAGACTGATAATCCTTTAGGAGACTGCATGTCTTTCAGGAAGAGTTGTTTAAAGACGGCTATATACTAAACCTAATAGCCTCCCTTTTTGTTCAAAGGCTACCAAGCAGACTGCAAGAGTGTGTGTGTAAATGTGCAAGAGGGTAATTTCCCCTCAGAAAGGGCAAACAGAGAGACCTTTCTGCTACTTCACAAAACGCTAGCACAGAGAGCAAAGGAGGAAGAAAGCATAATGCCCCTCCCAAATGCTTCCTGGATTTTAACTGCTGCTAAATCTCGCTGAAAGTAGGTTTTTAAGTCATTCACCCCACCAGACTAACAACACTTGTGAATACAGCAGCTTGTGTTTGAGAGCTGTAGTGCAGCTCCCCTTCCACATCAATTCTGTCCTGGTTTGAGCTAGGACAGAACCAATTTTCTTTTCAGTAATTTTACTTTTCAGTTAATAGAGAGTATCTGTCATTCGTTTAATAGTCAGCCCAGCCTTAAACCGTGACAATTCACTTACCTGAATAGTTTCACACTACGCTCCACAATGAGTGGGAATGGAAGTAGCTTCCTTAGCTATTAGATAAATTACCCTACTGCGCAGCCAGTAGCTGCTACCTTCTAATGATGGCTGTGGGTATCTGGAACTGGATCAGACCCTCCATTATTAGGGAGTGAGGGAAGAGAACAGATGGAGAGAATAAATTATACATCCATATTGGCAAAACAACTGACAAAAAGCTGACAGCATTAATTCTGTTCTTGTTGGTAATAAGCTGTAACATAAAATGTTGTAAGGCAAAGTCAAAACAGAGAAATACAGAAACTACCCCTCTCACATTTCTTATCTGGGGAAAAAAGCAAGGACTTCCCACAAAGCTTGAACATTTCATCAAATAAAGAATAATACTCTAGCCCTGAGTGAAATGATCAATGCCTAAAAATCAAAATAAAAAAATATGTGAAAATTCCCATAAATCCCAACTAATCCCACACCAAGGAAACCATATACAAAATGACATAGTTTTGCCACTGTGATACGACAGCACCTCCTATTTTGACAGCCAATAACTCTGCAAGTAGAAAATAAACTATGTACAAAAGCAAGGGTTTGCAATTGCAAAATAAAATTCCAAATAACAGTGTATGATCATACCTAAGAACTTGGTATGAAGTACAGCTGAAGAAAATAACTACTTGTTCTGGCCAAGATCTTAAAAAAAAAAATCTAGGTCAGCACAATGGCATAACAGCCAGCTCTATATTCAGGGTATGATGTGAAATATTAAGGAAAACTCTGATTTCTAGACTGAACCAAGACCCATCTGAAATAAAATTACAGCTTTACATATTTATCTGGAAAAAAGCAATTTGAAAAAAGAAATTCAGGTAGCGCTACTACTGCTTATCAAGAAAGGAGACAGGATTGCAATTCAGACAGAACTTTTGTCCAAAATACAGCGCACCATGCTTTCGAAAAGATTTATCCTGCAAAAGCCAGTTCCTGTCACTAACCTGCAAAAGAGCGGCGCTTTATGTTTAGCTCGTTGGACACACGTACTTCAGTGCACAGTTTCAGCATCAGTAACATAGTAATGATCATGATAATGCTTTGCCACAAAAGAGGGGATTCAAAACGCCTTCCAAACCTAAAAAAAAAAGCAAAAGAAGATACATAAAACATCTTAAAGATGACATGCTGTACTCAGTTACTTTCATCCTTTGATCCTATCTAAGCATCTGAAAAGGAAATCCTAACAGTAACAGACATGAAAGGCTGAGGAAGAGAAAGCCAGCAGCCAAATCTAGATGCACATACAGTAGTTCAGAGTCACAACCTCCTTGCAGGAGTATCTGAGAATGTTATTACAACATCCCTGTGGACTGATCCTAGAAATTCTGTAACCAGAAGCTTCAGCCTTTGTTTCCAAAGCCAGCAGCAAGCCTATTATTTTGAAAGGAGAAGCAGATTCAACGAGCAGCCAAGCAGTACAGAGAGACCAAAGAGTTATGCTGCATTAATATCAGTTATGTGTCCTCTCCACAGACACACTCTGTAGATTTCACAAGGATTTCTGTGCAAAACGTACCACCTTAAAAAATGAAAAAAACCAAGAGAGAAGACATGAAAACAATAGCATTTGCCCTATAAAGAAACAAATACCCATGGCTATTAGCTTGCTAGCTTTAATATAACATCTTCCTACAAGGGAGAGAGGGAAAAAAAAAAGTATTATGCTTTGCCTGCCTCTAGACATCTGAGTGGAAAGACCAGGTCCACAGAACACACCAATCAATTCATCAATTTGTGTCTAATTTGGACCAAGGTAGGAGGAAGTAAGGAAGTCCAGAAGATGTGGAAACTTAACATAATTTGTCCTCTCCTGCCCTCACCGCTTCCCCAGTTTAGTCTCTGCTTGCTCACAGACGATGCCTGGTGGGGACTACTGAGCCTTTTCTGCACATAATATAGAGGGGTGAGCTTGGATTGTGGCCAGTCTTGACTGAAGAACTTACTCTTGCATGATTGCACAAAGTTCTGCCACAGGAAAATGAGACCCCTCAGTGAAGACCTGTGATGTTCCAAGCTCCTCTTGCAGCATTACTTGATGAAAGCTCAGCAATCCCCACCAGACACTCTCAATAAGTGCATTAAGGGTAAAGGGTGGAAACTTTCCATACGCAGTCCTCAAAGTACATTAGATTTACTAATTACATTAGATTTAAGGCTGCATGCGCATCATGGTGAGCTGCTTCTCTGTGCTCAGTTCTGCAAGGTTTTATACCCTGAAAACAGAGATGCTGTGGAATGGATTTGGTGAAAACACATTGCTATCTATGCTCCCCAACTCCTTCAGCCTGCACCGTGAGACACACTGGCTTTCTAAATTCCCTCATAGCACAGTTACTAAGGCCATTCTCTGAGTGCATCATGCTGCTGGAGACCTCAGCCTTACAGGCATGGCAACCACTGCTCCCTTCTTGACAGTTCCTGTTTTACAGCATCCTGGCAAAATATAATTTCTTATGCTTGGGCTACTTTTACAGCAGAGCTCTGTGTTAGTAAAAACCAGCTAGGTTCACCATCACGCTCTCTCACATGATACTGCATTTCCACTATATCCATTTCACCAGAGAGAGATTTTTTGTTATGAGTCAACTAATAAGGAACAAGAGAGAGACTGGAAAGTCCTTGACTAGCTCCCTTGGAAATCTTCCCACGCAGAACAGCCAAGCAGCCCACACCAATGAAAATGGCCAAGTATTTCCTGGCTAATAGCATACAGCTAAGGAAAAGCACGACATCTTGCGCCTCCACAGCACTGGCAAAGACACCACCAGTAGCTACTGGAAGAACAGCCGTTCCATGTACCTTAGCGGGCCCCCCTTCTTTCTACCGTGGATGGATGCATCGTGGGCCACGCAGTAGCCATTATCACAACAAATTTGGAGGATGCTATGAGGAAGGAAATAAAGAACACAACCGATGCATGTAATCACAGGCAGAGTGCTCTCTGGATAAGGCTTTCACTGCACTAGGAAAAAATGCAGGGGAGAAGCACAGAAGTCTGGCCCAGCCTATGCCCCATGCCATGATCCTGAAGCTCATTCAGCCTGTGTTGCTGACTGTGGCCAAGTTCCCCTGAGCTACTGGAATTCACTACTGTTATATTTGTCTCTTACTCAGGGAATGAGAAAAAACAAATGGGAGAGACTTAGTTAGAATTACAGAGCAGTTAAAACTGTTTACATCAGGCTTAGAAAAAAACATCTCCAATTACAAATGCATTTGCATGTAAAAATATAGCAAAGCATTTAAGAGAGGTCGAGCTAGCAGCACAATAAGCTAGAAGCTATTATGATTGTAAATCCACCACAGGTCACTGCAAGGTTAGTTTCTCTCTGCTGATAAGATTATTGGCCATTCGGTAAAGGGCACCTCACTAAATTATTGTTTGCAGTATAAACATCCACCCACTGCAAATACACGTAAGCATGGCCACCTGCTATCCCATCATAACAATTTGCCATCACCACAGCCTTACTGGAAATGAGACTGGAAGTACTGCTGCAGATCCTCTATCCCTTAAAAACTGGGAGAAAAAAAGTAAAACAAAACTCACAACAGACAAGAGAGGTAAACTGGAAATTTAAGAATTCTTACAGGGACTTCAAACAATGCACCACACCTGTGGATTTTCTTTACAACCATCCAGCCAAACACAAAGGTTACACAGCAAAACATACTCATGTGAAATACATCTCCCCAAACACCAATCCCCAAACTGAGCCTCGCAGGCAACACAACCATCTAAGCTAGGTCACATCTACAGGAAATCGAACAGCTGCCAAGGAGACCAACGGGCAGAGCAAACAGGACGTGGCCTCCACCACACTACCATGACAACAAGAGTGAAGGGAATACCAGCATCAAGGACCACTGGTGGGTTCTTGAAGCTTTAAAAGTAAAGTCAGAACACTCGTTTTCCTAAGGATCATGGAAACAAACAATAGTCCAAGCCGCTTGCTCTACTTTGCATTGATATTAGGGCCCGCCAAGGCAACCCTAATGCAGTTTAAGTCTCCTCATGCCAGCTTGAGCCAGGGGCACTGCAAGATGCAAGCCCTGCAGGGAGAGAGTGCTGTTCCACGTTCGGTTTACTTTCTGCCTCGCAGAGGTTATTCCTATCTTTGCCAAAGCAGGACCCAAGAGGGGAGGAACATTAAAGTAGATTATGAGAGAAGGATTAAGAGCCTTAGGATACTAGAACGAGCTCGTGGAAAAGAATAATTCTGAAGTCCTGGGGATGAGGATGTCACCATCATCATTCTGCATTTTCACCCCGCAACTACAACGTTACGTGACAAAGCGAACAACCACAACATTTGCAGTTTTCGGGGAACTCAGATTTCATATGTCTGACTACAAAGAATTTTTCGCAGTTTACTTAATACTGTAAAAACAAAATAAGTCTTTTTTCCTGTACTAGTCAAATCTGCAAACAAAGCGGGGAAGGGGATTACATTTTATTCATATCTCAACAGCCTTAAAACAGTTAATCCGTGTTCAGGGTGATGACGACAAGAGAAGTGAACGTTCACTCCAGAGCAGAGACTAACTAGTCATGGAGAAAATCAGGTAATTCCACCGGCAGGACTCAATCCTGTTGCAATAATCCTGCTATTCCAGTCCTGGGCCTACTCAAAACAGCGAATGCCAACTGCGCAAATGAAGCCCAAACTGGACCAAACACAAAAAGTTTGCTTATCTCCTTTCCTAAGAAATCTCTCGAAAAGAAACTTACTGCTGTTGGTGCACCCAGATCGGCATCACTCTGACCGCACCGTTTCCTCCGAATCTCCTGGGCGCCGTTCCAACTTCCACCCGCTGGCTGCTGATCCGGGCAGTGCCCCATCTCAGGCAGCACCTCTCGCCTGTCCCCTGCCCACACACGGGCAGGCCTAACACTACACCGCTCAGCTCGCAGAGGTGGTTCCACTCATCGCAAGAGTGGAAACCACCAAAGTTACTACAGGCCTCAACACTCTGGGTCCACTTTTCCAGCTCGTTGTGGGAAGTCACAGATTCTAGGCAAGATGGAATGCGTGGGGGATACTGCACACANCTCCGAATCTCCTGGGCGCCGTTCCAACTTCCACCCGCTGGCTGCTGATCCGGGCAGTGCCCCATCTCAGGCAGCACCTCTCGCCTGTCCCCTGCCCACACACGGGCAGGCCTAACACTACACCGCTCAGCTCGCAGAGGTGGTTCCACTCATCGCAAGAGTGGAAACCACCAAAGTTACTACAGGCCTCGACACTCTGGGTCCACTTTTCCAGCTCGTTGGGAAGTCACAGATTCTAGGCAAGATGGAATGTGGGGGGGATACTGCACAGGCCCCCCCACCAGGGCCACGACAGATAGCTCGGTGTACCAGCATGGCAGCTGTATAGAAAGACAGCCGATACCATTACAGAATTTATTTAGCAGGAGAACAAGAAACAAACTAGTTTTACAACAGGATCTCCTGATACGAGTTTCTCCTTGACACGTAAACTTCCAGGGCTTTATGGAGCATCCAAAACAAGCTTCTCACTTAGATATAAGAAAATTATTCTTTACCTTTTCTTTTGGTACAAAAGAGCAGTGCCTTTTATCCTTGCTCTCCAGCAATTATAAAAAGGACAAGTAATTGCATAACACTTTTGCTCTCAATATCTGAGCAAGATTCCACCAGCAAGCCATGTGTTAATGCAATCTTTCAAAGTTGCAGTCACTCTGTCAGCTTGGTTTATCGCATCATCCCACCTTCCCCACATGGTAAAAGCTGGCAAGATTCATTTTAGTAACAAAAGTCTTCAAAGCAAAAGTTTCTCCTTCCCATAGGAAGTCCTACAAACAGACATCACTGGCCCACTATCTGAAGCCAAAGCAACACCTGACAGAAGGGACCTGATCCACAAGTAGCACTGTGTTACAGCAGAATAAATAAATATGTAGGAATCTACCCCAGACAACAGCAAGTCTAACATTTTCCTATAAATTGCCTCCAGCTGCATACTCATCTCGGTAAACCTCTACTCATAACAGGAACTTATCTCACTGACTCAGTCCGGCAGCGAGCTCCCAGTTCAGCGGACATTACAGTTTTCAGAACCCACTTTGTTTAGGTGAACTGATGCAGGATGGGTAGAGGGTTACCTTTCCTCAAAAATAACACGCTCCATAGTTTTCATCTTTTCCCTGACTGTCAAAACTTATTTCCACAGTTTGTCTTAAAGCAACTATTCTGTGAGAACAACTCCAAAACTGGAAGGTTTATTTTCTGTTGTTTGGATTTCTATGGTGTTGCTGTATGAGGTTTAGTGGTCCACAGAACTGCGTATCAAAACCTTTGGAAATAACATTGTCTTCTTGGAAAATATACAAACCATATTATACTACTACATAAAACATTTTATGGACTGCAAAACTGAAAAGAAGTCCAAAAACCTCTAGGAAGAGCAGGGAGCCTACGTACTTTTGGCTGAACTTACTCAAGACACAAATAAAAATGCCTACTGCTGACTTCTAAGAAATCTGCAGTTCCCTTTCCTCTAGTTATTTATTCTGATTTTAATATTAAAAGAAATCATAATTTATCTCATCATAAGCTCTGTTCTAAAAAAGGAAAGGGGAAGGGGGGGGTGGCAGGAAGAGAGGGAGAACTCACAAGCAAGTTTTTCTGCAACCTCCACCCCCAACTGGTTACACAACTCTCTCCCGCCTTCTTGTTCCTGTTTTCGACCATGACAATGCAAAGCTAGTCAGCTGGCAGACTGCCAAGAAGGTATGTCCACCTTGGTCATAACTGAGCTCAAGCACCACAGTGTGCTCTGAAGCCAGCCCACAACTCCAAAACAGCCTAGGACAGCTTAACCAGATGATTAACCATCTCGAAGCTCAAGCATCAGCAAGACTCATGGTCCCCCTTGGATATTTTGACAATCAGTATTGAGCAAGAAATCAGAGCGAACTCTAGCAAGTACAATAAGACATTAGCTAACAAAAATGGTAGNATATACAAACCATATTATACTACTACATAAAACATTTTATGGACTGCAAAACTGAAAAGAAGTCCAAAAACCTCTAGGAAGAGCAGGGAGCCTACGTACTTTTGGCTGAACTTACTCAAGACACAAATAAAAATGCCTACTGCTGACTTCTAAGAAATCTGCAGTTCCCTTTCCTCTAGTTATTTATTCTGATTTTAATATTAAAAGAAATCATAATTTATCTCATCATAAGCTCTGTTCTAAAAAAGGAAAGGGGAAGGGGGGGGTGGCAGGAAGAGAGGGAGAACTCACAAGCAAGTTTTTCTGCAACCTCCACCCCCAACTGGTTACACAACTCTCTCCCGCCTTCTTGTTCCTGTTCTCGACCATGACAATGCAAAGCTAGTCAGCTGGCAGACTGCCAAGAAGGTATGTCCATCTTGGTCATAACTGAGCTCAAGCACCACAGTGTGCTCTGAAGCCAGCCCACAACTCCAAAACAGCCTAGGACAGCTTAACCAGATGATTAACCATCTCGAAGCTCAAGCATCAGCAAGACTCATGGTCCCCCTTGGATATTTTGACAATCAGTGTTGAGCAAGAAATCAGAGCTAACTCTATCAAGTACAATAAGACATTAGCTAACAAAAATGGTAGAGCTAAAAAAGCAGAGGGAAAAACATTGATATCAGATGTTTTGGAACATATGTATGTACCATATGCACTGCCTCTTCCTCTACCTGCAGCGCAGACCTTCTCGAGGGTGACCAGTCCAGAAGTTGAACTGAGTGGAGAGCAAGAAACAGTGACCTGGTCTGGAGAACTCAACAGACAGGAGAAGCAGTACTGACAATGGCAGAAGGACTAGAACAAAGGAGCAGCTGGTACCAATCATAAATCCTGACCAGCAGCTACACTGGCATCTCAAAATAAACGCTGCTTTGAAGTGTTATATAAAATCATAACAATAGATTATTACTAAAAATAAAGATAACTTGATATCAAGTCTAGCCACAGCACTAGATCTGCTTTTCACACTGGTAAACGGAGACCCCATTGTGTGACGCTGCGAGCACAGACTGTCTACTTTTCAAATTTTTTTTTTTTTCAGGATCCTCTTTAGACAGGCCAGAGACTACACACAGTCAACACACCGAACCACAAGTTTGCACAGTCAAACTTATACTTTCTTTTTCCCAAACAAAAGCAGTGTGTGCATAAACAAAGTGGAATCATGCCTATTGCTATCCATACGCAGTTTTCATTCTTGCAGACCAGTCCTCTCCCACTGCTTTTCCACAAAGTTCAGGCACATAACTCATTGTTGGGACAGAGCAAGGCCAAACACACGTAAGTGAAAGCAGAAATGTCTTTTTAAAGATGACATTTTGAGACACTGTGAAACAGAGAAGCATGAAAAACGACTTAATGGATAATGCGTTACTGTCATCACTATCAAACAGAAGTTCTTTGAGCACACCCTGAAACTAAGGGATTAGGTGCAAGGAAGACGAGGAGGAGAGGCATTGCACTGAGTCCTCTTTACTTTAAAAGATGGCTTACTACTGGAGACAGTCTAACTGGAGGAAGAGAAATTGTGAAAACAGGTAACTGGAAACAGGATTGTTATCCTTGATCTCAGTAGTACTTTGTTCATTGGCTACCGTTACAGTGCAATACACCAGCTGCAAGTTTATTGTCACATAAAATATGCCAAGAAGACTATGAATTAAATACTCCATTTGGAGGGGAGACAAAAGGTCAAACTACACCCACTGCAAAACCAGATGTTGAAAAAAAAAAGTCTGAGATAAATAAGTACTGTTCTAGAAACATGCGGAATCTGCCAATTCACAACTAGGAAATGAGGGAATTGCCCCCACAGCTGAGGTGAACAAAGTACAGTAGAGCCACAGGGTAAAGGTGGGACTGCGTCTGTTACGAGTGACAGAGATACAGAAAGACCAGCAATACTCAAGACTGAAAATACAGAGGAAGCATGGCATAAAAGGCAGGAACTGTCTGTTCTTGTTGCCTGTGCACCTGAAATGTGTAACATTTCACTCTGTGAGCCTCAAATTCCAGAATATAAGTAAGACAGGGAAAATCTGGAAGTAACAACATAAACGAATTAGAGAAATGTCTTTGAAGTTAAAAAAACCCAACAAACAAACCCAAAACCAACAACACAAACCATCCTAAGAAATAATTAAGACCTGAAAAGCAATCCTATTAGAACTTGGAAGTCTTTAAGGCCTACCACTTTCAGTACTTATTTTTGGATCAGGGTGGAGGGGCAGTCAGGAGGGATGAACCTGGCACAAATCATACTCTTAATAACCAGGGGTAACGAAGAGAAACTAAAAACAATTGAAAACATAAGCTATATGTCAGTAAAGTTTTCAGAAGAGAGACTTGGATTAAGGTCTGGACTGGTTTGCCAAAGGGAAGGAGGAGTAATCTTGTCAACTGGTACTCTGAAAGTCAGATTGGGGAAAAGTTACACACAAAACAAAATTACTTGTAGGAACGGTTCTGTTCCAGGACAAGAATGGATCAAATTATTTAATAAATTTAAAACAAAATAAACAAAAACCTTCTAATTCCCTCCAACAAATATTACATACACAATTAAAATAATTCCACTGTTTACATCAAATTATCTAGAGCGCTGTGTCCCAGATGATACATCAGCCATAGGTGACAATAAAAGCAAAAACTGAATTGCCAGGCAGCTCTATGGGTGCATTTTAAACATGTTCATAGAAATCAGTGGCTCTTGCTCTGCTATCTCCCTTAATAATCCATACGGCCAAGGATAATATCCACCCTGAATGGGTGGATTTCATGATGTACTGGTGTTTATAGCGAACTACCAGGTATGCCCGATCTTTATAGAGAAGCAAAATATTCTCTCTCAGGCAACACAGAATTATGGTCATGCAAGTCTTTTTTTCTGTGTTTTAGTTCAGCAGAACTAGAAAGAGACAAAACAAAGAACTGGACAATTTCTATTTCTCAAACTGTCAACTCAGGCTTTTCACTTCTCATCCCCCTGCCAGTTCCTCTACCTCCCTTCTGCTTTCTCCAACAGCTGCTCCATACACTTCTTTCCAGGAAAACATAGGTCCAATGCAACAAGTAGCTCCGATCTAGTGATGACTCCTTGGTTTGACTTCCAGCTACGGCCCCAAGAGAATCTCCTGTTTTCTCCACTCCAGCACAGTACTTACACGTTGCATTCTGCTGTAGAAGAATCCAGGAAGCTCCTTACACTTAAAGAGTCAGAGGAGCTTTAAACAGAAACTGGAAACCAACAGAAGGATGCAGCCTGTTACCTATCAGTTCTGTGTGGACTACAAAGCAGTATTTTGCAGTCAAAATACTCTTAGAACAACTGCCCTTAGTTGCAGTAATTTCTCAGACTATTTCATCTTTGGTTTCTCAAGTACATTCCCAGTGTTGTAGCATCTCTATTATAAGAAGTAATGAGGAACATGCGTTAATAAAATTAATTCACGGAAATTATGCCCTAATAACATTTTCTTTGTCCAGCAGCACAAGACCTAAACATAGAAACAAGCCTGCTTTTAAACACTGAAAGCAGCGTTGAAAATAAAAAGAATTTGCTTTGAAAGATAGCCCACCTTTTGCCTGCTTATCAAAGAATGAGTATTTTCATCTGTAGCTGTGCACTCTAGAAGTGAACTCCCTCTGAAGCCAGCTGGCATCTGGGGAAAATGCAAGAACATATGGCCAGTGTCCCAATGACGTTAATACTAACTATATGCTAGAACAAGTGTACAGGACCAGGGAGGGAGTGCCTTCACTCTGAGAGGGGAGCTAGAGGGGCAAGGGAAATGCAAAACACAACTCAGCAAGCAAAAAGATCTGGCTTAGAATAAACCTCTTTTCTTTACCAAGCTAAAAAGCTGCACGCTGGAACATCGGAGCGCCGATAATCAGATCCGGCTCCTGAGCCCAGTTCATTTTACTCTATGCAGATTGACCCGCTTGGGGAAAAACAGTATTTTGATCTTTAAGAGGAGGGGGGGAACTACGCAAAGCACATTATTTCCTCAAATATTCCAAATTAAAGCTTTACAACCGGCAAGTAAGAACGTTTAGAACTGGGCAGACACACACAAAACCAACTTACCAAAAAAGTATCCGCAAAATGTTTGCGACCAGTAACACCAGGCAGACGTAGGTGGAAAAGCCGTCGGCGTTCTGCGTCCGCCGGATGTCTCTGTACTGGGGCACGTAGGGCACCACGCCGCCGAACACCATGGCCCCCGCGGCGCCCCACGACACCAGCTGCTGCATAGGGACCAGCAGCCACTCCAGGCCGCCCGCCTCCATGACGGCGGGAAGCGGGGAGGCTGCCCCGGGGGCAGGCACGCTGAGGGCTCCCCTCCCGCTGCGGTTCCCCTGCGGAGGGCGGCTTCAGCCGCGCACGGGCGCCCGGGTGGGATGCGGCACCGCGACTGCGCCCTCTCTCGCAGGGCCGGGACCTGGTGAGAAGGAGGGGACGTGAGCCCGCCGCCCGGCCTCGACCGCCGCCCTGCCGGGGGCCGCCCCCCCCCAGCCCGGCAACGACGCTCCCGCCCTTACGCGGTCTCCCCCTCAGCGGGAACCCCGGCCCCGGCACGTCCGGAGGGCTGCAGCCGCCCGCGCTCCGCCGCTGAGGAGACCTCCCGCCAGCGGCCGGGGGCGCCAGGCTGAAGCCCGGGGTCAGGGAGGGCACGGGCACAGGGCCCCTCCGCTAGCGGGCCCCCCCGCCCGCCCGCCCGCCGGGTCATTTCTCCGAGGGGTCCTCCCTCACNGGAACGCACAGGGAACGCGAGCCGGTTTCAGTGGCTCTCAGAATTGCACCCGCGCCTTGATCGTACCCAGCCCAAAGGTAACGGGCACACCTGCCTGACGACAGAGGGGGTTTCCCACCCCAGTGGTATTGATCGATTGATAGCAGGGGGCAGCGGGAGCATCTGCCGCCCGAAGCGGTCGGCGAGGCTGCGTGCGCTGCTGGCTGCGCTGCTGGCTGCGCCGGCGGGCCGGCAGAAACCGCAAGTGCTGCACACCGATGCTGGATAGCATGGACGCCGCATCCTCAGACTTCTGCTCGAGGTGGTGGCAAACGTCAGCGACACTAAAAAGGGTGGTTCAGCCATTGACCCTTACAAGCAGCTGCACAACTGTCCTCCAAGCCTGTTGCTCCAAGCCCATTACGGCTCCCCGTAATACCTTCGTGCACGCGTTCCCTCTTTCCTTACATGCGCTCCTGCTGCTCATCCAACAGCTGAGAAATGAGATGGGTTTTCCTGCAACTGAATGATGTATTATTTTGTGTTGTATATCAGCAACCGTGAATGTTTGTTGTGTGACGTTACCACAGAGTGTGTTTTTCAAAGATCATCTTTGGGGTGCCGTCACACAAACATCCAAAACACTCTCCTACATGGATGAGGTGACCAGCGATAACACTAGGAGTCACGTTTCCTACAGGGAAGCAGTAGCTCTGCTACTCGAACGAAGCTCTACTTCATTCCACAGACATGAAAGTTTGATGGTTAAAAATACACAGTGGAAGTCTTTAATTCTGATTTTGGATGAGGAGCCTGAAGTTCTTGATTTCCGAGCATCTCTGACACATTCAGAGAGAGTACAACAATCAAATTATGTATCAACCAGATGATTTAAAACATGTTTTATTATTTAATGGCTCATATTCCACAGATCATTTGCGCATTGTTATAATTGTGCAGCTATGCCAACTTATTTCCAAACTTTTCTTGGGAACCTTTGCTACATTATTTTTCCTTAAGCACAAAGGTCTAAACAAGCCTCAGGATGAGAATAAGAGTAGCCCGGATTAGGAAGCCAACTTTTGTTCATGTAAATACAAGTGTTTTGAGAAAACACTGAGAAACGATCTCGAGAGAATAGATATTTTGAAGTAATGGTTACCTACATAGAAGAAAGTGCACAGGCTGACACCAGATCTCCAGGTTACCTTCCAGAATAATTCCAGGACACTTTTAAATTTATGTGATAACAAATTTCATACAATATTAGGATTCTAAAATATTCAACTGGAAACAGAAAACTGCCTTAACTTAGGTTGTTTACCCTTACTTGAAACTGTAAGGGTAAAAATGTGAATTCCAGCACGTTGCTGTGTGAATGTAATTCAGTTTCGGTCACTGAAAAATGTGCTAGTTGCTTAGGAGTTAATCCACTGATGTAAGATAAACTGGCTAGTGACGCCAGACACTGAGGACTACGGGGTGGAATGACAGGTTGGCTTGGATTTCTCAGGCCGAGCAGCTGCACAAAAACTCGTGCCAGCACCAGGGAGGGACTGTTCAGGTCTCAGAATATCCCAAGCAACCAGAGGCAACTTCCTTTGGCAGTGGTGCCATCCTCAGGCGCTCGCCAACTCCAGCATATCATGCAGCCCAGCGCGCAGAGTGTCCAACACAACAGCAAGGCCCCATGAGGCCAGAAAATTTATCTGGAGCTTGGGTGATAACAGGCAACTGAAGAGAGTCTTGCCTCATCAAGGGAAAGTGCCACAACCTGCAGCCAGATGAGAATGCTCAGCCTTGTGAGGCTTTACATCAAACTAGTTTTCTTTGTCTAGTAGTTAGCAACCAAGGGGGAGCTCAGAAGGACCGCTTCCTTGGTGCAAGAGCAGAGCCTACTGTAGAAACAGTACTGCTTCACTGCCAGACAGCAACCCTCTGTTCCTGAGTGAGGAGAAAAAGAACAGGTGTATTTATTTTTCCACACGGACTGGTAAAATTCCCCCTTTTGAAAAAAACAAAACAACTCCATTTGCTAGAACTGCATTACTTGTTCAGAAAACAGAAGCAGGCAGTATGTTTCACACCAGGTCTTTGAAGACTAATATTCTATGACAACTGCTGTAAGAGAATTGAAAACGAGTATGTGAGCAGCTCTAGCCACCTAGTTACGAACTAGCGGTTAACATTTTGGTGACAGCGTAGTCCCTAAACCTCCAGTCATAACAAGAACTTTGATTTATTCCAGATTAAGAAATCTGGTAGAGATTATACCTGTTAAGAAATGTTCCCATAGTATCTTTGGATACAGTTTAAGCAAGCTGAAAATGGTTGTCATGGTTTAAATGCAGACGACAACGAAGTACCACATAGCTGCTCACTCACTGCCCCTCCTGCAGTAGGATGGGGAAGAGAATGGCGAAAAAAAAAAAAAGGTAAAACTCATCTGTTGAGATAAAGACAATTTAATAGGAAAAAAGAAAAGGAAGAGAAAATAATGATAAAAGAATATACAAAACAAGTGACGCACAATGCCATTGCTCACCACCCACTGACTGACACCCAGCCTGTCCCCAAGCAGCCACCACACACACCCGGGCCAGCTCCCCCCAACTGTATATGCTGAGCATGACGCCACACAGTACGGAATATCCCTTTGGCCAGTTGGGGTCAGCTGTCCAGGCTGTGTCCCCCCCCCAGCTTCTTGGGCACCCCAAGCCTCCTCACTGGCGGGGCAGTACGGATTGCTGCAAAGTCCTCGGCTCAGTGTAAGCATGCTGGGCAACAACTGAAACATCAGTGTGTTGTCACCATTCTTTTCATCCTACATCTNAGCAGCCACCACACACACCCGGGCCAGCTCCCCCCAACTGTATATGCTGAGCATGACGCCACACAGTACGGAATATCCCTTTGGCCAGTTGGGGTCAGCTGTCCAGGCTGTGTCCCCCCCCCAGCTTCTTGGGCACCCCAAGCCTCCTCACTGGCGGGGCAGTACGGATTGCTGCAAAGTCCTCGGCTCAGTGTAAGCATGCTGGGCAACAACTGAAACATCAGTGTGTTGTCACCATTCTTTTCATCCTACATCTAAAGCACAGCACTGTACCAGCTACTAGGAAGAAAATTAACTCTATCCCAGCTGAAACCAGGGCAGTAACAGACATGGGATGTTCTCAAAGGGATTTTAACATTGGTAGAGGTGGTAAAAATATTATGTAAGGTTTTGTTCTGCGAATAGGTCCACTGAATTAGAAGAGTAAGCAGAGGCTCATTTCTACAACTGGCTCTACATAGCCATATTCCTAGCAGAAGAACACTAGGGCCAGCAGGACACGGGAATCGACCACCCAAGTTGGACCAGTTTCAAGACTGAAGCCTTAGCTACCTCCTTGCGGTTTTCAGCAGGAGGGGGGCTGGTCGTGTTTCAGCTGTAGTTACTGCAGTAGCAGAAATAGCAGATTGCTGCAAGTCTTGTAACCAGTCTGTTGTTCTGTCAATTAATTTTGAAATATGAGTATTAAAATTGTTTTATATTCTACATTAGAGAAATGCTGTTGAAGCAAGTCCCTGCAAGACTTAGGCTAAAGACACAGTGCAGATAAGCTCTAAGTCACTCCTTGAACACATTGCACAATAAATGTTGTCATAAAGATTATGTGAATTCCTACGGTAGCCAAATTCCCTTCAATTATCACATTATATCTCATTCTACAACTATAGTCATGGTGAGATTAAAAAGAAATATTCACTGTACTGTTCATAAAACAAGTAAATGGACCTTAAGTACCTTGAAATTTGCCATCCCTACCAAGATGTATTATTATAAGCTGTCCTCTCCACTTTTGATTTTCTAAAGCAACTCCAGTGCAACTGGTGGCAGAAGCTACCTCCTGGCCCCTTCAAACACTGGTGAGCTCTGTTTTTTGCAACTGATGGGACAGAATCAAGCTAGCATCAACAGGAGATACTGTTTCATTGCACATCTTCACCACTTTCTCTTTCTACACTGGTCTTTGTAAACAGAGCAGTGAGTATAAGCATGGCGGGAGCACCCACTGGCACGCAAAGAACTCCCTCTCCACTTCCAAGGAGGACGTCTGACAAACGTGCCCAGCCTACAAGCCCATCTCTGGGCAGCAGTGGCATGCTCTGCACGGGGAAGCAGGGGTCAGGACCACGCAGGCTGAGCTGATTAGACTCTTCGCTGTACTTGGACTGCTACCATCTCCACACGCAAATGAAGAAAAACCCCAAACCAAACGTGCCAGGAAGCAGGAATCAACCTGACAGCTGTCAGAGATACGTGAACCCTTCTTCAATCAATTACAGCTTTGAAACAACAGGCAAAGTTCAGGTGAGTGGAGAAATAAACAACATATCACACAGGCAAGAAGATGAACCGGGATCGCTTAACCCACAGCCTGTTCTTCTGTCAAACAGGTCCAGCTGACTACCTACAACCGTTTCTTCCCCACATGCTCTTCGTATGCTGTTGTGCATGTCCCGTGGCTGCAGGGTCACCTCAGCCAGCTGGTTGCAGCAGGGGACCCTGCAGGCTGTTCCCACTCGGCACCAGCCGCCACGCCACCTGCACATCCTTGCCCATGTCTAACAGGGCAGCGAGAAGTTCTCACATCAAAAACCTTTAGGAGTAGAGTTGTCTTCTCATAAGAAAATACGTAATAGCTCAAAGGACCAGATCCACAGACAAGGTCTGCGCAGTGTACCGTGGGGAAATCCATGCAGGCTCCGTCCAGTACTGAACCAGCACGTGGTGCGCAGCATCGGAATGGACATGAGGTTTACTCACTATCTATATTCCTCTTTTTATTCTGTCTTATTGAGATGACTATTTTATTAAGCCATTTTTTGCTGGACCTTTCTTGCTGAGATGCAGAAAGAGCCCTGCACCATCTCCCTCTCTCCTGCACTTTACCACTCCCCGACGCAGAATACTTGCTAATTACAAGATCATAGCATTCAGCAAGAAGCTGCTGATACTGGGGAGTGAGATGGGAAAAAGAGAGTGTGGTGGGTTGACCCCAGCCAGCAGCTATGCCCCCATCCGGTCACTCACTCGCTCGCTCCCCCCTCCAAAGAAAGAACTGGAAGGGTGAAACCAAGGAAAAAAAAAAAAACTCATGGGTTGAGCTAAAGCCAGTTTAATAAGTTAAGAACAACAATAAGTGATGCAAAGGCAATCACTCACCACCTCCCACCAGCAGACTGTTGAGAAATACTAGTTGTTTAGCTTAAATGTTTTAAACAGAATGAATCATTTAGAATTATAATATTGTGTGATTTAGTATGTTGTTTGCTTAGCTTTATGTACTCAGCACGAGTAGCTAAAATTGCTGAAGCCTTAGGCCGCAAGCTGTGGAATTGCACATAGAGGTAATTTCCTTAGTAGTTTTCCTGGTAACTGGTACAGTGCTGTGTTTTGTCTTTAGTATAAGAATGTTGATAACACACCCATGTTTCGTTGTTCCTAAGAAATGTTTTTCCTAAATTTCCCAGGTTCTGCTAAGGAGCACAGGTGCACAAGAAGCACAAACCAGAAGACAAGGAGGCTGCAACCGTCAGCAGAAGCTGCAACTCAAGAAGATAAGAATGGTTAACGCCTGCCCACCTGGAGACAGAGAAAGAATCCAATAAGGTGTCACAAGACCCCAGACCAAAAATCGCCATTGGACTAAAAGGTGCGTGAAGTGCACCTGAGGGGCGGGTGCATAAATCGTAAGGGCATAATTGCCCAGGGATTTCATTGTTCGGAGTCCCCCTCTGGAGGCACCCAGCTTGAGCTGACCCTGCTGCTGTACCATTCAATTAAATTATTTATTTTCATAAAATCCGATGCCTGAGACTCTGCTGCGGGGAACCTAGCAGAAGAAGCACGTGGGGGGGGGGGGTGGATGCAAGGAGTCAAAAGGGGGCCCCATGGGCTCGCTGGAGCTGCACGCTGTGAAGGGACTCTGGTCCGAGCAGTTAGTGTCTCAGGTGGTCTGCATGCGACTCCTTGAATGGTGGGTGGACTCTCTGGCTGAGTCCTCTCCTTTAACACAGGCCAGTGCCCAGCGAGTCTCTGAGCAACAGCTACTTGGGAAGAAACTACTCACCCCCAAGCCCGTTTTCATTGCTGAGCGTGATGCTACATGGTCTGGCATGTCCCTTCGGTCAGCTGGGGTCAGCTGTCCTGGCTGCTTCTCCTCTCACCCTCTTGCCCACACCCAGCCTATTTGCTGGGGGGGGGCAGAGTGAGGGAGAAGGACTTGATGCTGTGCAAGCATCGTTCAGCGATAGCTAAAACACTGCTGCACTATCAACACTGGTTTGGTCACAGATCAAATACAGCACTATACAGGCTGCTACGGAGAAAGTTAACTACATCCCAGCCAGACCCAGCACAGGGAATGAAATGCAATTTTGGAAATCCTTAAACTGGCTTTATCTCTGAAGAAAGAGTGACGGTGCAGGTGCAGTGTCTTAAGTCTCACCCAAACTATCCCTAGCCTTCTCTGACTCATTTTCTCTCCCTCTTGATGAAGTGGTGGAGTGGCTTGGAAGCAGAGAGAGAAACGAAAAATGACAGAGAAACCATAGCTTCAGCATGATTCAAAATACCACCATGTGATCTGGAGTCAGTAGCATTACAGCACCCAAACTATTTTTTCTCTCTCTGTTCCAGGACAAGGACAAAGTGCTTCTGGTGGCATTTACACACTGTAGCACACTCCTGCTTTGCTTCTGTTGAGATAAGCCCAGCATCTTTAGTACACATAAGAACATCTTCTACATATAAGAACAGAACAAAACCAATTTACATTGCCCTTACCAGGAGCAAAGAGTGCAGCAAGGGGAAAAAAAAAAAAAACACCACCACAAATTTATTGCCTCAGTAACAACTGAGTCCAAGACAATAATCTAGATGAGACAGACACAAATGTTGCAGTCTGATTTTTCTGAAACCCCAAGGAGCTGCAGTTATAGGTGCTTTTTGATTAATACAACATTCATCCCAGAGCAAAGCTGAACATCCTCACGTGTCCTCTGGCCAGCACCAAAAGTGGGAGCGGCCTTGGGTGGGCCACCCCCTAACCTGCTTCAGCAGGGAGGGTTGGTCTAGATGATCTCCCTTCCAACCCCTACCGTTTTATGGTTCTGTGATTTGGAGTCAGGCGCACTGCTGTTGTGCCATGAGGCTGTGCCACTGCACCCCTTGCCCTGGCTATGGAGCGTCAAGTCTCCAGCACTCTTCTGCCCAGGTGACATTTGTGCCTGCTGACACTGGCAGCATCCCTTGGCACCCTCCAGTCCCTCTATGTCCTTGTAATTTCAGACGCCTTTTGCCAGGCACACTTGGAATATGCCCCCACAAGACTCCTGCTGGCAAACACCATACGAAGCACTAAACAGAGTAGGGGTGGGCTGTAGGCTCCTACAGCAGCCAAGCTGCATAAAATACCTGTCACACTCTTAGCACACCCCTCTGCTGCAAATGTCTCACAGAAGAAAGCAAGTGAAGAAGGCAAGCCACTGTTAGTAAAGCTTTCAGTCTTCAAAGCATATTTGCAAATGATCTTTGTTTCAGACAAGAAAGTGCAAGCTTTTTCTCCCAACAAAAATAGCCAAAGAATGAGATTTCCACGTCCTTTAGTTTTTATATTACTCTCATTGCTCACTGATTCAAATCTTGCTGTTAGAGCACATATCGTGTATCCTACACTTGATGTTCTCCAGTGTTATTCCCCGTATTTGCCCCAATCCACCCATGTTTTCTGCAACCGTAGTAAGTGCTTTCCACTAATTCGAGGGAAATTTAAACTGCCTGTACCAGGAAAACTCTGCAGTTGTCTTCTCTGGGATAAATTATCTCTGAAACTGCAAGGAAGCATGAACACAGCTGCAGTTTGCTCACAGGAAACTTTGGCCATGGTTCTTTACACCTTCTGATTGTAAAGAAGGGAAAGCAAACTGCACATCTTCAAACAAACCATTCCCTCCTTCGCCCAGCTTCCAGCCTCTTCAGCACAGGCTCTTTTACCAAATTTTGTAGAAAAATACTCTTTCCATCACACACCTCGCCACATGCCACATTTAATCTCCGTGTACAAAACACAAATTCTGTTCTGGACCACGAAGTACCTGGGAGAGAGCCACACAAGGCCGTGGGATCCGAACACATGGGATCGGATCACTGTCCTTGTGCCGCAGAGGCTGCCTAATCTCGCCCTCACAGCGGAGGCTGGCAGAGCCTTGCCTGTTACACACTGCATTTTCTTCAAGAATGTTCCACTGTGCAGGTACAACACTCAGCGTAAGGAGCAAGACTGCGGGGGAATTTGAACGCAACCTCCAGATTCAGTGTCAGGCATGCCACCAGTGGGCCACGAGGCCAGAGAAACAGACCCCACTCCCTTTCCCACCTGGGACAAACACCTCTAGCTCCCAACTGCAGCCTTTCAGGAGGGCACCTGCTCGATGACTGCTCCTCCATCCTCACCGTCCAAAGACAGTGCAAACAAGGCTGGAGCAGAAAGCAGCACGGAAAGTAGCATCTCTTACTAGCCATGCCTGGGAAAAATAGCCAGAAATTTCTGGATTGCTACATAGTAATTCAGGCAACAGCAGCTAGACAGGTGATTTCACGCAGCCACGAATTACATACAACTCTTCACAGAGCCAGAGGACGCCACCACACCAGCCGCTGCAGCCAAAGCATCTGCAGCGGCCTTTGTGCTGCCCCTACATTTCTCCCCAGTGCAGAACACTGACAGGGAAAGCTATACCCTGTTTTCTGTTACAGCTACTTAGAGATACGTGATGCCCGTAGTACACACAAGAAACTTCTGATAAAGGATATCCTTAACTCTGCCAGTTTTCTTTCTAGAGAAACCTGCAGAAAGGGGCTGACTGAACAAGTTTGACAATAAGGGGATTTGTGAGCAGCAGTCCTAAAAATCAACACTTTCCTTGAAGGCAGAACACCTCCATCAGGGATCAGCTTTCCCAGCCCCTGGAATTACCATTTTCTCTTCAGAGACACAGAGCCTGAAATTTGAACCATGCACAAACACCCGAGCTTTCAATATTCACCTCAAATGACTTGTCTTTCAAAGAAGCACTACAGTTGCCAGACACCATTGACCCAAATGGCGTTCCCCCTGTGCCTGAAGAAGCATTTGCATTTCACTCGCCACATCTTTCCATGCTTTTAAGTAACAGCAACTTGTTACCTCCACTGAGGTTACCAGATGAAAGAAAAGCAATGCCTTCACCAGTGAGTATTCCAGTGGAACACGCTTTCAGTGAACTACACTATGCTGAGTCAAGAGCAACAGGTAAATGTTTGCTTGCAAGAACCATCAGCACCATTTAGGATTTCAGCATATAAAAGATGATGACCTAGCAAAGCCAGACGCTTTTTCTGCACACTGTGTCCCTCTGAACAACCGACTGCAAAGTGACACAAGAGAAGCTTCGTAAGAGAGGGAAAGACCAAGCACAGCATGACTCAAAGACCCAACCCTGCAATTTGGTAGCGGAAATACCATGACTGTGGTGCAAGAACTAGCTTGTACCTAGCCCTTTTCTCTTCAGAGAAACTTTTACAATTGACTATGCCTCTGCCAAGAAGAAGAAAAAAAGAAATAAAGCAAAACTCAAAAATTTGCAGTGTGATTTGCATCCTGCCTTCTGATCCAGAGCCAGACAAGCTGCCGCGGTGGCCCTGGAATATTTGCCTTCTTGTCTTCTTCCAGGACTAAATATCCTGTTTTCTTTCTTACCACACAGGTAATATCAGGCTTTTTTTTGAGACGCCCTCTCTCTGTCCTCACCTTCATTCCAAAGTGGCCCTGAGCCAGACATGCTTGGAGTACGTGACCGGAGGATTCCTGACCCCTGGTATATAAAATCTCCTCTGTCAGCAAAGAGGAGAGGGAAGGGACTTTATATAACATCCAAACAACAAGAGTAATGCATTTCTACAAAACAATTCCTTTATTGCTCCACACTGCCAGCTTTTACAACACGGCATTGCATAGTACTGGCATTGAACCTGGAGCTTAGGACTATAAATGTTTAAACATACTTTTATTTCCTATCCTGCTGCCCCGACTTCTCCCAGCATTTGGAGGGTCTGGAATTTCCCCAGGAAAGCGCAAGAGAAACACACTTTCAATACTATTTCAGCATAAAAGCACAATGTGAAGGGTTCACAGCACAGGCCGGCAATTCTGAAATCGGATGGAAGCAGATGGCTCCCGAGCCTCTAGGCCACCCTATTTTTTATTTTTACTTCATGTGCTTCATACCAAGAGGACATATTTAAACTGAAAGCAACTGAAGGCTAAGCTTTTTACTGAAAGAAAGTAGCATAGAGCATATTTCGGCATGCAAAATGAATTTATATTGTCAAATCTTCTCTTTTGTTCCTCTCTCTAACGCCTCTAAACACCTGGTTTTGTATTCACTGCCAACATGAACTTCTTGGTACCCTTTCAGTAAATGAAGTATTCTTTGCTTATTGCAGTAAATACTCTTATGAGCACCAGTAGCAGTGGTTGTTCACTGTTTTTCAGCTAAATCTGCTTTTGAAACCAACAGAAGAAAAAAAAAATTTCCTCAGCTTCCTTTAGCCCACGGATGCACGCCTAACATGGGTTACTGCTTTTAAAATACGACTCATTTTACATTCCCAGATTTCAGACCCTGGAAACGTACATAACAGCTCAACTCTGAAAAACTAAGCTCTCTGAGAGGGAGAGACTAGAGAACAGCAGGGCAAAGCTGAGAGTGCCGGTTCTGTTTTAAATAAATTCATTGTTAAGCACAGTCTTTGTGCTCCTGCTGTTTGTCTCTTCTGTTCTTAGGTTTTCTGAACTTTTGAACTTTTCCAAGACCATTTTTGGCTTTACAGACACTTCCATTTTTATTCCATAAACCCAGCTGTGGGCCTAACTCAGCTCAAGATTTGAACTAGGAGGGCCATTCAAATTAGCTGTGGAGGCCACAAAGTAGAAGAACCAAACCTTGGGAGGGGGAAATGCATGGTGAAATACCTCCTTTGGTCTCCTTCACACTTTTAATTACCCTTCCTCCATTGCTGTGCTGGCTGAATACCATGGGTTTTTGTTCTGACTCCACTGACCTGGCTTGCAAACAAGAGGAGCTATTTACCAAAAGCCCTTACCAAGTCATGCTTGTTTTCAGTTGAACTCTAACCTAGGCATTGCTAAAATGCTGTGCTACAAAGATTTAGTGCAATTCTTGCAAACTTGTTGGCTGTGTAATGCTTGCTCCTCCACACTTCCAGCTGTTTCTTTACCCCTGCAGGCTGTTCACTGTGAAGGGGACTCTGTACAAGGTATCCGGACACAAAGCAGACAGAGCCACTCCGATTGTTTCCAGGGGAAAACACTGCTGCCTAAGAGGGAAGCTTATGTAGCTGTTCTGGCAGGAGGGGAAACCAGGGAAACTATGACTGTAAATCAGGAGTGAAAATGCAAAAATAGCACAGGTCTCCTATCTAGCCCTAAGGGAAAGTAGTTAGCAATAAATAAACAGAAGCAACAATTGTTTCTTATTATTTATGCAACAGAACAAAAAAAGCTATGTGGTTGCAGCTAGTGACTACATACAAATGCAAAGCATATCTATATGCATCTTATTGTTCAAATTGTTCTATCTAGAAGCCTTCTAGAGCAGTAACGCTGCTCGCTGCTCGAGCACTCCAGCTCTACAAAACTTGTTTTTCTTTCTACAACGAGAAAGACAAAGAGGACAATCTGCAAGAGTGGGAAGATAAGGATGTACAGAGGAGAAGCCACGATTATGGGAAGCAGGCAGCAATGCAGAGGTTGGCTTTGATGCCAGAATCTCACCACGGAGATTAACACACCTTCCCAAATAAGGCGGGGAAGGTCAAGAAGGAAAACAATTAAGTATATTAAGAAAGATTCTAAGCAGTAGGCTTACAGGAGATCATCTTTCCAGCATTTGAGGTCACTACTGAGAGAAGCTTTTTGTGGATGAAGGCTCTGTTACATGTCTCGCATATCTATAAAGCGATAGACTAAGGAGAGCTATTGCCCAACGGTGTTCCTAACCATATAGTCACAGTAAATTGAAAACCTCTTCATTTACACCAGGCAACAGTTACAGCACCCAGGACGTGTGCGTACACAAGACACCTCCACAATAGATGTACCAGGAGGCTTTTACGCTATGAAGACGAAAACCACAGGGATGACCTACATGCCAGCACGACTGTAAGAGGCACCACCCAACTCTTGCTGACGCCTTCAGTCCTGCCTCTTTAGGCATTCTGGTGCAAGGGACTTCAGCAAGTGCAGGATTTTTACCATTCCATATTACAAAACTAATTACATGAGAAAAAGGAAACAAACCATAAAAAAATCCCACAGACCCAAAACTAGGGCTTTGCTGGTAGACGAGCATTTTTCTTCATGAAATTTGTCACTTCTGTCCTGTGAAATCGTAGGACCTCTAAAGTTCAGGCCTCAGTATCCCAATTCAGCTACTGCCCTGCAGAATTACCATTTCTTTGGAAAATAAAGGAAGACCAGCGCTCATGATTCGCCCACTGCTTAGGAGTGCGGCGCCTCCCCCACCTGCCCGGGGAGGAAGAGGGGGAGGGAGAGGGGGAGAGGGGGAGGGGAAGGGAGAGG
>VZSC01000325.1:4826-18684 GCA_013398225.1 Steatornis caripensis | reverse complement strand
CGCCTGGGCGGGCGCCTGCCCGGCAGCCGGCTCCGGGACTGTCGCAGCGGGCCCGGCCGAGCGGAGAGGCGCGGGAGGACGCGTCCCCGGGGTCGCTCCCTGCACCCCGGCCCGGCTGCCGGCTCCCGGGGCTCGCCGGGCCCCAGCTGCTCGCCGTGCGCCGCCGCCCGGGGCTCCTGCTTTCTCGCTCTCTCTTCTTTGCCCCCAGGCGGAAACTCTGCTGCATCAGCTGCAGGAGAATTTTCAAGCTCTGACTGAGACGATAACGCTGAGAAATATCCTCTCGAACGCGGGCCGCCCGCTCCGCGGCGGAGGTTTCGTGCTCCCGCGGCGGCGGTGCCTCCGCTGGACCGGGCTCGGTGTCCGCCTGCGCCTCACCGAGGCCACGTAAAGAGGGGCTCTGCCTTGCAAAATCGGGATGCTCTTGTTTCTAAACATCGAATTAAGCTATAGCGATGGACGTTGCTAAACACATGCGATGTCAAGACGGCTGAATCGCCCCCCAATTCCCTTTATTTTTCCCTTTACTAGAAGGAAATCCTATAAAAGGCTTTACTAAGCGTCGCGTCAGCTCCCAGCGAGCCAGCCTCTGTGCAGCCATCCTTGCTGTCAAGTAAAATAAGCAGCAAAGTAAGTGGAAAGATTCTGAAGGTACATTGAAAAAGCAGTCATCTTCAAAAATGCCACTTAAATCAGCACGTCGCTGCGTGTTGTTGCTTTAAAAACAACTGTTAGCTCCTGAGCGGGGGAAGTTGAGCCCTGAAAAAGAGGAATTAAGACCTGATGGGGCTCTGCTTACAGAAACCACCTCTGCTTTCTGAAAGTGAATTTATTAAATTTTCCATTTTTTTCTGTAACTCTGCCTTTCAGGCAGCGGCTGCGTTAGCGTAAGAGAAGAGGAGTATTTTAGCAGCACTTACGTTCTGATTGCGTAGGCTGACTGTATGGCAACACCTAAAACAGTTCATCAGAAAGAAAACAATCTCTTAACACACTGGTTCACTCATGAGCATAGAGGAAGGCATTTGAAAAATATTTAGAACTTGAATGCTTATCTGTTGCAAAACAAAGCAGGATTGTCTTGTAGTAATGCAACCTGGTGCATGCTTCATCTTGTGTTAAGTGTTGAACGGGAGTAAGTGAGAGGCCAAGACATCTGGAAGAAAGCTGCTTGTTTTTTTCTCACAGAAGAGAAAAACCTCTAAAATTACAGGCTTATTTATAAACAAAGTTATCTTTAACTTTTTACTGGAAGAAATGGGGGAGCGCATTGATGATCTGGAGAAGCACGTTGCTGACATGATGACAGAGGCTGGGATAGAAAACACCGATCAAGAGCCGAGAGTAAAGAAACTTAATTTTTACTGTATTTTATGTATTTCCACTTAGTTTTGAACTATGGGCAGCACCTAGCATGGAAATAGTAGTTACATATTTATCATACCTGCCTTTAATTTTAAAGTATACTGAGATGTTTTAAGATATCTTCAGTCACCTCAGATTTCATTTTGCCAAGAGCCAAAGAATGCTACCGCTTTTTCAAAAGAACACAAACTGTAGCTTGCTGCATCTGTTCCAGCTGAGTGCCATAGACAAGGGGTACTGCAGACTAATCCCAAATACATAAACTGAGGCTGTACATTTGTAATAAAATGTGTGCGGCTTAAAGCACTCCTGCCCACCATTCCTGTCCCTCCAGTATGCTAACCTAGCTGGCCGAGGGTTCTCGCTGGCATAAATTTATGCACATCTCTTTCTAAACATGCTTCAGCTTCCTAATGTGGCTCAGAGCACACCTCTTAAATACATTCACCCCTAACGCAGCAGTAGTTGTTCTTACAGCAGTAAGATGGGGGATGGAAGGAGCAAGGATAGCTTTAGTATTATTGTCAAACACTCTGCAATATAAAATCATGCTACAGTTGAGGACCGCATGCTAGATTTTATATCGGTATCAGTTGTAAATACCACTCCTTCCCAATGGATGCCTTAATTGGTGTTCTTACAATTTGCAAGTCAGCATTGCTTCTGTGTTTTGTGGGTGCCAGTGAGGACGTCTTCCTGTTGTTGCATGCTCCCCTAAGTCAAAGTGAGGCACCTCAATTATTTTTTGTCATTTGGAGACTGCTTACCCAGTGAAAGACAGGAATGTCTGTAAATATATTGAAGTAATTTAGGCATCTGTTCATTCTGATGCTTTTTTGTGGGAAGCTATGAAATAATTTTCAGAAAGACAACCCATGAAGATGCATTTAACTGTACAGACATCTTCCTATTTTTATGCTGAATCACATTCATGAATAATTAAACTACTGACCTACTTACTCACTGTTGCTTTGCAGCACTGACACAAGGATGTGATCAAGAAAGATAAAGGGAGAACGGCGCCACGCTGCACCTGGGAATTTACAATCAGTGTCACTAGTCGCAGAAAGCGTCAGTGAAAACCATCATGCTTGCATCATGTCACAATAGAATCTCTTTCTTTTTTTACAACTATTGCCCCAGGAAAAAAGTAGAAAGCTGGGTTTATTCATCTAAATGGGACACGGTATTTCCTGTAACTGGGAAAAAACTTCATTTCAGGGGAGGCAAAACCACTATTTTGGATAGAAAACTGTATCAAATATAGTGAACGTATCCAGTCACAAACTTTTTCAATGTATGAAAATGTATTTCCTTTATTTTAATATTAAAATTTTCATCATATTTGTTGCCTTTTTTCACTTAAATGTTCTCAGAGTAACGAGATCCTCCTATGACAAAACTTTTCCACCATTTGCATGTGCCGTTTTGATACTTCAAATGTTTTACATTACAAAATGCACCTTAACTTATTTGATATTATAAAGGTGCCCTTGCAAAATGCCATCGCTCCAATGAATATAAACTGTTCTGCACTAAAAGAAATAGCAGTACTTGCACAGATTACAGCTGTTCAGTTGTTACTCTTCACAAGCCCCCCCAAAGCCGTGCACACCTGTGCAGATACCGTCATCCAGGTACGCATACTGTGCCAATTTCAGTTGTTTAACATTAGCCATTTTGATGAGAGAGCCTATTACAAAAACTTTGAGATAGACAAGGAATTCTAGTTACCAAACATGTCCTGAACAAGGCGTGGTAGAGTCAAAGAAAACAGGACATCTGCGCTAACTTTAAGGTTCTTGTACACCAAAACATTGGCACTTTCTGCAGGAAATATATTGTTTGAAACTTAATGGGAGCTTCTTATGACAAATGCAGAAATTGAAGCATTACCGGGTAAATTGAATCTCTCAGCTAACAAAGGATACATATGCTTTTTGAAACTTTGGCAGGTATTAATACTTACCGTCTATTACAAGAGTCATAGAATCAATAGAACAGTTTGGGTTGGAAGGGACCTTAAAGATCATCTAGTTCCAAGCCCCCTGCCTTTGGCAGGGACACCTTCCACTAGACCAGGTTGCTCAAAGCCCCATCCAGCCTGGCCTTGAACATTTCCAGGGAGGGGGCATCCAGAGCTTCTCTGGGCAACCTGTTCTGGTGTCTCACCATCCTCACAGTAAAGAATATCTTCCCAATATCCAATCTGAATCTACCCTCTCGTTTTTTTCAGAGTCTTCATTAGTATCAAGAAATCATTCTAATCAATGCTTTAATCAGTGTAGATTTGCAAGCATTGTCAAACTAGGGGGAGAGGTTGATAGGCTACAGGAGAGGCTGGAGAAATGGGCCAACAGGAACCTCATGAAGATCAAAGGCAAGTGCCAAGCCTGGCCTCCAGGACAAGGGAAGCTTTCGCTGCAGCGCAGTTGCGAGGGGTTGGCTGGTACGCAGCTTTGCAGGAGAGGAGTGGGGTCTGGTGGACGAGTTGAACGTGAGACAGCAGCATGCCCTGCCAACAAAGGCTGCAGCCACATGCTGGTCAGTATTAGCAAAAGCAGAGCCAGCAGGTCATTCCTCTGTGTTCAACTCCTGTGAGACCACACCCAGAATAACGTGTCAATTTGTGGGCTCCTCAATTCAAGAAAGATACTGTTATGAGGGAGTTAAGAAAAAGAGCCACCAAGATATGGTGGAGTACAAAGCATACGAGAGTTTGAGAGAATTCTCTTAGTTCAACCTTAAGAAAAGCTTCTTGCTGGCAAGAACTACCCCATGGTAGAGCATGGGGAACAGTTAAGACTCCTGTTGGAGGTGTTTTACACAAGAGAGTTAATAGACACAAGCTGGAACACAGAAAATTCCAGCTAGATGCAAGGAACACTTTTTTCAGCTATGAGAGTACTCAAGCAGCAGACAGGCTTTCCAGAAAGCCTAAGGAATCTGCATCCTTAGAAACACTCAGCACTGGACACAGTCCCGGGCAACCTGATCAAGTGGAACTGGGAAGTTGGTGGTCCCTTCCAACATCAGTTATTCTGTAATTAGTAATCACTGTAAACCAGATTAATTTAAGCAGAAATTGGGACCCTGCGTTTTACTTTTTTGACTCATTCCAAATACTCTAAAACACACTTAACAGTAAAAAAAAGCATGTTCTACTTTTGTCTTGTGACAAACTGGACCAAAAGTACAGGTATCTCCTTTCTGCTTGTTTGGCTCGTTTTTTCTTAATCCTGCAAATATGCATGTATCAGTTAAAACAAAAAAACCCACACACAACACTGGCTCTATTACCACAAAACAAGAGTTGTCAGAAATGCAAATGCAAACTTCAAAAGCCGTGCCACAGTGGAATCCAATCCAAGTCTCATGAGTATATATGAGTTTTAGTATACTGTTGGACAAACTGGAGGTCAAATGAGAGAAACCACAGCTCAGCCTTTCTTCAACTGTTGACTACCGCAGCCAGCTCCAGAACTTCAATTACCCTTTGGCACTGCAGAATCCACAGCATAATTCAAACAGACTACTGTATGCATAATCACCATGAAAAAGAAATCCATCACAAGTCAATTAAGCTAAAGGGCAGGCAGGAGGCGGGGAGGGAGAAATGTGCATGAAGTCATGGAAGATGTTTTCTCTGACTTTTGCTAAATAATAATTCTCTGAGTTTTGCTGAATATTAATAAATGCACCTCAGTGTTTTACTCCTATTGTTAGTGGATACAGAAGACCAAGATACTATGCTGGGAAATCCTCATGAAAGTGATAAGCCTTCATCTTCAACAGCATGACTTTGCATCCGATTACATTTGTTTTCATTCTCAAATTTAATTAGCTAAAGAAAACTAAGGTGAATAAGTGGAATTCACTTTATTCTTTTTAAAAAGCCATAGTGTAGTTTTCCCAGATATTTGTGCAACAACAACAAACAAAAACAGTTGAAATGTTTTTCTGCAAACAGGCTTTTTGTGTACAAAATACATATCGAAAGGACAACACAAAGTAAAGTCTTTAAAAAATAAAAAAACAACCCAAAATTCAGCTGCAGTATTACTGCAGTCAGAGAGTTCCAGGCTTCATGTCTTGTACTTTTCCAAATGGACTTCAAACCTTTTACATAATTCAAAATATGCTCAAAGTTGAAGGATTTGTAGGGTTTTTTAATATATATATATATGTACACACATATACAAGAACAAATTTAAGTGGACATAGGGTTAAAAATAAGGCAGCCCCAAAGAAATGTCAGTATCTGTACTTAGTGGAATAATCTTTTGGAGATACGACCAAACCTCGACCTTTGCGGGCTCCTCTATAAACAGTTTCTATAATGTCAATCATCTCTTGCTTATCTTCCATTGCCCAGTTGATCTTGTTGTTATTACCTGTACCTAAATCAATCATGATGTGCTTGTTCCTTTAAAGGGAGAAAAAAAAACCCAGACAAGTTAACATGGTATTATAATTCAGAAAGAAACTTCATATCCCCCACAAGAATGCTCTGTAGGATTCAAAAGAAGCCCTTATAACATAAACAGGCTTGCAAAATAAGCCTCAAATAAAAAGCATCCACTCCTGTCACTCAAGTCAACATTTTACTGCCTATTTCTAAAGGTAGAACAAAGACTGCAAACATGCCCCCAAGATTGCTACTCAGTGCAATTATCCTTCAGCATATTCCTCATTGTTTGTATTTCTTTCCCACTAGTGTCTAACACCAGAGAGAGTTCTACGCTTGTCAGCAGCACATTTTATCTCATCAGTGTAGATGCCACAACTCCAAAAAGTCTTAATACTTTGGGTATATCTTTAAAGCAAGTTTGACAAGCTTCACTGCTGTTATTACTGCAGTATTCTGTACATGGAGTTTCAGATTTAAAACTAAAGACAAAGGGTAAGAGAACCAGTTTTCACTATTGCTAATTTGTGCTCTATTATCAAAACACTGTTACTAGGCTAACTGGAAAACAAGCCATTTTTCTATTTAATCAGTTTACTCTTTTGTAGAGCAATGAAAATACAAGCATCAGTACGCTGACATGCACTTAGAAATGATCTACTGAGTCACTGTATTTGACACACAAAAAATTTAACCAAGTTACATTCTGGAACCATCATGTACCTGAAGAAAAACATGACGGTACAGGGATCGTACAACTCGTACATCTTGTTGAAGTCTGGTACTTCAGTGATATCCACAAGATAAATAACAGCAAAGTTTTTTACCTAAACAGAAGAAAACAGGAAATATAAAAGCAATATATATTATCAAGCCTTTGATTATTTGTATTACCAATTAAAAGACATACGCTTTCATTATCGCAACGTTTATTTTGCAAAATATTAAGTCATAAAATCACAGTAAACAGTTTTGCCATTATTTTTAACCACTGTGTCCAATTAACATGGAAAATATTTTTAAATATAGCCAAGATGCTCATTTCACATGCGTATCAACTGGAAAAATACTATGCTAAATCAACATCAGAGAAACAAACACCCTTTATACACAACTGAGACCTCACAGTGACACGCACAGCTCTAAAACAAGTAGAGTAACTGCTTTGTGCAAGCCAAGCTGACACACTTTGACTCTGTCATCAGCTGCTTATAGACTTCAGAAAATAAGTGATCTCAAATGCCCTAGTGCCTGCCTCCAAGCATTTTTTCCCCCCTCTAAACCATCTAATTTGTTTAACAAGGCTCATTAAATGAAAATAAAACTGGTAACTTAATAATAAAAACTGACAGCTTTTCTGAGGGGTGTAAAGCTAAAACAGGAGTTTAAAAATTTAACTGATAATTAAAAAAAGACCTTGATGAGAAGCTATTCTCTGGGCAACTCAGTAAACCAAGCTTTCATTTTGCAGTTACCGAGTTAAATGCAAAAGAATCCCTCTCCTTTAATGTCATTGGTAATGTCTTCATTGCTGAAAGAAAACCATGTCACATTTTTGTTTCCTAGATGTAGCATGTTTGGCCTTAAGCGGAATTAGGGGAAGTTTTAGTTTCTGAACTTAGCTCATACACATATAGTAGAAATTAACACACACGTGTGCATTGAAATATAAGTCAGTAGGCATCTAAACTACACAAACCTTTAACTGTAACTGTACTCATGCATTATACCATGAATGCACAACCTTGTCCCCCATCCTTACTTACATAGAAACACAATTTCAGTCCTTCCCGTTTGACTGCTCAAAGTACCAGCCTGAGGTAACACACGTGGTCTAAGATTTACGACAAACTTACTGTTTGTCACAGTACTTCCCACTTGTTAATTCTGCTATCAAGTATCTGGAAATGCTATGACGAGTATAATCTTTGCTTGATGTAAAGATGTTTTATTTTAGTCCACTGAACAGGATTAGACTGTACCAGAAAAATATTATATATGGTGTACCCTGTACTTAAACATACTAACAGGGACTTTGAGAAAGTATAGAGATGTTCATTTATAAAAAACCAGAAGCACACAGTAAATAAATTTTGATGGACTTCTGCTTCAAGACAGCTTCTAAATCATAAAAAATAATCACATTTCAAAGATGTAAATAAGTATTAGTAGCAAAGAAAGTAAAATCTATTCTGGAGTGAAACACCATTTAAATAGCTTTTACTGTGCTTTTATGGAGCCAGTTATAACCCTAGACTTTGTCAGTAATCTAATGAAAACATCCCATTTAAGCCATGTTCCAAAACAGGCAAGAGGTAAAGCCTTGAGAACCAAAGTTAGTCATATTATCAAACTCTAACACCCCCTGAAGTAAGCATTCATGCCCATTTCAATTTTATACGAAAGATCTCTAAGAAACTTAATGGGATCTTCAGAGCTAACAGTTTAGCTGAGAAGTGACTGAAGTTACTCCATGGTTAGCCTTAGGAAGCAAAAAGCAGTTTGTATTTTAAAAAGCAAAATCTGAAAAGCCACTTTTGTTTTTCTCCTACCATTTCTTCTTCCATCCTGCTGACATTTTTAGCATCAGCAGTACAGCTTCACCATGTGGTGAAATTTCTACAACACACTTGGCAATTCTGACAAACTAAACGTCATCATTGAACAATTATTTAACTTGGAGATCAGAAAATTATTTTCAGTTAAACCAAGCATTAATACAATGTTCTCAGGACCCGCTTTATTCACTGAAAGATTAGTCCAAGGAGATTATACGTCGCACCAGAAGACCACTACCAAAACACTTCTAAACCAAAATTTTACTTTCAAGAACTGTGTACTCCACATAGTAGTGGAACAACAAAACTTTTAAAGTTAGTTTTACATTATATACATTTAATTTAGTTGAGCTGTTGCAGAACCAGAAATGCTTGTCACTAGCAATGAACATCAACAGCCTAAGATTCTAGAAAAGAGAAGCAGACTATTCAAGTCTTAAATTATTTCATAAATCTTACTCAACAGGACTGGATCATTCAAATCACCTTTGCACAGCATGTAATACAAGTTATGACTGTAATCCAAGTATCTAGGACATTAACTGAATCTTCCTTCTCTCCTACATGGCAATAAAAGCACAGCTACCTATGTTTATAGAACTGAAACTGATGACAGTTGCCTGCTCAAAAGCTTGTATGAAGTCTAAAGCAGACCTCAAAGATAGATATGGACTCTCAAATTTGAGCTCAGAACTTTAAAAGCTGCTTTATTCTTTCCCCCTTGCTTTCTTAATTTCAAATCAGACAAGGTGGCCACTCCAAAACAACTTAGCTTGCCAGTGCATTGAATAAGCATGTGTTTCGTTGAGTTTGGACACTGGCTGCCAAGGTTGGCTGTGACGTGGGCCTTGCCATGCAACACTCCAACGTGTGCAGCAACAGGAGGTTGGGATTCAGGCCTAAGAACAAACTAGACAAAAAGAAGCTAAATATGGAAAGGGTGGCACAAAAGCACTGCAGTGGCCACAGTATCTACCATTTAGTGGCCATGCCAGACTGGGCAGACTTGTCACCAAGAGGTATTTTATTTCAACACAAGCCAAGCCCTGCAGAACTACTCAAAATGTCTCTCTCTGCACAGTATTAACCTGTTTTACAGCCTGAAGAAGCACTTGCTGTCTCAGACACGCTACGGGAGCCAAGATACAGCAGCACAGAGCCAGCTTTGCAGCAGTACAGAGCAGCATCTGAGTTGGCTCCACACACAGCTGGCTCTAATTCACAAGGCTTTAGCTTAGGCTTCATTTTAAGCAAACGAAATCGAAGTATTTCTGGATTCAGGCTGGTATGGATGCAGCAGTTGATCTATACTTGAGCTAGTAAGCCTGTGGACACAAACCAAAGCTTAACCTGTCCCCCATAGGAATAGTGAATCCATCTCCCATAGCTGGCAGTTGGAAAACTACAGTCCTATATAGAATATGCTTTGCTACNAGTTGATCTATACTTGAGCTAGTAAGCCTGTGGACACAAACCAAAGCTTAACCTGTCCCCCATAGGAATAGTGAATCCATCTCCCATAGCTGTCAGTTGGAAAACTACAGTCCTATATAGAATATGCTTTGCTACCATTTCAATGCAGTGCCTGCTAAGAAGTTTTCTTTCTGACTTTTGAGTTACAGCTGGGGTTACAGTATAGAGACCTCAGAACAAGAATTAAATACAACTCTGAGCAGGGAAACCACATTAAATAAAAGCAGTTGCAGTTGTAACAATTGAGACTCCACTGAGGTTGTTAATGTAAACCGAAATTTTACTGTCCAGACAATATGCAAAAAAACTTGTGGTACTTTACAAGTTGAACACATAATAACACAAGTTTATCCTGAAAGTACTTAACCTCATAACATACTGCAACAAATTTACTATATTTTAGTGTAAATCAATTGCTTTCTGAAAAAATAAAATACCACCCCAAAACCCTCTAGAGATAGACCTCCTTTCGGACAGCCCCACACTTGTTCAAGACCTGAAGATAAGAGTGTTTTCAGCAGAAAAACAAAACAGATACTAACTTCTGAATGTATTTATTTCTGACACTGACTTCCTTTATCCATCTTTCACTTCAAAACTTTGTCTTACCAGACCATCATAGCTGCTGTCGTGGGGACAGAATGCAGTAGGAGACTAAAAGTCAAACAGCAGCATGGATTCAAAGTTTTATCAGACTTAGTTTCATTGATTGGGATTCAATTTTGGCTGGGGTTTTTTTTTTTCTTAATTCCTGTAGCTTCACAGATTAGTCTACATTACTCAACAGATGTATACAAAACCCAAAACTACACTATTGCCTAGCCACAGTTACAGGCTATTTTAACACTTCATGGAACTGTATCTGCTTGGGTGGACTACTGTTAAACCTTTAAATGGAACAGCTCAAGAATGTAAAGCAGAGGAACCTACAGGACCCTTAACGTCAGATACAGATTTTGTATCGTATCTGGATCGAGACCACACTCTTGATGGTAAACAGGAAACACAGATGCAGGAAAAATCAAGTCAGATGAAATAAAACTCATTTGTCCTCTCAATTTCTCCCTCCTAACTTTCTTAGGAATGTCATTCTAAAAAAAATTAATGCATTCCTACAACATGAGAGTGTCACTGAAATATGATCAATTACTAAGAAGAATGGCAACAACCGTGAAGTTTCTTTACATTTCTGTTAGGGGTAAGTAATACTCCTTTTTTTTCCCCGTGAAGATTTCAGCTCCCTTGAAGAAGCAAATCTCACAGCTGTCGGTTACCTTATGGCCCAAAGTGCACACAGCAAATACCCAAGGAAATCTGAGACAAGATCTAAGATTCTATTGTCTCATCTTCCCAACCAGTTTCTAGCCAATGTTTTTTATGTTTAGATGTCTTTATGGACAAGAAAATCAGAGGAAAAAATTACACGAACAGCAACTAGCTTTTGCAACAAATCATTTGAGTTGAAGAAGCTTAGCAGACTTGTATTACTGAAGAGGCTGCAAACACAGCAAGTACAAACTTGCAAATCTGTATCAACAGTATTTATTTGAAATTTTTTTCTTGCTTATTATGCTGTAAGTTTAGGTGATAAGTTTATAGGGGAAAAGAGAATGACACTATACTGCTTAGAGCCATACTTAGAACTAACATTTTTGAAGACTACAGACAAGAGTAAATGGATTAGCTCTGCTCAACTTCAGTTACAAACACCAGTAACTGTAATACCGATATGGCTTTTTATAGCTCATTCTTTCCCCATCCCCCTCTTTATTTTCCTCTCTCATTTTTCCTGTAACCTTAATAGAAAGGCAGAGGCACAACTAATGTTTTCGAGCAAAAGCCACGGCTATTCACATTTCCAATTACAGTTAAATAAATGCAAAACATTTGAACAATCCTTCCTAAACCCACACTGACCCAATACAACCGTTGCTTAAAGTGACCTGGTTTAACAAGGGGTTATCTGACTTACAGTATTCAGTCCTAGATTAATTATGGATTTAAAATATTTCATTAAAAGGGGGTATTAAAGTAATATAGCAGCCAAAGCCCTGTATTTCAGGGCATGGATTTTTATAATTGCGAGACTCCTTTTTAAAACAAAAAGTGTATTTTTAAAAAAGGTGTTCTGGAGGAATTTTGTGAAGCTCAGTTCTTAGATGTTTGGTTGAAACCTAGACAAAGCAAAAATCTAACATCTTACAATTACTGTTTGTTTTGAAACTCAGCAAAACCTTGCTTCTTTTTCATCTAACACTGGGGGGGAGGGGTACAGTCAACTGTAAGTCAAGTACATTTCAGTGAAAATAACCTGCTTTGCATTTTCATATAGTGTTCTAGTTTATTTTCCCCAAAAGAATTCAAACTGAAAAAATCCTGGTTTGCTATTATGAATGGTACAGATACATACTACCACTATCCAAAAATATGCTCCAGACTAAAAGAATATTGCACCACGGTAACAAATGTAAAATACGGCTACATTTTCTTCAAATGCAGCAGGCAATTACAGCGCATTAACATTCTATATTATTCTCTAGTATAAACACCTGTACAATTGGAACTTTTTACTCACTCTTTAAAACAGCAGAGATCCAAACATGGCTTGTAAGCAAGAGGATGAGGAAGGATCTCCCCCTTTAATTTGCCATTTCTGCAGAGGGAGATTTTTAAATAAGAAGTTACATTGTTCTTTCTTTCCCCAGTCAACCCTAACTGCCAATATGCCTGCCAACTTGCCAAGCACCCTGCCAAAAGTCGATATTAACAGTATCTGAGCATAAGACACTCCCACCATGTTACAACGACTGAATTAAACCATGTCACAACCCTTTCCTGTATTCTATTATGCCTTAACATTTGGCTATAGGTATAGATATTTCGTTGTAGAGATTTTTAGAGACAAAAGTTCATTCATTTAAAAATAACAAAAGAACCCTGTATCAAATTATGCAGTACGCAAACAATGTTACATCAAGATAGCTGACTCCTTTTCCTACCCAAGTTACTGTTTCTGGTTCAGATTTTTTTGGTTCATTTTCTCTGTGGTTTTCAGTTAAAGAACAGCTGTCAATTTTCTACACCTATCGCTATGCAAAACTTTTACCTCATAAGAGGAAAGGTAAAATAACAGCCGATTGTATATGTTAACGGCCTAATTTTTCTTCAATGTCTATCCTTCTTAAGTGAGTGACCAGGTGCCAGCAGAAACTCGGTTTCTGTCTGAAAACAGCTTCAGAGTTCGGCTCCCAAAATTTAATTCATTCCATGCAACTCAGTGGAACTCCACCTGCCTCCATGAATTCACAGGTTAATCAACACAGAATCACAGAATGGCAGGGGTTGGAAGGGACCTCTGGAGATCACCCAGTCCAACCCTCCCGCTAAAGCCATCCTGCGGATTTTAGGATGTCATTTTCAACGGCCGAAATTAAAGTAAATTTTCAAGTTATTCAAACGGAAATCTGAAGCTACAATACATTCTGGTTGCGAAATGGCAGTGCTGCATTACCTACAGCCACATAAGTCTTACCACCACCCACTTGTTTATGCCTGAATTCATTAAATGACGGATTATTAACCGGCAGCGGTTTTGATTCCAGAACTTGCAGCGCTCTTCTCACCCCATGCAGTAGTACAAACACCGGAGCAGCCGACGACTTCCGGAGACACCCGCGAAAGCAAACCGAGGAGCCTCCTCGCTGCCTCCTAAAGCAGGAGCACCTCTCCGGAAACCCAGCTATGGCCCGCCCTCAGGCCTCGCGCAAAGCCGCCCGAAACGCCGCGCGCGTGCGCGCATGGGCTGGGGGGGAAGCGTCCGCCCCGCGTCCCAGCCGCCGTTTACCTTCTCAGCGATGCTGTACAACACCTCGTCCATTTTCATGCAGGTCGGGTCCCAGTCGTGCCCAAAGCGGATGACCACGACTCGGTCCTCTTCCGAGAGGATGGCCTGGTCCACCTGCCAGCCGTTGTGCAGGTGCGGCAACATGTACGACATCCTGGCGGGCGGCGGGGCGGCCTGCGGGACGACAGCAACCACCCGGCAGCTGACAGC
>VZSC01000323.1:511247-577283 GCA_013398225.1 Steatornis caripensis | reverse complement strand
ATATATTTTATAGAAAATACAAAAATATATAAAAATAGATTTCTATAACAAAAGAAATATGTAAATTAGATTTTCTTTTGTCTTACCCAGAGCATTCACATCCACTTTATCCCTTGCCAGGAAAACCTTTTAACCGCACTGTGTTTTATTTCTTGTTTACTGGATTGCATTCCAGAGTTGCTGTGGAGATTGCTGTTGTAAATGTCATTGGTGGCCATGTGATAAGGGAAGTGTTACCTACCAAAGTCTTTGGTAAAAGTCTTCTCCCTCCCTCAAAAGAAATTTAGGAGACAGTTAAAAGTAGAGGCTGTAAAAACCTTCAGGCCAGGTAAGTATGGGAAAGAGAAAGACAGGGCAGCTGTCCCTGGGCATGGGTGGAAGGAGTAGGACTGGTTCCCTTGCAGAACAGTCCTAGAGCTAGAGGAGCCAAAGAGTGGTGAAGCTGAAAGTCAAACAAGATCATCCTTTGAATGAGCTCATTCTGACTTAAACCGGGCAAGGAGAAAGGGTAGGGCGTAGCGATAGGACACTTACATTAGACCTGGTTATAGGGATACCATGAATGCTGGCTGTCCTTTAATAAGCAACATTCAGGTATGTTGTAACTGTATCCTTGATTTCAGCGTTGAACAGAGGTGATCAGTGTCATAATAGGGATTAGGTAATATAGGTTTGAGATGATAAGGAAAACAATCTACTTGAGATTTGGGAGAAATATAGACAAAACCTTGAAAGTCTCATCTGAATCATCGAATTGCGTCATTCATGTACAACTGTGTGGTCCTTGAACAGTAAAAGGCTTCACAGGGATGTCGATAATATTGTTTAAAACAGTTTATATAGTGCAGTCAATATGAATAAAAGTTGTGGGTTTTTTTAAAGTCTGTATTGGATGAGTATCTGATGCTTAGGGAAAGACTTTAAGAATAGGGCAAATATACTGCAATATGTCTCATTCTGGCCTCTGAGCGTTTGTGTTTCAGGGGGTTTATTTAAAGCTCAGTCATGTACCCTGCGTGCAGAACAGTTACTCGGTGAACTCACGTTGGTACGTGATTTGTTTGCTCAGGGTCTCAGATGTCTGCCTGTCAGCTGTGCCTTGGGGAGGGATGGATTGTGTACCAGTACCTGCTGTGTTATGATATACAAGTTCTAATTTTAAAGAATGCTGGTTTTTATTTTCAGAGACCTACACTGTATTAGGCATGAGCAAGAAGGTCCTGAGAAGAGGACTGAGGGCATCATTTTTCTGCTATGTAAGCACTTAGTGTGACATAATACTTTAACACTATCTATCTCTGCATCTCATGAGGTGTGTAGTGGAGTTAGACGAGATACAAAGGGAGAATGAAGAAGGAACTTCAGTTTGGATAGCAGAAGGCTGAGTGCAAAAGAATTGAGGCTTTCAACACCATGGAGGTGGTGGATTAAGTGGAATACATGGAACTGTTGTTCATTGAGTTCTGCAACATGAGAGCTAAAAATTGAAATTTCTAGTTGAAATCAATAGATTGCTTTAAAACGGATAAAGTACATTTTTGCACAGTGGATATTGTACTTTGTGGGTTTTGTAGCATGCGACTACCAAGACGAAGCTTCTAAGGGTAAGAGTCTTGGAACAATGCAAAAAGATTTCTATTAAGACGCTCTGAGAAGGACAGGGTTAAATCCAGACCACTACATCTGAATACTGTTGTTTTGACCTCAGCCTTGCAGTTCTCTGCTCAGTGTGGTAAGGAAACCTCGTCAATGCTGGCAACAAAGCATTGCCAGCATGGTGGTTGTTGGAAGACACTTAGGAATGGCGCTTTATAGGTGGAAAAGAAAATCTGATCTTTTTTTCTTCTCTGTGAAACAATGTCTTGATGGCTGGCAGGTTTTCAAAGTATCTAGGAGCTCCAAAAGTAAACCTTAGTGTATTATGGGGAAACTCAGTAACCTCTTAATTGAAAACGTTACATTTCAGGTGGGACTTTTACTGATAATGTTGTGTTTTAAGCTATTCAAAATATCATTTGCAAATTGAATGATAGATATTGAGCATAAATATCCAATTTGCTAATTATGATGCTGATAGGCCATTAACAACTGATTCTCTTTGCACTTGGTGATGATTCTTAATTCGAGTTGCGTACTATTGTTTTTGCTCTTATTGGTACTAATGAGGCACGCAACATACTCATGTGATTTGTCCTCTGAAGATTTATCTGAAATATGTTGCTATAAACATAGTCCTTGTTGTTTTCCCCTCAATACCATTTAATTACTTTTCTGTTTCCTGCTAATAATCAAATAATCTCCATGCCCGTAATTTCCATGCAAGTGCCCTGTGAAACTTATGTTCAGAGAATGTTCTCTCTACTCCTTTTCAGTGCCATGTTAATTTCTTCTGATTTGTCTGTGTTTGGTAATGTTACAATGTACATAGTACCAAGAAGAAAGTATAGCGATACAACTTGTTGAAGTTAAGATACCATGTAGATAGTGTCCACTCACATCTCACTGCTGTCGAGAAAGGTGAAGTGGAGGTGGAAGGTGGATAGAGAAGACTTGCAGTGCCAAACTGGACCATGGCAGGTGGTAGCAAAAGAGATTTTGACTAGATAAGGTTGGACAGGTTAGATTCATGGTTTTGCCATAATGCTCACGGAGTCTCTCCCAGCTGAAGCTGTGGCCCATAATCTCACCAAGGCAGTGATGTGGTATCTGCAGAGCTCTTGGTGAGTTTTTCTCCAGGAACGTGTTCAGTTGCGCTTTGAACATCTGCTGAACGTTGGTGACCAATGGCATCCTGTGGCAGTGAGTTCCTCATCTTCATGGTGTGTTTTGAGCCTGTGAGATTCACTTGCTGTTTCTCACTGCTTTTATTAGAGGAGGTAGTAAGTACTCTGTCTGCATTCTCCAGGCACTAATAATGGTACATACCTCTCAGTAAATGTTCCCCATGCTTAAAAAATTGTAATACAATTTTTTTCCTTATGTTCATGCTAGCTGGCTTATATATTTATTTTCTTGGCCAACTTTCTGTATCTTTTCTAGTTCCACCCTAGCTGTTTCAAGGCTGGGAAGAAGAAGAGGAAGATAGGGAAAAAATAGGGCCAGGACCTGCACTTGCTGTGTTTATAACATGAAATACATACATCTTTCAGAGAATCCCAGAATGGCAGGGATTGGAAGGGACCTCTGGAGATCATCTAGTCCAACGCCCCTGCTAAAGCAGGTGCGCATAGAGCAGGGTGCACAGGAGATATTTTGTTTGTTTAATATTTTGTTCTTCATTTCTTTCCTGATATTCTAGTTATTCTTGTGAATGCAGCGCATAAAACTGACATTTGCAAAATAAAAATGTCTGTCTTGAATGGCAGTAATTAGCTTAATTTCCATTTCTGCATGTGTAGAGCTGTTCTTGCCCATGTCACTTCATATTTATCAACTTCATACTCGATCCGCCATTTTCTTACCCAGGCATCACTTTCTCCTGCTGCTCCCTGCAGCCAGCTTCTTTCCTCCCTTCAGATTTCTCCTAGACCTTGTTTGAACGTTAAACTGGAAACACTCTGAGTGATAGAAGTTTTGCTATTTGATGTAGCTCCATGGACAGCTAGTGATTCCTTCCCTGCAGGAAATAGGACCCAGAGCTTTTCTTTGGAGGAAGAGCTCTCTTGGGAATCCCCCAGAATAGCTCAGAGAGGTAAGGCTGCTCAGATCTTACTCCCTGGATTATTGCCAATAGTGGCTTTTACAGCTACTTTGTGCTCCTTGCTTTTATTTATTTCTTCTGCGTAGCCAAAAACCCGTACTTGGTCACCTAGAGATTAAGGAATTGCTTGATGGAAGCCATATACATCTTTCAGCAAATGAGTATTTTTGTATTTCACATGCACAGATATGCTCTTCACAGTTCCAGCTACTTTTTTTTTCTTTCTTTTTGAGTCTGTGGTGCACCTTGGAGTTGTAGCTTAGGTCAGAGTGACACTGTGCAACGTTAGCTTTGCTTAATTCCTGACAAACATACAACTTGTATTTTAGGGGAAGGAAGGGAAGGGTTGTTTCTGTCTGAGATTGCATTTAGAATCAAAATACTCTGTTTCTCAGGGTAAAGATCACTAAACAGAGGTTGCGACTACCCTGTGTATATGAATATTTGAATTCACTTAACAGGCTACATGGCCATATTCTGCTTTGGGGCGTATTAACATTTATTTTTTTCTGCATGGAAGGTCAGTTCCCCATATAGCAATGTACATATTTCTAGAGCTGATTTAGTCATCAGCTGTAGTAGCTGAGTATCTTTTTATAGGTATATATGACTTTTCAATACCTTATTTTTGGGGGAGAAATTTTCTTAGTATTATAGTGTTTCACAGTATTTATGTGGTTATACAAACAAATTTGTAGGTAACACGAATAGGTCACATGGACAAGACTATTTAACCTGTATATAGGCAGATAAAACCAGGGAAGGGAACAAGCTGTGAGCAGAAGAAACAGTTGACAAAAGGCAGCGTGACTCGTATCTGAAAGTTAGGGAAAATAGTATGTGATTTCTTTAATTGTATTTACATTTTCTATATTCTAGACAGATCCAGGGTTGCAAAAATTGAAGACCCTAAGCCTTACTGCAGAGACTAGAACTTGTGCATCGCTGATACACCAGTCCAAAGCTCATGTCTTAGAGCTGGTATCTATAACTGTCTAGAACTGTTTCTGCAATGTCCTGTAGGGACAGTGATTTGTGACAATGGTATTGCACTTTGCTAACAGAGGTGTTTTTGTCGGTTTTCAGCTGTGCCATCTGAGGTTGGCTCATATGTAGGTAAAATTACATATAAATAGTAGAAAATGATTTTTTGAATACCAGTAATTCCAAAACAGTTTTTTGAATACCGATGATAACTACTTTGTGTGTCCTTCCTCCTTGTTGATGGCTTTTCTAGGTTTCGGAAATGAGAGGCTGCACTGTGTAGTATCAGTAGTGGCATGCAAACACAGGTAACACTATCACAGAGATGTTGGCAGAGGTGCTGTGTTTTATGGGGGGAGACTCAGCAGGATGCAGCTGTGTCTCATGGGTGCTTGACTGGAGACAGCTGGAGACAAGTGTCCTTTACATAAAATGTCCAAGGCTGCCTTCTTAGGGGATTCTTTTCCTGCTGTAATTCTTTTGTCGTGAAAATTGTAGTCTATTTTCAGCAAAAGTAAATAGGTGTTGCATAATTTGGTTGATTAGCATGGGTTTTATTTGCCTAACTTGAGATCTCCACTGAGATTTGTGTACATCTGTCAATTTTATTTTCCTTTCTCCCATCCCTTTATCTGAGAAGATGTGTTTGCCCGGGAACAGTGACTTCCCTGGGGATGGTGTGTTGTTAATGAGACCCCAAATTGATACCTAGTTGTTTTGAATTGATACTGTGATCTTAATGCGTTGCTTGCCTGTGGCTATCCAAAATGTGCGAAGACTTACGAATTCCTAAGTTGTGGAAAGCTTTTGTATTCTTCCATTCGTTGTGCTTCCAGTGTCATTGAACCTTGTTTGTTTGCTATCTGTATTCATAAGAGAAAGAAGAGAATCCTATCTGAGAGTAAAACTAGTCATTTAAAAGACGGTATACTGTCGGTACAGATGCCTCAGATTTGCTTCTGCTCTACATATCTGCTGTGTTAAAGCACATAAACGTGTTGTAATATAGATGAGTCTAATCTTGTGAATACTCTCTGACATATATGGAGATAATCTTGTTTAGGCAGCTCAAAAAATTCACAGGAGTGTTTAGTGACTTGCTGTACCTACTTTTGCTGTTAAGTCTCAGTCATTGTAAATTGTGCTCGTAGCATGTTATGAGGCTCGTATTTTCTTGGGTTTTTATTTCCTCATCTGCTTCCCTTCCAGCTCACCACATTTCACAAGTAAATCCAAGGCTGGGCTAGGAAGCTGTGTCCCAGATCCTGTTGAATCGAGCAATTGCATTTGGGGAGACAAACTCCCTCTAGGAGTCTGCCTGAAGTCTGCTACAAGGAAAGGCTCACATGCTGCTTACTTAAAGGGCATCTTTCCCTGTACTGTGTTAATGGAATGAGAAAAATGTATCCCTGGTGATCTGGGATAAGCTGAACAACTTGTGTTTTGACAAACAACATACGTAATTTTTAACTTGTGTGTGGCTTTCACTTTTTCTTGTTTGTTTTGCTTGTAATTTTCTCCACAAAGAGACTGTGCGCTATCAGATTCATTAAGCCTGATGAATTTCTTGAGATCATGTGGTAGCAGCTCTTAACCTTTGTAGCTTGTTATATGCGTGGTGATTTACTTGCGAAACCTTAACAAAATCTTAAATTAGCACAAATGTTTTCTTTATTATTGACATGGCTGTCCTAGTATTTTTAGTAAGAACAATTTAATCTTCCATGACAGGTTGATCAAATTATTTGAAATATATTGCTGCATTTTATCTTGCATTTCTATTTCCTTTAAATACTGCTAGCACAATATAAACTAGTTTATTTATTCTGATAATGACAAATGTTTTTCTTGACCACATTTTTAACCCTACCTCCCCCAAATGCCAACAATCCTGTCTTCTCTTACACCATCCTAAATGTGTTGCAAATAAACTGAACCGAATGGGAATGGATTGACCTGTGTGTTCACACCACTGGAGTTGCAGGCAAGACCTGGCAGTTGAATAATTGACTTCTGAGCAGGTTGGCTCTCCTTGCACAGGTCAGCCACAACTCTGGTTTCTCTCCCTTATATAACTCCATCTTTCATCTCCCTTCGCTAACCATAGCTCAGCCAGGAAAGTTAATAAATTCCTGTCTTTCACTAAATTTCCTGTCTTTAAGAGAATGACAAAGAAACAGAGGCTGCTGCTGCCCTTGGTGATTTGTGATTTATAACTGGGGGAGTAATCTCCCTCCTGTTGTCAAAACGGTAACAAGTATTTCCACAACAGAGCGACAATTGTTTAGATGGTACATGTAAATAAATTGGAGCCATCTGGACTGCTGAAAGCATGGCAAGTACAGTACTCTGCTAGTTTGAGTAGATTAAGGCTGTTTCTTCCCTTTAGGTAATCGTAATCTGTGGATTTCATTCACTTCTTGAAAATATTTTTTTCTTTTTGGTCAACAGCTGGTAATACTTACGACCCTTTGAATGTCCTGAATTCTGAAAAACAAGCAGCTGGCTTTTGTTTGGTAAATACAATTGATATGCTTTCCTTTGAATTCAGACTCAAAATCCAGTTACAGGTACAGGTAGAAAATGGGTACAGGTCTTTCTGTGAACCTGTTTCAATGTTGTCCACCTTCTTATAGAACAAAAGAGTTAGAAATTCTGCAGTGCAAAATTTAGGATTGACTTCATTGAGTTGGGCAGATCTGATGAGTTACATGAAAAATTACATCCAAGGTGAGCACCTTCTGGCTTTTTGAAAAGCTTTTATTATTTATTAGTTATCATGGATTTTGCAGTGTTCGGGAAATGAAATAATTATGAGCCATGAACTGAGGATGACACATTTTTCTTTCATGACTGATTGCTTGTAATTTGCCGTAATACTTATTACTTTAATTATATTGCCATTTTATGTTTAGATAAGCATAGGAAGGAGGTATATTTCCTTCCATGACTGAACATTTTTTTTAACCTACTATGAACAGGCAACAAAAATGCAAAATCTGATTCTAGTCTTTATTTCATTATCATAAAATCAGCATTTAAGCTGTTTGGAATTACATTATTCTTTATACGTCCTGGCTTTCCTAGTGATATGGGTCTCCATAAGCTTACGTTTTGGACTGAAACTGTTTCATTTTAGAAATATTGAACATAGGCATCGAATAGGTTTCACGTAAACTATTAGCAAGACATCCAGATATTTTTCTGGGATGGAGAAGGATTGTTGTCAGTGTACATCTTATTCTTGAGCTTGACTTTAATGTTCGGCCAGGGTATTGCATATACTCCGGTTGTTTTAGTGGCTATGGATTGTCCCTTAATGAAGTGCCAGGTGAAAAAATGGCTTTATGTGCTCTGTTCCTATTTGAATTCTCCTTAGTCCATGACATGCTCAGAGGTCTCAAGAATCCTCCTCATGTAAGTTAAACAATCCTCTGCTTCAGGTGATTGTCAGTCCAACTCGTTGGAATAAGACTGCTATTTAAACATCTTGCAAGCTATTCTGATCCCGGCTCTTCAGTGTTTTCTCTAAAGGGACCTTTTTAATGAAGTTTATGCTACACTAAATAATCTGTTAGAGAAGCCAGCAGCCGTGAGTGGTACGCTCTGAATTTGTGGCTGTCCCACTTTATGAGAGGAGGAGGGAAATCTAGAAAGCTGCCACCCTAAGGGTTTGTACTATAGCTCCTGTACCTGGGCAATCTCTGGTTGAAAGCAGCACAATGACACGTTGGGTTAGAAGTTCTGCAAGACTGTTTGGGCAGCAGTACTGCTCAGTAGCATTTTGAATTTGGGAAAGATTTTTGCCAGTTACTGTGCTTATCCTATTTAAAGCCTCTGACTGTTTGTTTTCTGCTTAAAAGTGGGGAATGTTTGTATGACAGATATGAATTCTGCCTAAATCGGATCAGCTAGTTACATTCAGCTTATTTTGAGATAGTGAAGTTTGAAACTTCTCAGATCCTGATAGATTCGTATTTATATCAACTCATTTACTTACGGGTTGCTCTACTCTGCATTTATTCAGGCTGATAAAGCTTCATATATCAAATAGATTCCTGGCTTTTGCTGTCACAAGAAGGTTTTGCTTCATATGCTCTTGTTGTAGCACCACACACCCCTTTTGGCTTTCAAATGCAAGCGGTCGTAATCTTCTGGACAGCGGTGCTCAATTTGTGCGACTGTGGAGCAGAAACAAAGTGTGTCAGTGAGCTTCAGCAAGGGAGTTGTGTATACTCTTAACTTCACCCATGCACTATTCCTTCTGAATTATGCATGGCCAAGGTGTTAAGAGATCTGCAGTTTGCATGCAGGTCAAAACTACTGAGGTCTAACAACTATTTAATTTGCTAAGTATTTTGGAAACAGGTTTAATAAGGGCCAGTAAAGTCAAGTCAGCTGTAACACAGGTCCAAGTGGGGTCGGGAACATTGCACAGAACTCTAGGAAAAGTGAAAATAGCCCTTGTTTAGTCCTCTGCTGTTGCGTGATCCTGGTGGAGTCTGTCATGGAAATGATCCGGGTCTGTTGAACTGACCAGTGAGGGGACCCTGAGCACTGCTCAGATAGGTGGGATGATGTCTGGCTCATGGCTTTGCACCTTGTCTTCCCTCCTCCTCCAAGTGCAGGAAATTGGAAGAAGCTCTCTGGTGCGTGGGTGGGAAGGGGTAGCTGGGGGGTCTCTTCTGTGTGTCTGCCTTGCAATTACATGCAACATTCCTGGTTTTGTGCTAACTTGTCTGATTTTAGCATATTCTGTTGCCCAGATTCTTGATGCTGCCTTTTTCCTGTGTCTGTTAAGTGTCTTTGAAGAGGCAATGTGTGGGACTGTGGAGGTTTTCTGTGCCTTTAGTGTGTATAAAATTAACAGTAAGTATTTATATTGCCTGTATTTGGACAGGAATTAAATTTTGGTTTTTGCTGCTGGCGTGAACTTGCTGCCATAAGTAGTGAATAATCTGAAGCTGCAAAGCATCTGGCATTTTTGAAGACCATTCTCTGCTACCACACAATATACAAGCATTTAAGTCATTATGTTTAGACTGCTGAGGAAAATTAGAGTAGTTGAGCATAGCAAAAAACCAAGAGTCACAAATATGTGAATTAATTTCAGTGAGTGTTCAAGTAGCTGTAGACTTCATATTTAGCTATTAAAAAGTCCATGTGGAGTTCTTCTTCTGAATTTAATACATGCCCAAATATGGTCTCTCCTGATGAATAAAATTACTATTTTTCTGCTTTCTCGAACTGTTTTTCCCATTCTGTTAACATTTCAACCTTGTGAACAGACTTTGTTTGCTCTGGCTTTATATAATGGCAGAATTAGATGATAGTAGTCTCTCAAAATCTCAGATAGCTCTTTCAGCCCTTGCTGAATTCATTTTTTCAGCTTGCCGCTTCGCTCTTTGCTGAGCTGCAATCAAATCAGGTTTGCTTATTAAGTCTCTCTCAAGCAGCATTTGAATTCATCATGTACATATGTGCCAGAGATGCAGGCCTTGGCCCTAGTACTTACCTCAGTATTTTAGCTCTCCGTTTAGCATGGGAAAATAAAAGTGCAGAATTTGGTGTGCGTGTTCGAGGTCTATTAGTATTAAAGACGTCTGGGAGTCTCTGAGTATTACTAAACTAATGGACTGCCTGGAGCCTTACAGTTCAAGGAGACTTTAGCTCTCTATAAATTATATGAGTGTACTGTTAAAGCAGCAGTTAATACTTTCATGTAGCGTAACTGGCCTGTTTTAGCAGTTTTTTTACTAAACTGGGTCGTGGAAAGTATTCTAGAGTCACGTGAACTTTTCTGGTATTCATATTCTGTAGACATCATGTATAAATTATCTTTATTTCAGAAGCTGCTAGTAATGTAAGCTTATGGGCAAATAAGAGGGTCTCCAAGGTTGATGACATATTTTTGTGTACGTGAAAATAGAGGAGAAACACTTAGGATCCTATGATAGCATTAAGATTGTAAGGGTGGTTTGGGTTCAGAAAGCTTAGAGGAAAATTAATGAAATGTGTCGTTTTAAATTGTATTAATTAAAACATGCTAATCCTGTAGCCGAATACTCCCAAATGCTTCATTTTTGTGTTTCAGTATATCCATGTTCTGTGCCATCCTCATAAATTTCCAGAGATGGATATTTCTCTATGGCTGTGCAGACATCTGTGCAGATAAGCTGGCTGGACAGCTGGGAGCCGGTTCAGAACCAGAAACTGGGCTGCTCTGGCATTGAAATAGTCTTAAGAAGTTGCTCAGAAATATTCATTGAGTTTGCCAATACAGTTGTATGATTTTTGTTAGCTTGTGTTTGTGTGAGTCAGAATACGGGTAGAATAAATGCATGTTTGTGTGCTGAGGAGCTTATAGACATGCCTTATCTACTCAGTAGTTGAATTTACTTCAGCTTTGCTCTTATTATTTAATAACTTTTACTTTTCTACGTGTGCACCTAAGCATAGGTGCATTCCCACAAACAAGGTTATCTTCCTCTGTAGAAGATCTGTTGAACGTACACGTTACCATAAAAAAAAAGGAATGTCAAAACGTTGGCATTTTCATTCCACTCATTAAAATTCATACAAATATTGGAGCATTTCTAATTTTGAAAGTTGCCAAATCTGGGGGAGGATTTGACCTGTGTCCCTTTTGGGAATGTTTATTCTGCAGCACGCTGGTACAGCGAAGGCTTTCCCCCAGCAGTGGAAGAAGCTGCGGCACGCTGTCTTTGGGAGGCAGCATCCTGGCTGATTTGCCGTGGGGAAAGGAGCAGCACTAAGAACCTTAGGAGAGAAGACTATAAATACTGCACGGCTGCAGTGATACTGCCGCCTGAACCAAGTTACTATTGCTACATTGCACACTGCAAAAATGTCAGATCTCTTCACTGTTCAGCGCTGTATCACATGGAAATAACTAACTGTACCGTTTGTCTCTGTTTTGGCTTGGAGTTATGGTTTGGCGTTTTTTAGATTGATTTGATAAGAAAAATGGCTTATGTGACCGTGCTATCAGTCTTTTCTCCCCTCCTTATCCCTCTCTCCTTCTACTTTCTAGTGGCTTTTGAATTTACTGCTCAACTTCAGCTAAATTTTTTAAAAGAACAGAAATCTCTAAAGGTTTTTATGTTCCTACAAACATGTTAAAAATGAGTGATTTGGTATAGGAGAGACCCACACTAGAGCTCCCACGGAGGGAAAGGCATGTTGCCTGTTGTGTTTGGTGTGTCGCCTGAGGGATGAGCCAGTGCATGGCCACACTGTCTTGCCCAGCCACACATGAAAGCGATGTCTGGAAGAGAGACCTGTTGTGGTAGGCAGCGCTCGGAATGTGCGCGTAACATGGGATTTCACGGCACAGAGATTTATGTAGGGGTGCGTTGGAGGCTCTGAAGTGGAGCTTCTGCTCTACTGATCCTGTGCTTGAAGAGAGGTAAAAAACAGGATCTGGGAGGGGGGGACTCAGTAATTTTTGTCTGCGTGTGGGTGCTAAGAGAATCCTTTTGCAGAAACAGAAGTTAGGACAGTTGCTCAGTTTTCCAACGATGGTGTCTTTCTCCAGTGTGTAACCTCCCCAGCCTCATGAAGAAGCTGGTATTGGCACCATGTAATTTGTTTTCTATGAATTTGCAATATACAAATACTCTAATTTAAAGAGCTTTTCCTAGCTCTTGGCAAACCTCTGTTTTTCATGTGCATTTTCTTATCCTTAGGTTAGTTCTACAGAGTACTGTGAAAAAGACATTAACATTGAAAATACAAAATGGCATCATGCCGCTGGGTAATTTTTGTAAATAGAAGAATTTGGCCTCCACAAAGAACGAACTGCTGGCATTCTCCTGTCTTCCACAATGAAGTGCAAATATTCCCTGCAATGAATTTCTATAGCCTTTATTTTTGTGGGGTATTTAGCAGCTGAATGCTTAACATCCATGTTGCTTTTGTTACATGTGTTTGTTTACCAACAAAGTCCCAAAATATTTACGTAAGTTTCAGGCTATTGAGGTGGATATACCTTTAGTAAGTCTTAGTGATATCTAGCCAAAACTGACCAAATTATAAACCTTTTCTAAAACCACGAACGTTTGGTTTTGGAATATGTTGAACGTTTGAGAGCGAGTTTGGAAAGTTTCGTCTGTGATGGACATTTCCAGTCCCAGGTGATTCTTCCTCCTCTGTCTCTGGATCCATGTAGAAACTGAAACCTGGTACGTGTAAAAGAGATGGTACAAAAGTGGAAGCAGTTTATTCTGTCTCTCAGAGACTAAAAGAAACCTGTTTGGTTAGTTGATTTTGCATTGTTTTTAATCTGCTGACTTCTTTCCTTGTATGGGTTCTGGCTTTTGCCTTGTCAGAAGCAGCTGATGATCTTTCCTTACCCACCTTTCCTGTGACATTCATGATTGTGAAGATCACATTTGTTTCTCCTGCTCTAAAACTGCCAAACCTACTAGTTTTAACCTCAAACGCAGCTTACTCCTACGTGGTACAAAATACAGTATTTCAGTGTGGGAAATGTCCTTAAATAGCTTTTTTTTGTGGTTGCTGTAAGACAGTTGTGCAGAATTATGCAGATGCTGGAGACAGATTTGTAAGGATTTTCCTCCTACTCAAAACTTTTTGGATAGGTTTATTTTTAGTAAAATATCTCAAAGTCTGTCTTTATTTAAAATAAAGAATGGGCTTAAATACACTGGAAGTGTATTTAAATGTTTGAGTATATGTGACATATTAGCATTAACTACTACTTGAATGCGCATAGCAGGAAGGGTCTAATAAAGCCTAGAATAAGGAGGGGTGAATTTGAGGTTACTTCAGTTTTGATTTATATTGGAGTAAATGGTGTGGTGCCAGTGATGTCCACAGAATTACCCTTGAGTAATTCCAGTTTCACTTATGGTCATGTTCTGTATTTTTGTGGAGCTGCATGGCTGATTTACGCTTGTCTTGTGTCTAATAGGGAGTGCCTGTTTAGACCTCTTAATGTGGTTAGAAGTAACAGATGTAAAGTATTCTAGTATTTTTTGATGGAGTACTGTACGAAGTTTGTCAAACTTGCTTTCCCAATGGAAGCCTCTGGATTTTCACTTCCATTTATACCTGTAAAAGGAACAAATACATGATAGGCAAGACTTTCTTCAGCGTGAACTTCTACCCATCAATGAAGGCAATAGAATTTGAACCTAGTCATACACACTTCAGAGCTAATCAGTTAGCTAGTTGTAGGCTGGCTGCTGCTGTGCCAAGAGCTGCACTGTGATGCTCAGCACACATCTGCTAATTGGGGGAATCTCTGTGGGGCGCTTGAAACAGCAGACCCTAATTTCTGGATCTCAAGTGGACTTGAAGAGAAAACAAGCATCTTGCTGCTCAAGTTTGGGTTGTTCAGCAAATGCACGTGCCCAGGACGCTCAGCGCTTTGGCAAAACTTAAATCAAGGAAGATGTTGGTGGGAAACAGCAGAGCAGCGTCTTTCACATTCTGTCAGATATGGCCTGAAATTACACCTTTCTTGATAACCAAAAGAGCCTGGTTTTGCCTTAGTACTGACTTCATGGTGCCAGAAGCAGTTTGAAGTGAGTGAAGTTAAATCAGATTCTGCCCTTACAAAGTTATGCATAATATTTATGTTACAGCATGATGAATATGTTGGAAATTTGCAAAGCGATAAACTTCTCTGTCTTGCAGACTAACATTTCAAAATCCCCTTTATGCTGTGAGCATTTCTGCTTTAAAGTTTTAAATAGGGTGGCCGTGAGGTCACGGAATTTCTTTCTCCGTGTGTCAATCTTTATTACGTCTTTCTGTGTTTTTTACAGGAATCTGAGATGAGAGAGAGCTAGATTCTGATGATCGTCTTAGCACCGTTGCTGTCTTCTGTATGTTGACAGATAAGTGTGCAAACCTGATTCTGTAGAGAGATTATTTAAGTTACTTGTGTCAGGTGCGCAAACCTATAGTTACAACCCAGGACTTCAACGGTGTGTCTTTCTGGATTCTGCTAAGGTGTATTTCAAGAAATAGGTTGTCAAAAATTCTTGAAAAACCTGCTTGATACCCAACAAGGAAAATGTTTCTTGTCCTGCTTTACAGTGTTGGGTGGATTACAAGAATGATCTCAGAGCAGAGGAATTTGCAGCTTAATTGTAGCCTGTAGTGAAGATGGTTGGCAGATCTTGTTAAATTTATCTTCACGTGTAACAGCTCCTTTCCTCCTCCTACCAAATATACTTCAAATATGAACTAGCAGGTTGACTGATGTTATAATACTCCTTGTTTTAGATATGTTAAAGAACCTATTTTTTTTTTTTCTGGGAGCAATTTATTGAGTTCACTGTAAATTTGCAACTGATGTTAGATTTGGATAAAGAATTTCTGCGGTTTTGTACTGTAATGCCCTTGTCGTACAGTTAGGTGAGAACCGATGGACTAGTGAGTCAGCGTAGAGCCTTTTGNTTTTTTTTTTTCTGGGAGCAATTTATTGAGTTCACTGTAAATTTGCAACTGATGTTAGATTTGGATAAAGAATTTCTGCAGTTTTGTACTGTAATGCCCTTGTCGTACAGTTAGGTGAGAACTGATGGACTAGTGAGTCAGCATAGAGCCTTTTGTGAGCGCAAACAGGTTCCTTGCATCTTTTTTTTTTACCTTATCTGTATGCTGCATTTTCAGTGTTTTCAATTAAAAAAGGCTTCTAGTCTCTACATATTTATTTTTTGTTTTCTTTTTTTTGTTTGTTTTAAATCTTATGTTTTCTGCAATTCTTGTAAAATTTAAAAAGTTTTGATAGTACTCTGGAGAGAGCTCATAACTTTTTATGCAAAACAGTTTCTTAAACTAGAATTATTTTACTGGCTTCCAGTCCAATCATTACAAAATAAATAGAAAGTTTAAACTCAGAAATCAGAAACTAGAACAAAAAGGACAGTGATTCAAAATTAGGTTTCCTTTGGTAAAGCTTGATACTTCTGTATGACCTGAAAACTAAAAAACTCATTTTCTCTGTGATAAGAGAAACTGAAGGTGCCTTTTCTTGCAGCGTTACTGCAGGTGTCTGTGTTAATGTACATTATGAACATAGATCAAAGATAAGATAGTGAGTCCTAACAGCATCTTTGGATGAGCATGGGAGGGAGAGTGAAAATACAGAAATTATGTAAAATGTGTGAAAGGGATTGCCGTAACGTGTGTGGTGACACGAAGTAATATAATTTGGAGCAGTAGTCTGTAGAAACGGGAAAAGGAAGGGAAGATTAAAAAAAGATGTGTGCCTGAAAGGCCAGTACAACAATAACTTCTAGCTTATCAAGCATTTAATAACTGACTGTGTGCTTCTGTATTAGAGCCACTATCAAAGATAAATACTTATGCAAATGCGAAGAGGAAGGTTAAGGTACAGAAACTGGTGTTCAGATTTGTTTTTTAAGTATTGTATTTGACAATATGCTGAGTTGATGTGAATAATTATGTTTCATTGGCTGAAATGTGTGAGTTTGCGGTTGTGGTGAGGAGCTTTTCAGGAGTCAAGCTGGTCTTTAGTCTGTGGCATGACCGAAAGAATCCATCAGAGCCCATGCTGTTGCTCCCTGAAAAGAGATTTATGTATTTGCATTGGATACAGAAGGGAGGAAGTGTGGTTTGTGAAAGGAAATATGTGAAATAATTCTAAAAATAGGAAAATAAACTTAAGTCGCTCAATTTTTAATTTATTTGCTCAGTGCTACTACACTGTTTGTGGGAAACAGGAGGACCTCATCAGTATACGGCTGAACTACCTTTCAAGTAAGTCTGAAGCATAAGGAACAACAGTTACTCATAACCAGATTTGCTAATGTATAAACACTGAAATATAGTTTAAAATATAGAAGTGATTGTGTAAGGCCTTTGCTTACCTTTTCAGTCTTGTTTTTTTTCTTTTTTTTAATGTCGTTCTTTCCCATTTACATTCATAGCAGTCACAGACACTGCAGATGTGAAAAGCAGACATTCAAGACTGAGCATGCTGTGCTGTTTCATAGTGAGAGCCAGCAGTGACAGTGATGTTTGATATAGGCTGTAAGCACTCTTCTGCGCTTTATGGGCTTTGAGTAGTTAGTGAAACGAAACTTTCATCCCAGTTCCGTGGTTTTCTTAAAAATATTATTACAGGTCTTTGCACATATCAGTTTCTCGTTTCAGGTTAGGGTGGGGTTTTTTTTGTTTTCTTTTTTACATNTGATATAGGCTGTAAGCACTCTTCTGCGCTTTATGGGCTTTGAGTAGTTAGTGAAACGAAACTTTCATCCCAGTTCCGTGGTTTTCTTAAAAATATTATTACAGGTCTTTGCACATATCAGTTTCTCGTGTTAGGTTAGGGTGGGTTTTTTTTTGTTTTCTTTTTTACATACCTCTGTATATCTAACAGCCTTTATTACTATATAAAAAATATTTTAATTATATATGTCTCTATTTGAGTTTTTTGTTAATATAGCAAAACATTATTTTGTATATAGTGTTACTGACTTGCTCTGATCTAGCGAGTCTTCCTCAGGCTAGAAGATAGCGGATCCAGTCCTGCACCCCAGGTGCCTGTGTGGATCTGGGCAGCCAGGTCAGCAGCCTGGGTGCTGCTGCGAGAGATGGTCTGAGGGCCATCCCGCCTTGCCTGGTCCTCCTGCCAAGGCAGTGGCAGCGCAGCTCAAAGCCCCATCCAACCTGGCCTTGAACAATTCCAGGGAGGGGTCATCCACAACTTCTCTGGGCAACCTGTTCCAGTGTCTCACCATCTTCTGCGTGAAGAATTTCTTCCTGATATCTATATCTGCCTTCTTTCAGTTTAAAACTACTGCCTCTCACCCTATCACTCCATGCGATTGTAAAAAGTCCCTCTCCAGCTCTCTTGTAGGCCCCGTGCAGGTACTGGAAGGCTGCTGAAATCTTGTACAAAAGCTAGAGAAGAAGCTGGTGGCTCCCTGTGACCTAAGTGAAAGACAGGAGAAGTGTCAAAACTATGAAGGAAAAATGAAAGCGTGTAGGAAAAGTAAACTCTTATGTGTTTCCAGTACCACAAAAGAGTCAGAAATGGTCACTCTCCATGCATGGCTGAAAAACTGTGTGGAGGAGTTTAGATTTGTTAAGGCCCGGGGAAACTTTTGAGGTGAGGCAGCTAAGTGATGGCAAGTGTAAAAAAACCTGAGGCAGCCTAAATAAAATCCATGCGAGAACATGAAGCAGACATACATCGCAATGGCAAATCTCTTTTTAATGCTTCTTTCCTTTAAAAGTGTGAATTGAACAAAATACATTTCCAGTTTTATATTAATGCTGAAAAGGAGGGCTCGTCTCGCTGTTTCTCTGCTGCCTACTTTCCTGTGAGCAGCAAAGCAGAGAGTGGGCTCAGTAAATCTCATTAATGGGTATGTCCTGAAGGATTTGGTTCACATGATGGGCTTAATTATTTCCTTCCTTGCACAGTTGCGTTACATGGTAAGCAAAGCTGCCTAGACGTTGTTGTTCTCTCATAATGAGGTGCAGGGATAGGTAGCTCTGACAGCATCAACAGCAGTGTTAGGAAATGAGCTTTGCATAGAAATTGTTCAGATTAGCAGTACACATGGAAGTATTTGAGCAACAAAGTAGAAAGATGTTAAGCAAAGTGAAGGGTGCATCTCATAGGGTGGCTCTAGCCTCCAGTTTTACAGAAAACTAGGAGTTCTTTCAAGTATGGTATTCCTGAGCATCGCTGCTCTTCATTCCTAGAGAAACACAGTCCCACACAGGTGGCCATCACCAAGGTTTCTGACTGAAATCCTGTATCATCAGCTGCTTGATACGTATGGAGCATTTAGTAAGAACTTTTACTAAATACTTTCTTAATGGCAGAAACAGATAGTAGTATGTCTGGAGTTCAAGAGATGCAGTTCTTTGTTAGGAATATTTTATATCATGATTCAATCACTTTTTTTTTAAAGTGCTTTTATATTCAGTTTGCATATCTTGATTAGACTGTGATAATTTCCATGGCTGGAATCTCCAAAGTATGCCACCATAAAATTAGAAATGGTAATGAATTCACTTAATCAGACCTTCCAGGAGTACAATCAACATGAAATCTAGTCAGTTAGAAATAAATCTGTTTAAAGTATTTCTGGTTCTCCAACAGCCTCATTTTAGGACTTACATTACCTGTGACTGAATTAGAGATCTACATAAACAGGTAGAAATTATACTTTTTAAAGAAATCACTAAGTGATATAAAGAAATCCAGAACTTCTGGTGATGCTGACATTTACCTGAATCTCTGTTGTCAACTGTAGATTGGACTGTTCATAGATCTAACTATAGATTCAGTCAATGATAATTTTAAATGTGATGTCCCCTTGTAAAGCATAAGAAAGGAATACATTATCGATGGTAGTTTTAACAGCCAGCAGTGCTGTTTCTAAGCTTAGTCCTCACCTTGCCCTTCTTTGTACGGTCAAGTTTTTGTAAATTATTTGGTCATGGCTTTGTTACATACATCGGTACGAGGGCAAAATGACCTCACCTCTATCTCTGACCTGGAGGAGGCAATGGAGCGTGCTTTCGTCAAGTTTGCACCTGTCCTAGTTCTTCTACAGTGTGTGCATCCATTTGCATTTGCAAATAAATGCAACCATTTGTTTGTGCTTCCCTCTTGAATAAGAAAATGAATTAACTATATAAAGGCCAGGTAGTTCCTTCTGCCTTTCTTCCCTCCTCTTTATGCAAGTTGGTTTAGTGGTCCTACCTGAGGCTAGACCTTGTTCCTGCTCAACTATTCCGATATGAAGGCAGCAACTAAACTAGCCATTTATTCACCTACTATATTGCCTCGTGTATTGCCAATATACTTACTGACGCTGGGGGAAAAATAAGGGTCACAGCTTGATCTATCTTTGTGCAACTGCACCTGATCGGAGATTTCTGGACCCCCGTATTAGTAATTCAGAGGACACATAACTACAAATGAAGCTGACCAATGGAACTGGTCTCTGCATTCGACACCTTGCAAACTACTCTAGTTAAGCAGATCTACAAAATCCGTTTTGTGGAGGATTTCTGTATTTCAGAACTTGGTTTCTTTGGGCTTTGGAACAAAACTCCTGTATTTTGGTGTCCTCCCTAGAGCACCGCACTGGAGTAGTGTAACTTGGAAATCTTCAGCTGCAGGGCAAAGCAGGGGACTGCCCCAGATTTGCAGACCTGGAGAGTCTGAGATTTGTGCCCCCAAATCCCACCTAGCAGCTTGCTGAAGACATTGGGTACCCGGTGTCCTCCGCAGACTGCAAGTGGTGTTTCCTGCTGAGTTGAAATAAAAATGAATTTGTTGAAACTAAACAAGAAAAAACCCAACACACACAACAATAAAGGATAATTGATTTTTTTCCAACCGACTCTTGGACAAAGATAACTCATCGTTTTATAAGAAAAATAGAGCATCTGCTTGAGGGTTTGCTTTTTTAAGTGGCATATTATTTCTTTGATTAAAATAATGCAAACAATGAGACTGTTTTTGGCAATGCAGCAAATAAAGTAACATAGTAGCCCCCATCAGGATCGTATCTGAAGAAAATTCAGGTTAAATTTTACAGCAAACTCTAAATGCTAACCCATATGTAAGGAGAAGAGGGAATCTGCGTAATCTACCCTCGGGACCTGATCTAATCTACATAACAAGACAGCAACAGTGCTTATCTGTTAACATATAATTATGTTTGTATTTGAGTTATCACAAAAATGTTTTCCTTATGGATAAAGAGGAAAAGGTTGATAAGCATAAAATACAAATTAACAAGGAACTAAACTGCTTTGTCTGCCAGGGAGGTGAACCTGAGGTAAATATGTTCAACAAGCTTTGAAATTGTTTCAAATTCCTGTTGTAAATCTTTTTAAATTCTCGTATGTCCTTTCCCTTCCAACATATTATAATCTTTTTGATATTTACATAGTCGAGTGCAAGCAGAGGCTGGAAACAGAAAGGCTAGACGATAAAATTGGTTTCCCTACATGCTTCTGTTCTGTAAGGAAAATTTCTAGGGAAACCAAAATGTGCATTATATCCATCTTTTATAATGACTTTCAAAAATTGAAGTGCTGTAATACTTCTACATTACTTAAAGAGAACAATTCATAGCTAATTGCTCACATTGTATCATTCTCGTTTTAGGTAACTGAGGGGGAATTTTATTTTTTTTTTTTGCATTGCTGAAGTTTGCAGCTTTGAATTCTCCGGTTACTATCTGCAAGTATGCTTCATGACAGTAAACATTTGGGGATCCTGAAATGGTTTAGGTTGGAAGGGACCTTTAGAGGCCATCTATTCCAAACCCCTGCAATGAGCAGGGACATCTTCAACCAGATCAGGTTGCTCAGAGCCCCGTCCAACCTGAACATGAATGTTTCCAGCGAACCACCCATAAGTGGTACTTTGGACTGGGGACAGAGTCAGTGTAACAGCTGAATCCGTAGTATATTTTTCTTCTTCGATAACTCATAAGCCATCATATTATGAAGGAAGGCCTTATTGGATTCAGAAGCGGATAAACTTTTCAATGCTTCATGTTGCCTTTTCATAGCTTGCTCTGGTTGCTGTTTTGCTCATGAATACAACATGCAGGGGTCAAGTCTTGTTGGAGCTATTCCTGAAGTAATTCTGTTGACTGCAGTGGGATTACATAGATGATCAATTCCCCCCATGCAAGATATTAAACTGCTTAAAAGGAATCTCAGAAGGTTACTCTATATAGTTTTACTTCTAGCAAGATCAGAAATACAAAGATTGTATGACAGATCCAACCCTACTTGCTTAGGAAGGGGTATTTATTTGACTTTATGAGTCCAAGAAGACACATCTCAGATTTGGGATGGTGCTGAACTTTGGTATCTGGGATAATATGCTTGGTGCATTTTCTTAAAAAGTTTTGGTTTTCACTGTATGTGAATTAGTTATTTAATTGCTATGTATTCAGCTTCTTTTGCTTCACATCTGTTTAAAGTGTTTTAGAATTCTGGATTAATACATCCTGAGCAGATGTATTTTCAAATTGAGTTTGTTTTTACAAGTGAGTGTATGCAATTGCTTTGGGATCCAGTCTCTTACACTTCAAAGTGCATTATGATTTTGTCCTAGATAATCTAGAGGATCCATTGCAAGCAGTATTTAAAGAATGACTTATGAGTACTGTTGTTTGTTAGTCTGTCTATTGGAAAATGGGAGTTGTAATAAAGGTACAAAACTAGAGGCCATATTAAAAACAACTGTAGAAATGAACAGAGCCTAGAAGCTATCTGCCTTGGGGCTCGGGGAGCTGGCCGTAATTCCTTGTCTGGAAGAATGGCCTTTAAATAAAGGTCACACAGAATTGCACTGGGAACCTTGCAGGTGCTTAAAAGAAGGCACTTAAGATATTATATTGCCAGTGGGAGTTGGCCTTTACTGTAAACTTCTCTGGGGTGAACATTTATAAATATTTGCTATGTTTTCCCTAGTATGTTTGCAACTTTTTTTTAAAAGGATTTTAAAGCATTTTAACCAACCTGACTGAGCCTTTCTTTGCTAAATCTTTACATCTGGTTTCTCTTTCTTCTAGCATGTTCCGTTTTCTCATGTCGAACGCTTACTTCAAATGTTTTTCTGTTTTCTCATGTTGAACGTATACTTCAAATGTTTTAAAGCTTTTTCTACACCTGCTTCTCTGCCTGTCTTCCAGCCTTGCTCATTCAGTACAGTAAGTTGCTTGTCTCCTGCAGTCTTTGTATCTGTCCTTCCCCAAAATCTCTCTTTGCATCTGCCTGATTGAACTTCAGCCTTTCTGTGAAGATACTGTGACTGGCTGAATAGTTCACAAGGCAAATAAACAATAAGTAGAACAGAGAGAGGACAAAGGAGAATTTTAGCATGCAAAGCTACTTGGAAACCGAAGAAACTTTTAGAAAACTACTCTGTACTTGCAGAAATAGGTTGCTTGTGTAGATTTTGTATGAGCATAGGAGTGCTAATGGTGAAGTAAATCTGTTTAAAAAAAAAAAAAAGATTACATCCTTACAATCGGATCTTAAGACCCACTTTAATCATATGATGTTGGTATTTAAGACTCTAAATACCAGGAGTTAATGGGGCTTAGCCTCTTCTTGGTAAGTCTGTGCCATGCAAATATACATGAACAAGGGATAACAAGCTGCCTCAGAAATGAGGAGCAGGTTCAATAATTATTTCACTCAATTTTCTTCTTTTTTTTTTCCCTTAAAAAAGGGGGGGGGTAAATGTTACTTTTGAGCCCTTTTGCAAAACGATTTGTCAGCTGTGCAGATCACCTAGCGAAGAAATCAAGGACTGCATAAATCTGCCCTTAAACAGGACAGTAAGCAGAATCTTCTGGTGGTGCTGGTGAGAACGAATGGATATGGCCATTGATTTTCAATACTGATTTCAAATCAATATTTAAGTTTAAAGTCAGAGATACCACGCTGAGAAACAACAGCTTCAGAGAAAAGGAGGAATTTTGCTTGGCATTCTGCTACGTTAATACTTATGCCTCAGCCCACATCTTCTAAAATATTTATTTGGGTATTTCAGTTATTTAACAGAGCGCTCAAAAATGCATTACCAGACAGCGTAACCAAAGTGAATTTAAGTGAAGGACTGGTGTAGAGGGAATAAAACCATAATTACGGGGGTTGTGAATAGCAAAGTAGTGTATGATTAAATTTGTTTAGGTAATTACATGAAGGGGGATTTTTTTCGAATAATGGACGACTGACTTGGTTTTCTAGCATTTTCTTCCACAGAGTGCAAATGCTTTAGAGAAGACTCAAGAATCAGTTGTCCCATTTTACGGAGGCAGATCAAGGGAACTGCAGGATAACAGGTTAACTTTTTTCAAGCCTTCATATATGTCATTGTTATTTATTTTTCAGTCTCTGAAACTACATCTATACTTCTAAATAAATTTGGACCAGGAGGTGTTCGCTGTCCCTGAGGCCAGGTGGCATGAAGTGGACCTTGCTGACCCTTAGAGTTCTTCTGAGCTCCAAGAAAGTGTTGGGTTTTTTTGTGATTTAGCCTTTCTAAGTCAGTGTCTATAGTAGCCCATAGGCTATTATTTGAGATCAGAGAGCACCGAGCCTGGTAGCACCTCATCTGCGTGTTCTGTATGCCAGGGGCGTTTGCCCGGCCCCGACCAAGGGAGCACATTGGGAGCATGCCAAAGGAACAGTACTTTGTTTTGCTGCCTGGCCACTCTTTTTCCTAGCAGGATAAAGATAGCATTGGAGACTGTGCTGACCCTTTTGCAAAGGCCCACCAGGACTGGGGCGTGACCAGCACAGCTTCATGTGGTGTCGCATCTACGCCAAAGCTGTCTCCTCATCTGGTGGGCCTGAGAGGACAGAGGGAGCTCCAAGTGCCTCACGTCCCCTGAGATTTTGCTATGGGGTGGGTTAGCACTCCTGACGCACGTTCTGGTTTTCTTCTTGTAGATGCGTTCTTTTAGGTTTTGCATTTGCTGGGATGAATTTTGTATCAGTGCCTTTCAGTGAACCATCCTGTTTGGGATTATGGTGTTTTGGTACTAATAATCAGGAGATTCTCATCGGAGTTAATTCAATAGCCGTATTTATGTAGATTTCTTTCCTGTCATTTAGGCAGTAGTGTCTCAGATTCACTTTCTGTTGGCAACCATTAATACTGCCTTTGGAAAAAGCGGTTCTGTGCTTTTCATGCCCTGGCTGTTTGCTTCTGGCCCTCTGCCATCTTTCTCCTGCTGCTTATGTAAACATTTGCATAGTGATCCAGTTCAGAAATGTGATGGATGCTGAAACGAACCTCCCAAAACAAAAAAAAAGCTGGTGTTTAACCTGGATCGATGCTTTGTTCTGCTTCACCGTTCACGTTAGTGCGGAGATCAAAGTAGTCTGCGGGCAAGAGTGGAGTGGTCTGGGGACCGAGGGAGGGTGGGATCGCTTTTTTGGGAGGCAATGCTGGTTATTGCCCGCTTTTAAAGTAAGAGGGCAAAGTGGAGACTGCACCTATCAAATTGCAAGTTGCCCACCGGAGTTGCTCTTCAATTCGGATTTTCTTCTGTGGAACCTTTTCTGTGGAACTGTGGAGAGATGTGAAATGCATGGTGCACTGGGATTGTACCCCCCATCTCCAGTTCTGTCTGAAATGCTTTTTTATTATATAATTAGAAAAGGCAATGCCTGATCTTCTGCAGCATTTTAATTTAGTAACTTGATGAGCTGGCTCCCGAGCTGATATATATGATCCCAAACAAAGCCATAGAATCCAAGTGTTAGGAGCTCTGACAGGTTTTACACAGATAGAAATCCCTTTCCTGAGTAGTTTTTCTTGAGAGTTAATTATTAAATACTGCTCTCTAGCAGTTGCTGTTATCCTAACAGCAAACTTTTCTCACAGTCTGGTTAATGGCATTACTCAACCCATAACAATGCCCACTCTGTATCTGAGATATTCCCACAGGTACATTTTTAACTCGTCTGACAATAGCAGTCTAGAGGACTTCTCCCTGCAGGCAACAGGACTTTTATTGTGCAAATGAATGTTTATATAAAAATAGATTGTTCTTATCATGACTGCGAGCCAGCGACCCTTGAATTTGAAACCTTGCTCTGAGATCTAGCCTTGTTGGCCTTGGACAAGACATTTGATGCATGTGCCTCAGCTGTGTTTTAGAGAGAGGAGAACTAATAACTATAGTGATTAGTCCGAAATGGCCGCTCATGTGACACCCCAGCCTGTGTTCACATGGTAACAAAACCAAAATCTCACAGGCTGGGGAAGGAAGGCCTGCATCCTTTAGTGTCCTTTATTGTGATTTCCTTACCAAAAGTTAGTGTCGGTGTCAGGAGTGCATTTCCTTCTGTCTTGCCCCATGTTAGTCTTGCCCACTGCAGAAACCCAGGGGGAGCCTTCACTGCAGCTGCGGCGTCGTTCTCCTCCCACCGGAGAACCTCTTGCGGTGGTGGTAGTCGGAGAAGCGCCGCAGAGGGGCAGGATCTCTGTGCACATAGCTGTTGGCTTTTGGTGGTTGTCAGATACGTATTGACTGTTGGGTTTGCTCNCCTTGCTCTGAGATCTAGCCTTGTTGGCCTTGGACAAGACATTTGATGCGTGTGCCTCAGCTGTGTTTTAGAGAGAGGAGAACTAATAACTATAGTGATTAGTCCGAAATGGCCGCTCATGTGACACCCCAGCCTGTGTTCACATGGTAACAAAACCAAAATCTCACAGGCTGGGGAAGGAAGGCCTGCATCCTTTAGTGTCCTTTATTGTGATTTCCTTACCAAAAGTTAGTGTCAGTGTCAGGAGTGCATTTCCTTCTGTCTTGCCCACTGCAGAAACCCAGGGGGAGCCTTCACTGCAGCTGCGGCGTCGTTCTCCTCCCACCGGAGAACCTCTTGCGGTGGTGGTAGTCGGAGAAGCGCCGCAGAGGGGCAGGATCTCTGTGCACGTAGCTGTTGGCTTTTGGTGGTTGTCAGATACGTATTGACTGTTGGGTTTGCTCCAGGCAAACTGGACAAACACACCGGCACTCACCGTATTTGCTGGTGCTGGCATAGGGTACCATAGGGAGGGGACTTCATATGGGACAGATCTTTTAAAATCGGTTTTTGCATGTGTATATACCATTATGATCCACCTTTACCTATATGAAACTAGATAGGAGGATTTGTTGCTTTGCAGGATCAGCAAAATTGCACATAGCCATAATTCAGTCGAAGATTTTAAAACATGATTTTTGTAGCAGGCAAGCGTGTTGTATATCATATGATACATGTATGTTTAATGAAGATACCCTGTCCAATGTGTGTCCATATCAGTGGTATTTTAAACTCTTTAGTAAATACCAAGTTTATAATACGTAAGATATTAAATATATATGTTTAAATTTATTTTTAACTAGATTCTTTTTGTATGATGTTTAGAAACCAGAAGGCTCAAAGAAATGGGTTAGTCTGTTGCTGCTGTTGCGTTTTTCCCCCTGCCATGTCGATTTGCGCTCACTGGAGCACACCAGACAGAGAGCGACCGAGCTCTGGGAGTTGAGTTTCTTGCCTTTTGGTAACGCGTGCACTGTTTGAATTCTAGTCTTTTTATAAAGTGCTCTTAGTATTTTCTTTTGTTCTTTAAGAAAGAGCTAGTTAGATGGTCACGCTACTTGCTTGTGCTTTTTTTGATTTATTCATAGGCTGTTTTAAACTCTCCTTAATGGTGCGTGGTAACAAATAGCAGGATAAGAAATTCCTGCAGATTTTGTGAAAGTTGCTGGCTGGATAGACAGAAAAAAAAAAAAATCTAAAAATAGAATCTGCGAGGGGAAGGCAGCAATCTGATCTCAACTTATTTCATCTGGCCTGGTGGCCTAAGAAACATAACCCGGCAATAGCTGTAGACGCAGAGTAAACATCCCGGTGCTCCCACAGCGCTAAAGGGCAAGGTGCTGAGGGAATAGTGCAATAATAACAGTAAGCATATCACCATCCTTTTATTCTTGCATCTTCCAGCTGCTCTTTATGGCCTTCCTGTGTCAGAAGTGGTGTTTAACCAGCCGGAGCTCTTGCTTGCTTTGTTCAGCCAGCGGTTAGGGGATGTGTGGGGGCCAGGGAAGGAGCGCGCCTGGCGCTGGGACACGCGGGGAGCTCGAGGTACGGGAGCTGGAAAAAAGAAGGAGGATGTGTGGTGGTGCAAAGACTGTCATGGTGGTAGTTTTGATTGTGAGTTTACTTCCAAGACATTTGGAAATCTGTTTTCGTTTGTTTACAGAGAAAATTTTCTTCACTCACCACTTCTGTATACTGAAAGCAGCCACTGATGTATTGTATTGCTATAAAATACAGTCAGCTTAACTATAGGAAGCAAAGATCTGCTGTGTATTTAAGAAAATGAAAGAAGATGTCCTAGACAATCACATAAGCAAAAACTAATCTGTATTTTAGCTGTGTAACATGCTTTTGAACCAGCGAATTGCCAGCTGGGAATTACGAACCCGGGATGCTCTGTATTCTTCTGCTGTACAAGCCTGGGTGAGCCAAGCAACCTGCCTTACCTTTCCTGAGGTAATAGTTTTGCTTGTGGAAAATCACTGGGACAAAACTAAAACAGTTCCTAAAAGATAACAACTTCCCTGTGGGAGCTATGAGAGCAAGCATCTCTGGTTAGCGAATGGTGGTATCTTCCATTTCCAACAACCAAATTGCCTTAAGATATCTGTAGATTTAGGGAGACATGCTTGACCTCTGCTCCCTGTCGGGATCTTCCCTACACTGGGCCCTGTACTGATTTAGTTTCTCCAGTGGTTAGATTGTTTTGTTTAAAAAAAGGCTTTTAAACGATCTACTTCTGCATAGCACTGGTGGGGCCTAGGTTCTGTTCTTTTTGCAACGGTAGACACAATCTTTCATTATCCTTTCCATGGTTACTTGTGGCTTTTTTTTTCATCTGCATTCCAGAAAATTAGGTGGCTTGTGCCATGTTGATGCATCTCCAAGGAGTTCTTTGTCCCACTATTTATTAAACTTCGGTGCTTGGTTTCTGGGGACCGGTTCTTCAGCTAGTAATTTCCCTTTGTTATTCCGTAATGACATATTTCTGGGTAGTTTCTACATGAAAATCGANCTCCAAGGAGTTCTTTGTCCCACTATTTATTAAACTTCGGTGCTTGGTTTCTGGGGACCGGTTCTTCAGCTAGTAATTTCCCTTTGTTATTCCGTAATGACATATTTCTGGGTAGTTTCTGCATGAAAATCGACTTGCCAAAACCTTGGGAAGTTTTTCTTCCTAATTCAACTTTTTATTTGTATGCCCTAGAATTGCAGTTTACTGCTCTGTCGCAGGAGTTGGATGCATTGCCCTCGAGTATATTGCGCTCTCAAATGGCTTTAGGGAGAGACAAACCGTGTGATGGTCTTAATGTCTTTTTCCTCACACTCACTGACCTATACCTCTTATGCTCTTAAATACTGTGTATTCACCTGCTGTATTTTGGCTTCATGTGACTTAGCATTGCTAGATAAGTAAGGAAGCCGTTGAAATGTTTACCCTTTTCATTGACTTACAGTGCTTTGCAGAGAACAGCATTAATCTACAGTTCAGTGAAGCAGTAAGAAAATGAAATACTCCCTCAAGAGTTTTCTTTTGTAAACAGAGCCTTGCATTAAGCTGCTGTTAACTGGCATGCTTTCAGATTTTTGAATGCACTGTTTTTGTCTTCGTTAGTAATTATAGCTGAGCATAATAATGTTGGAATTGTCCGTCGTCAGAAATACCAGTAAGACTTGGTGATGTGGGTATGTGATGTGCTTCGGAAATGCTTGCTCTTGACCTCAAGCTTTAGGACTGCCTCGCCACTGCCTGTCCTCTGCTGTAAACGCTGGCTCCAACATATGGCCACCTTAAAATCCTAAATTAGAGCAATAGCTTTTTATGCCTGCTTTGGAATCATCGTGGTATAAATGACCGGATGGCGAAGAGGAATGAGTGATCTGGTTGTGATATTTCGTTGGCTGGAACTAATTGTGATACCCAGTGGTAGAAAATGTTCTCTTAGTCCCTGCTGTTGTTTGACTGTATTTACTTTGGGGGATCTGACTGCATGACCAGTATAGAAAACATATTTGAATATCTCAGTACAGTCACTTGGTATATGAGTGACCGTGGTAAAGTCAGTTCACCCTTCTGTGCTTTACTTTTGCTTTAATGCCTTTTTTAATGTGGACTGATAGTGGAATTGGTTGGGTTTTTTGTTTTTTTCTTTTAACAGGATTTTTTTTTATTAAAAAGCAGAGTTATTGTCTTGGGAGGTTTCTCATGGAAAATATGACAAATAATGTTTATGTTTTTCTGGCCTCTGAAAACTGAAAAAGTATATGGTTACAAAGCAGGGGAAGTTTATGGTGGTATTTTCATTTTTTCTCTGTTTTTCCATAGAATAATAATTTTCATTTCCTGGAGAAGCTTTTTAGTTTGTGGGACAAAAAAAAAAGGCTTTTGCTGCTGTAGTTGGAAAAACCCAGGAGGAAAAGGTTTTTCTGTTCTTACTATGGGACCTCTGAATACAAATGTCCACCCTTTGGAATAAACATTACTTTCATTTTAGCTTAATCTGTGCCACAGATTAAAGATGTTTCTAAAATCTATATTGTACGTATACATTGTATGTGTACTAGACAATGTTTTGGTAGTGTTTATGTTAAAGCATGGTCTGTGAACACTTGCCACAAAGCAGCATCTGCATCGCTCTGGCTCCCTGTAGTATTTCATTTTTCAGTTGATTCTGCTGTTTGAAAATACTGTCTTTTATTGAAGTCTTACCTGTACAATTTCTCAATGTACAAGATGATGTTAGTTTAGCACCTATATTAATTGCCTGAAATGTCTTTTTGCACTGGGAGAAGCAGGCTTCAAAGCCAGGTCTAGTTCTAAGTACAGTGCTAGTTAGCAGAGAACCTGATAATTATGCTTGTTTTTTTCTAGGAGGTTGGGTGAGCTGGGAAGAAAGGTCATCTTCCCTTTTATTACTCTTTTTCCTTCTCCTGACCTTCTTCCTCTTCTGTAGTAAAATGCTAGCCAGAGTTATTTCCATTACACTCTGCCCACCCGCATAAATTACAGGAGGAAATAAAAGGACAATAAAACATCTAACTTCATTGTTAAATGCGTGTTACTTGCAAGAAAACAAAACTTGTAGCTGATTCATTTTTAAGACTTTAACTATAACTTATTTTTTTCTCTTTCTCATTTGTATTGGCAGGATAAAAAAATTGAACATGCCTCGTAGCCCAACATCAAGTGAAGATGAAATGGCACAAAGCTTTTCCGACTATTCTGTTGAATCTGAATCGGACAGCTCCAAAGAAGAAACTATTTATGACACAATTAGAGCAACCGCAGAAAAGCCAAGCAGCAGAATGGAGGACAGTCAGAGCAACACCTTAGTGATTCGAATTATAATACCGGATCTGCAGCAAACAGTAAGGGATATTGCATTACAATTAAAAAAAAATTAAAGTTAAATGACTAGCTTTGTTGGCTTCAATCTGCAGTAGATCTGTTCTGTTTTCTTATAGTCTTAACAAATTACAGGCAAAATTTATGTCCTGTTTTATTTTAGTGGCTACATTTTTTTACCCCAGTGATATGTCTGACTGATTGCCTAAACTAATGGCACCATCCTATCCAAGAGGGCGTATTTAGTATGTTAACATGATGAAAGCTCTGATCATAAAGCAAAATACCCGTCTGATCTGCATTTAGAGGTGTTTGGGTAGAAGAAAGAGAATTAGGCATCTAAAATCTCATCAGAAGATGAGGGGTCAACCCCAAAATCACATGCTGTCTCTAGGAAAGCCTTGTACCTGTATAACTCCATTGTCTTCTCTGGTTTCTCTTTCATGAGATTGTGATTGATGCTAGACTGGGGTCTAGTAGGAGGTAATCAAATTCTCTCTCTCTCTTTACCATATTAGTTGCCTTTCTCTGTCATCCTCCCACAAAAAGATATCCTTGTTAGATAGCTGGTGGCTTTTGGAGCATAAAGATGAGGAAAGAGAAGCACAAATAAGTATTTCCTTCCTCCTTTGCTGCTGTGCCTTTACTTCATGGTGGTGTTTCTCAAACTGGCACCCAGAGACGACACCACACTCAATTTGGAGGAAGAATAAAGCGTGGCATTGTACTGTTCCACATATTTTCCAATGACGTGAAATAGCTATGTTATTCTCTCCCACCTCCTCACCACTTATGCTGGAAACATATCAGAGGCTAAAAAGAAGCTTTTCTGATTTTCCTAGAGAAGTCATTTGAAGGCTAACTTGTGGACCTATGCCTATAGCTATTAGATGAAAATAGAGACTTTTCCACAAAAGATTTAATCTCTCACATCTTACAGAAAGAACTAACAGACTTTACGTTTTTTAAAAGATGTCTGANTTCCTAGAGAAGTCATTTGAAGGCTAACTTGTGGACCTATGCCTATAGCTATTAGATGAAAATAGAGACTTTTCCACAAAAGATTTAATCTCTCACATCTTACAGAAAGAACTAACAGACTTCACGTTTTTTAAAAGATGTCTGATTATATCGAGTAAACGAGAATAAAAGTTATTTTTTATAATGAAAAAAAATATTGGCTGTTCCTTACGTGTTAGAAATTTACAGTCCAAATTCCTCACTCTTTCTCACAAGGAACTACTAAGTTGTGTTTCTTTTATGGTTGAGTTTGTAAAATTTAGTGTCTGGAATGTTAGGAGCGTAGAGTTGCAATAGTTTGCTGTTGTAACTTTATAAGTAAAAGAATCATTGTCCTCCACAAGTGCTATGATAGGAATAACAATCTCAACCTGGAGAAGGTCTTGGGAGTGAGTTACTGATTCTATCTAGAATCACAGCCTGTCCAAGTTTCTGATTAATTATCTAAATTACCCTGGGCCTCCTTGAACACTGTTGTCGGGTTTTTCAGTTGATGGTAGGCATCAGACTTCTTTCATTTCAAAGATTATTATAAAAACACATTTTTTTATGGATGTGTGCTGCATACATCACTCTGCTGACATTTAAGATCTACATCGTACTGTGCTGCCACTGAAGATCTATCTCAGATGAAATTATTCCTTTCTTTTTAGTCAAGTTCATTTTTAGAATGATAGAGTTGGTCTGTCTACAGGCTGACAAGGAAGAGCTGTTTTGACAGTGTGGCCTCAGGTGTGGTTGTACAGCTCTTTTTAAAGCCTGCTGCAGAAGCTCAGAGGAATCTGTGTTGGAGTTGGGAGCGTTCTCTCTTAAATTCTTGTACTTAAAAATGTATTTTTTAGGTTAAGATTGCTGCTGAAGTTACAGTACCACTCCATTAGTTTATGTGATGTGAGGTTACTGTCTATGAAGATGGTGTGGGATCCAAGCTGAGTGGAAGGCTTCAGAGGGCAGAGCAGGACTGAGGCTGCTGTGAGCCACGCATGGGTTTTTTATTAAATCTTGGCAGCAGCAGTCATCACCTTGCGTCTTGCATTTCAGTATTGATTGAAGCAGTGAAGTCCAGTGCTGTACATCTTGCATTTGAAAGGATTTTGCCTGGAGTGAAGTCCTCTGTCAAGAGAAGTTCTGATTGGACGTGGTTAGGATTTTATTGATGATCCTACCAGCTTGCTTTGTCTTTGACTGTGTTCGGTGCTCAATTAATAGATCCAGCAAAATGGAAAGATTAGCTTTACTTGCTGAGTTTACTCTGCTGTTAAAAACAGAGAGCTGTTAGCCTCCCGAAGCCCTCTTACTTCATTAGTCTATTTTTTAGACCAATAATAAGTTATTTATTGACGCTATTGAAACAAGTATTTTTTAAAAAATTCATTTTGTGCAGGAAATGAAATAAACCAAAAAACATTTTTGATTTTGTGTTTCATTTGTTCATTTTTATTGCTTCCCTTTTTTGCATTTTTTTTCCCTTTTTAATAAACTCTTAATGAAAAGTAACTCGATTGTTTTGAACAGTTTTATAGCAGGTGATCTATTTCTGATTTAATCTATCAGCACACAAACTCCCGTACAGAAAAGTGAAATCTCTATTCAGGTTTGCAAACAGGAAGACTGATAGCTTATATGTAGTGTAGGAAAGTTTGGAGTTCATAGTTCCATGAGCTGTGCTACAGCTACAAGCCCAATCCAATGTACAGTCCATTTGCTGTATAATTAATTTAACATAAGAGGTGTTTAAAATTAGCCTGTTTAATCAAAGGAGCATGAAATGACATAATTTAGTTTTATGTTTTTATTCTTCATTGTTTTTTAGAAAGTATGATCAAGAATATATTTCTTTAAAAGAAGGCAAGTTTAGGGTTTTAGATAAAACTCATCCCACTGGGAAGCCCTACCTAAACCTGCTAGGAATAAGAGTTTGCTCATCTGCCGTGACTGTGGGGTAAATCACCTTTATTTCATTGCACATGAAGCATCATAAGTAGGATGTGCTGCTATAGAAAACTTTCTGAATTATCACCCATTGTAGGATATCTGTCTTGTTGCCCTTTTATTCTCATATGAAACTTTAAAGATAATGTAAACCTTGACGAGTTCATACAAAGCTCTTGTGAAGACTTACTTTTCAGTTCTTTTAGAAATTCTTTTTTGTCTCCTTTTCAGTTCAGATAATAATCCAATGTATTGAAACAATACTTCGTAGAAAGGGTTATTTCTTGCTGCTTTTGTGCATCATCTGTATTCAAGTGAGTGTCAACCTTAGCACAGGAGAGTGGAGAATATTTAAATGAGTGACTGAAAGATTTCCTGAGCTCAGTAAAATTACTGAGGGAATGGAGAGCCCTCCATATTCACAAACGTATGTGCATAGAAGAGTAAAAAAGTTGTATTATTCAGCACTTAATTTCCTGATTTAGTAAGCCAGAAGGCTCAGTTTTGATAGATCCTTTATGGAGGCAGGACACAGGTGTGATCTCTTTTGACCAGAGCTTGTTTGCAGTGCCGCCAGCCCAGAGCGCCCTGGCTTGACAACGACCCCCACTTCTTGCTGTTGAGATGGGAATGACAGTAACTGACTAGTCCCTCCTCTCTTTGCAAAAGCGGTGCAGGGTTTCTTGCCAGCTTAGGCACAATTCAATTGTGTTTGGCCTAACATGAGGGTGCTTCATCCCCAGGGCAACGAAGTTCAGTGTTACGCTGTCAGAGCTGCGTCTTTCTTCCTTGGTAAGGGAAGTTGGCGGTCAACAGCCCCCAGCAGTTTGGTGCCCGAGGTGACTGCCTGCCTTGTGCCTAAAGGCAACAGTGTCTGTGCGTGGTGTCGAATGTCTTTTGGACACGGAAAGCTGGGTGAACTAACGTGTCTGTGCTTTCTGCTATGATGCCTGGCATATTGGACCTCTCCCTGGACTTCTTCGGTCTGAATCCAGAGTAAGTCTTCTTGTATCCATTTCCTTTATCAGCCCATGTAGGAACATATCGCAAGTCATTCTGCCTAGAACTGAAAGGAACCCGGTTCTTCTGCAGTCGCTGTTGTCAAGAAAAATCTCCTTTGCGTGATATTCTGATAGTGACGCCCAATGTTTTGTGCTTAGAATTACTCTTTTTCCCAGACTTCAAGAACAGATCTGTCAGCCAGTTGTTTTAAGGAATGTTTTCAACATTTTATTATCAACACATGGTGGTTGTTCCGCTGTTTTGTTTTATCCTATACTTACACGCTCCCTCTGAGTTATGTTTAAAATCAAAATGCTCAGATTCACATGTTTTGTTGAATTCTGATGGTGAGATGGGATTGGGTCTGCTGAAGACTTCTTTGAAATGCTTTCTGCCCATCTGTTTTGCTGTTCCGCTCCAGTAATGAGCATTTACTGACTCCCCCCGCCCCTGTTTTTTTTATATTAGACATTCCATGTAAAACGTTGTTTCCTAAGCGGCAGTTTGGTAAAGCAACAACCCAAGTTATAGCTACTTTTTGGTTTTCCGCTTCTGTATTGGTTTTTATACTTTTGTATCCTTTCTTTACTTTTCCCAGTATTCATTGACCTTTAGGATTAAGAATCTTGTGCTTCAGTGCTTTTCTTTCTTAAGTAAACCACTTGTTCAGTTTGTGCAATTTTTATCTTATGGAGGAACCCAGTTGTCACAACTGCAGCCTAAGTCATAGTTTTGCTTAAGATGCCTGCATTTTTACTTGTTTTCAGTCTGTACACCCATCCGCTGCCTCAAATCTATTCTGGGTTTTCCTTTGCGACTTTTCACAAGTATTCTTTTGTATCCCATTTTGTCACTGATTGTTCGTTGCCCCTGTCTGTTTATAGTTGATCTTCCTTCTTTCTATCTTCAGTTTGACAATGGCAACATTGTGGGTGCTGCTGACATCTGTTCTTATGCCCTTGATCTGGATAGGTGATCTGACTTGCCAGCTGATGTCGGTGTGGCCAGACTGGTTTCTTTGACCTTTTGTCTCATGAATTACGTGCTTTCTGAATGCATTTTGATGAAGAAAAGCAGTGCTTCTAAGAATTAAATTGAACACCAAGCACAACGCAAAATGAGTGACTTGCTCCATTGTTTTTTTTTTTGGGGATACCCAGCTCTCATTTGCATTTTCCACTTTTTGATTGTCACATCTTTAATATCGACATCTTCTATTGAAAGGAATAACTTGTATTTTGATGTTCTGACAATCTCATTTTGGAGGCAGCTGTACAAACCATTTGTCACGGTTCCTCTGTTGTAGCGCTGTTCTGTGTGATTGACAGCTTTGCGAGTCTGATGAGAAAAGATGTGTTGGTAGATTTTGAATGAATAAACGTTATTGCTCAGAGATTCTGTATCATGAGTGTTATTCCCATTGAATTAATATCTTCCCTTTGGCTCGAGCAGGTGAGCTATGTTTTTCCTTTGCTTCCAGTCCTGTTGTGCTTAGTGACTTACTCACACCAGCGTGCAGGAATGCAAGGTTGTAACTGACCATGTCTCTTATGATCCAAAGAGCTTTAATATCAGAAGTGCAGGTCTCACATTTCAGCAACTGATGTTGACTTGCTGTCTTACTGCTAGAATTGGATTTTGAGTGGCCTAGTGGGGTTTTGACAGCGGTTTTGAGCTACTCAGAGCTTCTTTTTTAGTTCTTATTTGAAAGAACTTTTGTAATTTTTATAGTACACGTAACCGACCTTCAAGACAAATGATCACATTTTGTCTGGTCTTGGTATGCAACAAAAAAAGGTGGGAAGAATAGATCCCACATCTGTCAATGCAAAATATCTGTGTTTCATATGTGTTTCTGTAGTTCTTTGCCACTAAACTGTTCATATTTTTTTAATATATTTATATATTTGTCACTGTTTAAAGCTGGGCTGGTTATTAAACGGACGACGGATGCTCTTTGTTAACCCCCTCCCTCCTCAAAAGGCAGGAAACAGAAATGGGAAAGAGACTTATGGGTTGGAAAAGTTAAAACAGCTTTAATCTAACTACAATAATAATAGCAATAGAAAGAATAATAATGAAATATATACAAACTGGTATCGAGCTCATGCCTTGCTGACAATACGTGATGCGGATGCTGTGGGGCATGCCCCAGGAAAGTCCCGGACTGTACTCAGCAGCAGACAGGACCTGGGTACAGGAATGCACAGATCAGGATCGAAGGCAGAAGAAACAGGCAGAGTCCTCCTCCAACACTTGAGCAAGGAGCTGGGCAGAGCTAGAGACCAGTATTCTGCCATATCACCAGGACCTCACTGAGGGCCCCGTGCTGGGCTGAAATAGGCTCCTGGTTCACAGGTGTGAGCGGAAGCACCGGGTGAAGCTGCTTAGGGTCCGTAAAGCCCATCAGTGCCCTCAGGCCCCTGGCACTAAAAGGAGAGGGAGTGACCCTTGTGATCCCTCAGCTTTATACTGAGCGTGGTGTGTATGGGATGGAATACTGCATTTGGTCAAACCAGGACAATTTTTTAAATAATAACCCACTGAAGATTAGAAAGAGTCGAGCTTTTTTGACTCAGCTACTGTCTCATTTCCTTGTGGGCATCGCACTATGTGCATCTAATGAATTCATATTTATTTCATAACTAAAGCATTCTGTGTGTAGATTCTGCTGTGATTTAGCTGACATTTTCTCAGAGTGGACAGTATGGCAATAGGTAACGACCCATCTACACGATAGAGATGATGACTGTTGTGGTCTCTGTCCTGGGAGTACTGCCAGATGGACAGAGGAGTGGCACAGGAGAGGTGTTCCAGGGGTGAGCTGCTATAAAACACACCTTATGTAGCATTTGAGTGGTCCTTCTTACCCTCTTGTTCTGCAGCTGCCTCCAAGAGAGTGGTAACAGCCTTCGTCTCTATCCTGCCTGGCTTCATGGGAAGCATAAATAATCACTTCTGTCACTAGTTTCACTTACCTGAGTCTGAGAATTTTTGGTAGGAAACAGTTGTTCAGTTATTGCTTTACTTTTTACATCGTTGATCTCAATTCATTATGAATTTCCAATGGGATCAATGTTTATTAAAATAAACACGTTGTTTCTTGTGAGTCATTAGAAAAGCTAGGGCTGTGAATCAATTAGTTTCTGAAATGACTAGTTTCGAAGTGTTTCCCTATTTATTCTGCCATTGAGGGCTCTATAAAATATTGTAGCTAGTTTGGTAGAAATACAATAGTCATATAGTTATCAGTTCAAGCTACTGCACAAAAAGAATTCCTCACTGCCATTTCAGTCCAGTAAATGTGGATAAACTGCTACGTCCTGTCCTCGTGCATTGTATGAACGTGCCAATGTCAGACCCATGCAAGGCAAATTATTTCAGAAGATACACATTGTGCATTACTGCAACACTGAGAAATTTTCCATTGAAATTATTCTGAAGAATCTTGAAATTTTTTATAATGTCACTAATTTAGCAAATATTTGAGAATTAGAAATACACACCATTACTGCAATAGTCGCATGCAGTCAAGAACAGATAGAACACAAGAACAGACTGAACAAAATTGAACATGTTGAATTCACAAGGCGCATTTAAAAAAGCGGACTTAGTTAAACTGTGATCAGGAGTTAGTTAGTTATTTTTAAAATTAAAGCAGTATCATACAAGTCCAAAAAAGATTTATTTCACATAACAATTTCACGTAAGAAGGACTTTCCTGAAAAAAAACCCCATCTAATTTCAAAATTATCTTTGCTTCTTCCCATTTTGATAGCATTTCTTGTAATCTTTCAGGATGTGTGGATAATGACAAGTCACCACATAGTGATACAGCTCACAACGTACATTGTAACTGACAGTTTTTAGAGTTACTGAAAACGGCTGATGTTTGAATCTGAACTTTGTATTGAAGTTTGAATTCATGTAAGAGTCATGGGGCGAGTGAGGTTCAGAGCTGAAGGAACACAGGGATTTTAAACAGATTGCCCTTGCTGCTAAGTCAGTACTGTAGCTACTGGACTGTTCAGGAATGAAAATACTGTTTATAATGTTCTTTCTGTCTCCCTCTCTCCTTCCCTCCACCATATGAAAACTCCCAACTCTGAGGAAGAATGTAGTCTCTGATGTTTGTGGACGGACTTGAAATGTCCTTTGTTTTCACAGTACTTGTGCATTAGTTATAGAGGAGTGCATGTCTGAAATACAATTCTGTTGATGTATGTTTTGTCATGGAACTTGTAGGTTTATCGTGTATGTTTGTATATATTTGACATTTGTAAAGTTTAGAATGTGAGAGACTATATTTAAATGTTTTTTCATTAATTAGGTATTTTAAATAATTTCTTTTTGCAGAAATGCATTAGGTTTAACCCAGAAGCTTCAGTGTGGGTTGCAAAGCAACGGATTTTGTGCACTTTGAATCAAAGTTTGAAAGATGTCCTGAATTATGGACTGTTCCAGCCTGCAAGCAATGGTAGAGATGGGAAGTTTTTGGATGAGGAACGACTTCTTAGGGAATACCCACAGCCAGTGAATAAAGGAGTTCCTTCACTTGAGGTATTTTTAGATCTAATATCTGAAACGTGTATTCTGCTACAAACTGTACAGTAAGCTGTATTTGAGGTTTCTACATGCACTGGAATTGCATTTGGGAAGCAGTGATCAGCAAGTCAGAACTTGAACTCTTGCTCACAGAAGTGCTGTCATTCACTTGCTTGGTGGAGCTGTTCCACGTGTTATCCCCAAAAGATTGCAAAGAATCAGCCCCTCTGGGAGATTTGATTTTGGAGTTTTTCTCTGCTGGGCATATTCTGTGATTTAATAAAGAAATGTAAGTTTCTAGATTAAGCTTCTGGGTCTCTGGTTACGTTTGCAGTAGTAGGGTAGCCTTCGCTTTCTCCCAAAGAGACGGTCTTTCTCTCTCAGGGAAGACTTCTTTTTTTTTTTTCCCCCGTCTAATTCCTCTTTGCCCTCCTCCAGCGTGCACAGATTTCCACTGGCTGTCTCCTGGGAAAGCAGTAAGAGAACAGGGTGTGTGTGCGTGTGTGTGTGTGTGAAGCAGTCACACATAGCCAGTGGAGTTTCCCCCCTCTTCATTGCTCATGCAGAGGCTGTGCAGCTGGGCCATAAACTGGGCAGAACTATTGTGGCACTGGGTGAACGCGGAGCAGGGCCAGATCCCACTGAAACACAGAAGAGCAGGAAACTGGGGCGTGAAACGAGTGTTTAGTTGATTTTGGTATTGCTTGTATGGTGGTACATCAGCCACTAATAATCTGCAGTTAATAGACTTACTCCACTATAACGCAAATCCAAGAACAAAGAATCAGCATCCAGAGAAGGCTTGAAGTCCTAGCTTTTCTAGCAGTTTATTCCAGAGATTCAGTCACTGTTGTCCCTACTATAGCCGTAAGAAGATGAAGTAACCACTTTATTTTTTTTCTGTCGTGTTCTGTTTCCTGGGTGTTCACTGTTTGCAAAATTCTTCTCACTGCAGCTCCAGGATTGCAATTAGGTGGTTAACAGTGGTCTTGTGAAAAGCCGGTATTAAAGCCTCATTCAATACAGTCTGCTTGTCCAAAGACTTGCTGCGTTCTTTGAATTTTGCATAGTACGATTAGATAATAGTAAATTATACCTACGTAAATGCCATGATTTTCGTCATAGATCTTGCTACTCTGGCCATAGGGTAGCAAACTGTTCAGGGTAAAATGTGAGTGAGTTTCAGCCACATGAGAGGCAGTCCTCTGAACCTCATTCACAGGAGCAGTCATGTTGAACATCAGGAGAACTATTCCCATGTGTAACTTCTGCCTGTGTTGATTAAGGAATTTTTCAGGACCTTCCCCCACCCCCTTTTTTTATATTTCAGAAATGCTAAGCTGGTATATTGAAATATGTATTTTTTTAATTTAACGTGACTTCCCACTTCTTCTTTCTGCCTGATGCTATAAATGAAAGTGCACAGGATACCCTTAGGGAAAAGCTGTTTTCACTGTAATTCTTGCTTATTTATGTAGATTCTAGAGGCTTATCCCATTTCCCATACACCTCCACTGATTTCAGTGTATTTATACAAGATACGAATTTTGCTTACATGAACTGTAAAACCATGATGCCACTATGTTAAGCAGAGTGCTGATTATTGGTGAGTATTCAAAATGAAATACTAAGCCTTTTTTTGAATTTTGCCCGAAGCTACATCATTGTGGATGATACTTTCTGGATGATACTTTCTGCGGATGATAATTCAAGAAAATTTTATTATGAGTTTTTAAGCAAAATATGACATTTAAAATTTATTCTTTTTTTCCCTCCCTCAGTTTCGATACAAGAAACGAGTGTACAAACAGTTCAATCTTGATGAAAAACAGCTGGCCAAGCTTCATACAAAGGTATGCCCAATTTACTGGACAAGTTAGGAATTGCCTACTTAGCAGAGTAATGAGTCTGAGAAACTGGAAGGAAGTAGGAGTTCATTACCACCTGGGCCAATTGCTGAATAACAAACAGTATGTGCTTCCAGCGCCAACAGGGATGTGTGAGTTGTGATCTGGGAATTTCTCTCATAGAAAAATTCCCAGAATTGAGTCTGCCGTATGTATACAAGTAATTTCAAAGGAATCTTACTCTGTAAATACAACGTGCTTTCAGCATGCCGCAAAAAAGCTCATCTATGCCTTAAGACTCATTTGCAGGTCCTAATACTAATAACAATGATCACCATACACCATCGTAATTTCTTACTGAATGATTCTTTCACACATTTTTTATTAAAACTATGAAAACCAGAATCTTCTTTCTGTGCTTAACTTTTGAATGTTATAAACTGTAGGCTTTATGCTCTCAGTATAAAGTCAGGTTCACCAGGAATTAGCTACTGTTCAATGACGTGAATGGATATTGGCATAAATTAACAGAATATTTCACTTTTAGTCAAAATTTTCTTTTTAAATTAGAGAATGATTAATTTGTCACTCTTTGTTTCAGGCTAATTTGAGAAAATTTATGGATCATGTCCACCATCTCTCAGTGGAAAAAATCACAAAGATGCTGGACCGAGGACTCGACCCAAACTTTCATGACCTAGAAAGTGGAGGTCAGAACAATAAAACTAGCAGCATAAAGTAGTACCTTGGGTTTGTTCAACCTAGCTTGATTAACAGGCTGAATCTCAAATTTTCTTTCTGTTGCCTTCGTAACTCTAGGCTAATGGAATCTGTATGGTTTTGCTGTGCAAAGGAGAAGATTGATAATTTATTGTTTTCTCTTTCTATACATTTTTAAAGCAGGTGTTCTTTATTTTATAAATTTGCTCATCTTTTTTCAAGTATGTGCTATTCTCTTTTTTAGAAACACCCCTAACTTTGGCAGTTCAGCTTGACAATACAGTAGAAGTGATAAAAGCTCTGAAAAATGGAGGAGCACATTTAGACTTCAGAGCCAAAGATGGAATGACAGCTCTGCACAAAGCAGCCAGGGCCAAGAACAAAGTAACCCTCAAGGTAAATGCTTTCAGTAGCAAATTATGCATTACTTTATAGAAAAAATATATAAAGGAGAATGCTTTCAGTTAATTATTGTATTGTCCTCAATGGATCCTTTAATACGCGCTTATTCTAGTGCTTTCTTGTGGCCTTCAAATCTTAGGATTTGCTTTCAATAAAGGGCCTTTTAATTTCTGATTTTTTTTTTTTTAGTAGAAAGAAAAAGTGGTGAAATTTAACCTTATTCATTGATAGGTTGGGAAAGATCTGTCTGAGGAAATAGGAATAGAGTTACTGTTGCTTATCTCTTTGAAAGCAAATGCCAGTGGCATGGATTACACACTGTATCTTAACACAGTCTCTTCTGGTTTTTTGTATTTTAACAGGTATTCTTAAATCATCTTGATATTCTAGATTAAGTCTTATGTTTATGGCTTTTGCTTATTTCCTTTTGACAGATATTCAAATTGCATGACATTTTTGATAAAGCATCTTGTAACTGAAGAGGTGAATGTGTTGCAAAGGCGATGAGACGTTTTCAGAACTGAGGTTGCTGAACTAATGAGAGGATGAAAATTGGACATTGCCACTCATCCTTTCCTTGCTATTACCTTAGATTCCTTTAGATCCTAATTCTTCTGAGGTCATTCCTTGCTTAGCTTACTCTGTGCTGCGGCCCGTTCTACCAGCTTACAAAGAAGTGAACAAAAAATACATGTTATGACAAATATAAACCTTGTAAATACTTTTTTGGGTAGAAAAGTTCCTTTATAGTTAGAAGTCCCGCCAAAATATATTTTTCACAGTTTGTGATTGCTTTCAGACCCTTTTAGAGCTTGGAGCATCTCCTAATTACAAAGACAGCTGTGGCCTGACACCACTGTACCACACTGCTATCGTGGGAGGGGATCCGTACTGCTGTGAACTGTTACTTCACGAACACGCTACAGTCAGTTGCAAAGATGAAAATGGATGGCAAGAAATTCATCAGGTAGGAAAGATTACTTTTTTGTTTGGAGTTGCATGAGGAAATGTACCCTGTACGTTCTCAGGTTAAACATTGTTTTGAAGGCTGTTTGGATGCGTTTAGCCCATGCATGCATACAAGTATGGAATTACTTTTTCTATTCGCTTATGACTTTGCGTCCTGCTGTGGTGAATTAGAAGTGGAAACTGTTCCAGTGGAGTTCTGTAACTTTGAAATCCTATGATTGCTGGGGATTTTGCTGCAGCAATTGCACTAGTCATGTTTATGTAATGGGCTCTTGGAAGTTTAGCATCCTATTAGTAGCACTTCAGTAGAGAAGCGTGACTCCATCTTTCTGTTAGATGCCAATTTTAGTATCCTTGGTAATGCTTCTTGTGTGTTTGTCAGAGGTACTTTCTCCTTTCTCTCTGGTGAACTTTACAGGAAGATTTGGATTCAGGATCCTGCTGCTAGGATTCTTCAGTATGTTGCGCTGAAGGATGTTAAACTCTTACAAACTCACTCTTTGAGTCAGTTTTCATTCCCTGCATGTGTGGAAACTGAGATTCTAGTGATTTTTGTTTGTACATGGATTTTCCTTTCCTCTCTTACATATTAAGTTTGTGGACAAAGGTGACAGCATGCTTTATAAAGAAAAACTATTTTTAAAAAGTAATCTTTTGAGGTTCGTAGTGCTGCTCATGATACCTTGAGTCAATTATGGTGCCAGAATTCATCAGGTGCTGGCGCATCTTGGTCAGCTTCACCATAGCTATCGGGAAGGTAGACCTGGTTCCTCACCAAATACCTAAACTGTATCACTTCAAGTGACCTATAGTGTTTGGTAAGGCATTTTCTGAAGAAGAAACGTTTTCTCTGAACTCTTTTATCTTGTCTTCTCCAGAAACATCTGAATATTATGCTACAGTTGTGTAAGAATTCTATATTAATTTCTTTTTGCATAACAATAAACTCAGTATTTTACAGAATTTAAAGATTCTAGCAATCCTAATGTCGTTGCAGCTATTTTATGCCTTTTCTTTGGATGAATGAGGTTGAGTAATCATAAAAAATGAAACTGATGTAGTATGATCAGATAAATGCAGATATGAGTAATCAACCTTACAGGCCTGCTTAGGTTATCTAGGCTCTTCCCTTTCTGTGCGCTAATCTTTTCAGTACACAACTTCTTTTCTTCTTTTCATTGAAGGAAATGGGAGATAGCTTTGGTACCCAAGTTTGGGCAGGGATCTGAGCTTTTTCACTGTGTAAGTGTGTTCAGGTCAAGGTTGTTTGGATTCATCCCTAGTCGGGGTGGAGGGGGGGGAGGATTAATTTACTACCGTCCTTTATGAGGATGTGGAGGAAATGGGTTGTCTAGATCAAAGTATTACCCCATCTGGACTCCCTGAAAATGTAGAGAAAAAATCCCTATCTTGAAAACCAACCTTATACCCATACGGTTATTATTTCTCATAATGAAACAGAGCTTTCCAAATCCATTGTATTGGTTGTCATCCCAAATAAATCAATGTTTATGTCTGGATTATGGGCAATCTGTTTTCAGTAATTAATAATACAAGCATTCCTCAGTGAGTTAAGAAAGATGGTGATACACAATCCCATATGTTGTCGTCTGTGTGAAGAAGGAAAAGTTACCTTGCATGGCAGGGAAATAATTGGTAGCAAGTATATTTTTTATTTTGCTAACACAATCTTTAACTGTAACTTTAAGCCTCTGAGTTGCCCTTGTAGTAAAGGGGAAAAAGGTAAAGCATTCTTGTGGCAGTTCCTGCTGTGTTAGGATAGTGGTAATACGGATATCCTCTGGAGATACCTGTCTCTCTCAATTGACCGTACCAGGAAATCCTGGTGCATGGTTTGGACACCTCACCTAGCACACAGACCCCTGTAGCGAGGGGAAATGCATCTCTCCTGCGTTGGTCATCTTCCAGCACCTTCCCGTAAGCTGAGTAAGCGTTACTGTCAGACTGGTGAAGAGGAGGCAAATCCCGCTCTAGCAAAGGAAGTGAAGTGAAGAAAGGGCCTGATTTTAGTCCAGTTTATTGTGGTAAGAATAGAAAGTTGGAATTAGTTCTTGTATTTTAGGAGTTGTTATTTTAATAATTACATCTGCACATTCATACCTAGATGCTGAGTGACTTTTAGAGACTAGACAGAATTGGTAACTTATAGCCAATTGTGTGTTTGCTCTTATCTCCTGCACGGTCAGAAACACAGTTACGGTTTGGTACTGTTCTCCTTCTGCTTGTTGTTGGATGCTTGCTTTCTGTTGCCTGGCGTTAAAATGTTGCTGGTCTAATAACAGCTAGCATAATGTCTCCATTATTTTGACCAATAGTTTGGAAATGAATAAACTGTTTAATAAACGCTTTTTTTTCCCTTTCTGTGTGTTGAAAATGGAGTAAGAAAAGATGTAATGGTTAGGACACTAGGCTGGGATTTGGGATGTGTCACAGATTTGTGCATCGAGCAAGCAGTACACTTAATTTTTCTGATCCAAATTGCAAGATGTGTAGATTTGTAACTCCCACTGAAGTCAGTAGTAGTAAGGTACCTAAGACAGACTGAATGGCTTTGTATACCTGTATCTCTCAGGTTAAATTCCATATTATTTTGTAGGAATGATACTGATCTGAGACGATACGAATATGACAGATTGGGAGGTGCTCAGCTGGTGTTCTATAGAGAAGGAGGTAGTCAAGTGAAAGAGACCAATGAATGGAAATACCGTGATTTTTCTCAAACTCATGTGCTAATCAGGAAAGTTTCAAATTTCGCTAGAGTCTCATTCCTAGAGGTTTATTGCTAAGTATTCAGGATCTAGCATTTTATTTGTGTGACTGATAAAGTAACTCTTAAAGATTTTCCCTCTTTTGGATCAGTGCCCTGTGTGTACTGTGCATCTGCTTGACATCACAGAAACAAGAAGATCGTTACTTGAATTTTGACCAGATTTCCCCAAACTGTTTTCACACCTTAAAAGCAAGCTTTAGAAATCTGATCATCTTCGGTGCCATCTAGTGGGCAACTTTCCGAAGATTAGCAGGACAAAAAACCTCTTCTGTCAGTCTGCTTGGCGCATTTGACAATTATGAACATTAATGGATAAAAAGNCAAGAAGATCGTTACTTGAATTTTGACCAGATTTCCCCAAACTGTTTTCACACCTTAAAAGCAAGCTTTAGAAATCTGATCATCTTCGGTGCCATCTAGTGGGCAACTTTCTGAAGATTAGCAGGACAAAAAACCTCTTCTGTCAGTCTGCTTGGCGCATTTGACAATTATGAACATTAGTGGATAAAAAGTGCCCAACTCTGTATTTTCTCGGTGCCTTAAACCGCCATTACTCAAATAAGCAGATGCTTAAACTTATGCACAGACTTGCTGTTGCCGAAGTGCACACATTGGCATTTACGGGCAGATATGCACATCTGGGTGTTAGTTCTCCCTTTCAGACAAGAGGTGGTGCTAAAAATTAGACCCTAAGTAAAATAGCATCTTCTCTGCTAAAAATCTTTACTTAGAACACTTGCCTAGATTGTGTAATGACCAAAATATTAATGCATCTCTTTACAGGCTTGCCGATATGGACATGTCCAACATCTAGAGCACCTCCTCTTCTACGGCGCTGATATGTGTGCGCAAAACGCCTCAGGAAACACAGCGCTGCACATCTGTGCCCTGTACAACCAGGTGAGCTGGCACACGCCTCTTCTGCCGGCAGACCCAGCATCGCGGGCAGAGTCCTGCTGTCTGTCCTCCTTCACTGACATAAAGGTCCCAGGCGGAAGCTGAGGGGTGCCTGAGGTCCCCTCTGCATGGCTGAGTGGGGAGGGATGTCTTGCTTCAGGAGAAGATGGGTCTGGGGAATCCAGTCCTGTGGAGACTGGTAACCAGTGCTGTAAGAGGATAACATGTAGCTGGGAAAAAAAGGCATAATTGAGGAACAAATGCTGAATCTTTCATGTCCGTCCACAGAAACAGAGGCTTGTTGAGTTTTCTGTTGAAGACGTTTGCTGGTTTGGTGCTAGGTTTTCCTGAGATGCAGTTTTCTTGCTTTTAATAAATGCATTTTGGGGTAGATATCCCATTTTTCTTGATCTGTAGAGGCAAGTTACACTGAAGAAGAACATAGCTCATAATTTTTCATTTGTTTTATTTAATATGCAACTAAGTGTTACATGTTTTGAACAGTGGTTTTAGAAACTAGGAGGAACATAATTAAAAACTATATTATTAGTATTTTATTCATCAATTACAAATAAGGCTGCTCATTGTAGGTAACAAGAGTATACATATTAATTACAAAATAAAACAACACCTTGTTCTACCAGCTTTTTTTTTTGTATCATATCTAAATATTTCTTTCCCATTCAGAATTTATTGCTGTTTTGCTAGAATTTAAATTACAATTACATAAGAAATACTTGGAAAATACTGTGGAAATATATCTGTAGATTATACAGAAGATATTAGATACTCTGCTGTTTACAACTTGTTTAGTCATTTACAAATAATAGAACCATTTGATTTGATAGCATTTTATACTCTTTGCATGGATGGCATGGGGAGGGAAGGAGTTTTACAACTATATTAAAACACAGCACATGTAATGTTACATTGAATTAGCAAAACACGAGTCGTGAGATGTGACTGTAACCAGTGAAACATCTGTTAAAGCATCTGCTTCTTAATTAATTACCGTCTTATGTTTTTTCAAAGGTCTTGTCAAGACAGATTCCTCAATTAGGTCTAAAATACCCTCAGCATTTTAAAAAATAGGATTTTGGGAATAATTTGACGTTTTTCAAGACTGTTGACTTGATGTGCCTGTCATAATTGATATCAATTCATAAAGAGTCTAGCCATACAAATCTTCCCCGTTAAAGCTGATTATCTGAAGTATGCAGCATACCAGTGGGAGCAGCACCTCTGTGGACTGCTTCTTCCTCACTGTCCACCAGGCGTCTTCAACAGGCTGTTGGGTACCTACATCAACTAGCTTAAGGTTGGCAATCATTTCTTTGCTCAGCTAGGATGGCTTCTGTGACAGTAGGCATACAAAGCTTTTGCAAGTTGGCACTTGTTAAAATTGCTGAAAATTTTGCAGAGGAATAAAATTCACCTTCATCTCAACAAAAATTCTGCGTTTAGGCTTCACATCAAGAACTTAACATATGTAACTATAAGCATTTCTGTTGAAAAAAATATTTAAAAATATTAACTTTAACCTCATTTACTTCACTTTTCCTGAGTAAGAATTTTGAAACCCAGACCATAATGCGCATATAAACTTAAAAACATAAACTCATCTCTGTTTTTTTGTAACAATTTTATTGCATTGCTTTCATGGCTATAGTTGTTTACAAGATCATACACTTTTAGCAAAGGTTATGCAGTATGATGCTGAAATTAGAACAATCCCGTAGAATGACAGTATTTGACATGTAGAGATGTGTTTGTTTCCTAACCTCAGTGCAAGAAATTATTCTGGTGAAGACTTAAGAGACTCTGATTGAAATTGCATCTGCAAATTTGCAAATATCTTCATAGTCATTAAGCTTGGCGTTGTGAATGGAAGTTTAGCATCTTGTGACTACACTGTGATGCTTTTGTTTTCCTTAATCAGGTATATGTGAAAATATAAAGTTTTTCTCAGGGTGCTGTGAACTAGAAACTATGCTGATTTTTTCCAGTGTCCCTTTAATTGAAAGTTGTTAGCTAATGTAGAAGGAACAGTGTTGGCCTTTTCTGGATGGAGAGGATGGGAAGGACAGTAGTATCCTTTTTACCTCTTGATTCCTGTAGATGGAGTCATTACCCATTTGATTTTCCCTTCCAGTCTTCCCTGGGGAATTTAGTTGGACTACTTTCTGAAGTTGGTAATTCTGTTTTCCTGAGTGTCAGCTAAGTGCTGATCTGCATAAATTCTTGTTTTTAAAGTTGCTTCATGGCCATCCAGTAGCTGAATAAAATCTAGACAGATCTTACGCCTCTGTATTTTGCAAATAGCAACGCTGGGATGAAGGGTGCCTTCTTTCAGTCAGCGGCTTGGATTCCATATAAAACTGTTGTAGTATTAAATGAAGTAATTAGCTCTCAGACAACAAATTGAACCTCATCTGCTGACAAGACCACAGGTCTCTGTGAAACTCTTTTTAATCTTATGAGGTCTAAAAAGCTACTGCATATTCAGTTTGTGTATAATATAATGAATGAACAATACCAAGCTCTCAATATCAGAAGTTATTAAGTCGTCAGAGCTAAAATGTACACTGACAGGGGTTATGGCATTCGTAGGCAGCAGCTTAAACTGAGACCTCTAAAATGTGGAATTTCCATTGAATTAACAAAGGAAAAGTAATCAAAATAATTTCTGGTGGGGGCTTTTTTTTTATTTATTCTCCCTGGTTTGTTCCCCTTAACACTGGCAGATCAGGGAGAAGACAAAAGGCAGAGAGGATGAAGCTAAGAATGCTTCTGTTTGTTTTAAATGAATAAACAAACAAGCAAACGAATGCCGTACTTAAGCCAAAACAAGTTTTCTTGAAAATTCTTATGTTGAACAACTCTGACCACTTTTGTCAAAACTTTCCTTATCAAAACCATTTAATGATTAAATCACTTTGCATGTTTTCTGTTACATTTTAGACAACAAATTTGTAAGGCAGGTCGAGGGTTTTTACATGTGTAATTGTTTTGATTTTGTAGTGTTGAATTATTTATTCTCATAACTAAATGAATAATCAGCCAGTAGGTATAGTATATTTCTTAATATCATTATTTATATCCTCAATTTTGTGATCCAAATCGGACATTTTAATGCTAAAAGGTTCTACTAGCATTTCCAGTGTGTTTACTGAGCAGTACCTGTTGGAGTAGTGGAATAGTTGTTGTTATGGCAATATAATATAGTGTGTAAACCTAGGATAATTTAGGAGTCAGTCAAAAAGGAATTCTTGGAAAAGTAACTCTGAAAAGAACTACTTTTTTTTTTCTTTTAAACCTGGAGGTCTTCATCTAGATTGCAGCACATTTACTTCTTTGGGATGATTGCTAATACGGAACACAGAAAAACGAGAAAAACATTTTGACATTTTGCACATTGCTCTTGGTCTTCCTATGCTTAGGGATACAGAGAACACACCTAATATGCAGATTTCAGTACAAGCAAATGAGAATATCTCAATTAATTATATGTCATTTAAAAATTGCCATCTATGAGATGATTGTTAGTGTACCATCTTGAGATATGATCCATTCTGTTGTTTCAGTTTGCTATGCAGAATAGGAAGTACAGGAATGATAGGATATCTTTTTGGAGTATTGAATCTTGGAGAAAGAGTAGGACAGCCTCCTCCTCGGATGTACTTAGGACGACCTTGTCATGGGGGAGACTTAATGCGATCAAGAATCCGGTGTGATAAATTAGAAAGCACAATGCCGAAAATTACTTTCAATCATAATTTCTGCACATTCACTTATGAGTCAGAATCCAGTAAATCAGCTTCATTTCTGTCACTAAAATAGCTAAATTATATGATTGTTTTCTCTGGCTGCAAATTTACTGTTAAAAGTGAAAGATAGCACATTGAAATACCTCATTACATAGAACTCCATAACACAACATGACAAAAAACCTGTAAAGCAGAACAAAATTAATAGGAAAATTTATGTTGAGGAAACGTAAAAATGTTTTGAAATGTGAACTGGCTTGCATAAGGTCCTAAGATGAACATTAAAGATGACAAGTAGGAAATAAAGTCTAGATATGGATCATCAAAAAGTCTGGTATTCTGAGAACCGTGCCAGAACCGCAGAGGATTTCTAGCAGATTATGGTCAGTCAGATTTTAAAGCAGTGTAGGGTATTGACTTAGGCAATACACTACATTGGTCTAAAAAAATTGTTTTTAAGGAATTTGAAAATTGGAATTTAAGGAACTTTGTTTGCTCAGTTCAGAGGGTCTGAAGCCATACTTTTTTCTTGTTAGAAGGGCTGTGACTGTTAGTACTTCTTAAAGGAAAAGAGAGAAGACAAGACTGGTATATAGCCAGACCAAATAATTTCAGGTACATTAAAAAAAAATCATACATTAAATGTTTAAAATTGAAGTTAGGTTGAAAAAAGCAAAGTAAATGCATGCAAGTGGTAAAACTACTTTGTTTAATTTTTAGTGGTAGGGGAGGATATAGTTCATCCCAGATACTGTTTACTGTACTGTGAACAGCTCTGTTTTTCCTACAAAATAGGGAAAACCCATATGTGAGTCAAATTTCATTTTGAACTAAGACATTTTCTGCAAAACCTCATTTGTCAAGTATAGAATTTTCACAGTACATTTAAAAAAAAAATGAATAAGATGTTTACCTCTCGCATTCCTCTACATTTTTTTACACTTGTGTGTGGTTTCTACTCGAACACACTGCAAACCACCTAAAGCCCTGTCATATTTAAAGTACTATTTTAATAACTTAATTTCTCGGATTCTATATTTACTGTGTTTACTTCTTATCTAAGAAAATATATACCAAACAGCAACACATCTCATAGCCACAGTGTCTCTTTAGTTACTAAAGACCCTTGTTAAGGACTTTACTCTTCTACTGTTTTCAGGAGAGCTGTGCAAGAGTGCTGCTGTTCCGGGGAGCCAACAAGGAGATTAAGAATTACAACAGCCAGTCTCCATTTCAGGTAAAAAAGAAATACCCCTTCCTCCTTCCGCCAGAAATATCTGAAAGAAAATCTCACCTGAACTTGGTTTTATGGAAAAGTTACGCTGCGCAAGGCTAAAAAAAAAAAGCTGTAGAGTAAGATAACTGTCATTTTGGAAACCGTAGCTTTTGTGTAATGGAATAAGTGAAGATGTCCCAGAATAATCAGGAATGTGAGAAAAATACTCGACCTTAGCTGTTCTGGTGGCACTGTCAGTGGGTTTGAGAATTATATGAGTTGTTGATGACAAAACATGAAATCGTTGGTGTCCGGTGGTTGGATGCGCCTTGTCTTATAATTATCTCCAGTCCCATGTAAGAGACGTCCAAGAACCCTATTGACTTAGCCAGGAAGAAACTCTTTCTTCCTTGTGATGTGAGGCCAAAGAGCTGGGCTAAGTTTCAGGGATGTAGTTGATGTCATACACTGTCAGTGGTAAAAGCTGAAGCTGTTATTGATGCCTCCAACAGAAAATGAAGTCTTTCTTTGGATTAGTCAAAATGCGCTAGATGGTTTTTTTCACCATTTTCTTCTATTAAAGTACTTTCAGAAAGCTTAATTAAAAATCCAAATGGAAGGAAATTGTTTGTCCAAGGGGTTATCAGGTATGCCTGATAACCTTAAGCCCTTATTTCTGAAACAGTCTTAATTAGCCTGGATTTCAGAGAAACATTCATAATGCAAACTGACGTGTGAGAAATAGGCATGAAAGCTGTAATGTTTTAAGAAAAAGCAACAGAAGGAACTTCAAGTTACAGAAAATAATGCTTCTGGAAGAATGATGGCTCAGTACCATTAAAAGGAATCATCCTGTTGTGAAACGTGAGGGGACTATTTCCCAAAACCAAGTAGCCTTTCAACCAAAAGAAAACCTGATTTACTTTTTACATTTGCTTGTTGAATCTTTCCCATTGCATCCTCAACCCACTTTGGATAAAGCTGGCAGAGAATTCAAGGAAGACTGCAGTTTCTCTCATGCTTTGAAATAGCTGGAATATTAGCTGTGTCCATGTGGGTCTCTGAGTTTGCTCCGCAAAGTTTACGTGTAGATAATGCTTCTGAGTTTCAGGCTTTTAAAAAAACTCAGCCTGATATTTCTTTATCAATTTAATTATCTCCATATTTTGAAGGTTTTCTGGACCTAAGTTGTGTATCTCAAGAGCTTAAGAGTTCTGCCTGCAAATCTGAGCCAGATCATTGTTTATTTCTGGGACCGTTTTCCCAAAATTGGGGGAACAGTACATTAATAATTTAATTTTAGGCATCATTTTCAGGCTGCCACTAGTTTGCCATCTGTATTTATGCTAAGCACGCATTAACTAAGTACTAGGTAACACTTACCACTGCACCTTAGAATTATGGAGTGATTAAAAAATGCAGTAAGAGAAAACCTTAATTATTGGAGGAACGGGTTCCAATGTCATCTCTTTACTTTGAGAGATGAGATTACGTTATTGCTTTATGTCTTTGAGATTAACTTTTCTTTTTGTTTTAGGATTTTATCTGGGGTGGGTAAATGGCAAGTAGAATAGTTTCCATTTGTCTTCATCTTTGTGGTGACTGCTGCAATATTCTTGTTCTTCCTCTTAGAACAGAAAAATATAGGGGGAAAAGGTAGAAAAGAAAATCTTTTTAAAAGCTAGTGCTCATGGTCNCGGGTTCCAATGTCATCTCTTTACTTTGAGAGATGAGATTACGTTATTGCTTTATGTCTTTGAGATTAACTTTTCTTTTTGTTTTAGGATTTTATCTGGGGTGGGTAAATGGCAAGTAGAATAGTTTCCATTTGTCTTCATCTTTGTGGTGACTGCTGCAATATTCTTGTTCTTCCTCTTAGAACAGAAAAATATAGGGGGAAAAGGTAGAAAAGAAAATCTTTTTAAAAGCTAGTGCTCATGGTCGTAGGGTTTCAAGACGTGAAGGATGACTAGCCAAAACTAAATATAATCAAGTGAGCACAGGAGACAGAAGAAATCATTTAAAGAGTAGTGTATAGCTGTAGAAGTGCATGTACTGACCAGTGAACTATCTCTTGTCCCTATGGAATAAAATCCTATTTGTTAACGTTTATTATATGTTACACTTCTGATGCTTGGACTTTTGACTGGTCACTCTTCCCCTAGTACGGTCAGGACGGACAATTAGGCTGGCTTTGTTTTAGCCTTTCTAGAGCCACATACTTAAAAAAGGGAAATTACTTGCCATCTTTTTACTCGATGCCATGTTGCTTTTAGGTGTAGGGAACGTAGGAGAAGTTGTAGTTTTTCCGAATGGAGTAAGTAGAGACAAACCTGATGCCAGCACTGCAATAAAGCAGCGTTAGAATTAATTCTTTGCCATCTGTCTGTTGCTGACCCAGTCGATCAGACACCACAAGTGGAGCTGTTATAAAATTACGCAGAATCCCCTTGAGTTAGTAGGATTTTACATACTAAAAATGTTTAGTCGTGTAACCAGTAGCAAGGAACATCGAAGCATCTCATATATACATAATGAGAATGGTTGTAGCTGCAGCATCTATTCCTTTCAGTAACCTCCATTATGTCCTTTTCTCAGAAATCTAAAAGGATGATTCTTTTGAATTGCTGCTTAGAAAACTGATGATATGAAAACTGCTGTTCTGTGAAACAGAAGTATCCAGACATGGAGAAATTTGTGTGTTGCTTTTAAGGCCTGCCAAAGCCTTATTTATTTTGATGACAGTGAGCGGCAGAGTTTGTATCTAGTGTCAGTGTCCAGTGAATGTAGTGTAAAAAACCCAGGTGTGCATGTGTTCATGTCTTACCAAAGCACTGTGCTTATTAAAACACCAGGTCATATGGAAGGAAAACTAGTCTGGGCTGAACTCTGTGCCGCTTTGTTGAGGTATCCCACACTGTACACATCTCTGCTTGGGCTCTGGCTGTCCTTTTTGCCTTTTCAGTGTCTGGCAGAGTTAGTGTTGCAATGGCATTGTCAGGGGTTGAGGCCATGAAAAAGCTTGTCTGTATTTCCCAATTAAGCATCTAAGCTTTTATTAGCTACCTGTGAAGAAATGTGTTTCATCCTAGCTGGTTACTGGGGTCCATTAAGTTAGTAATCGGTGTTGAGTACAGTTGATGTCACCTATAGCCGAAAGTCTGTCTGTGGCTAAGCCTTAATAGATTGTGCTGCTGATAGAATGCACTCTGCAATGCAGAATGTGGGTCACCAGACGTTTTTGTATGGTTTTTTGTGGGGCGGTGTTCCCCCCCCACACACTTCTAGTAAGTATTAACACACTTGTATGGATGTGGGGTGAATCTCCTCCCTCTGTCCTCCCTGTGTATGTTCTGAGTAGATTAGGGCAATTCCTGCGTCAACTGTCCTCAGTCTAAGCGTGAGAATTTTTTGTGTACTGTGCATTTTGGTTAAAGGCTGACTAGCAGTTAGAGTTAAGATGAAACCTGTGCCACATCATTATAATATATTGCCAGTTCTGTTTATTAATCACTTACCCATCCTGTCTTGGCTGGGCAATTTAAGTACCTTACACGATAATTATTCTGTGCTAACAGATGGAAAAAAACCATCGCCATTACAGAGCTGGAAGTGCTAGCTAATAATATGCTGTTATATAGATTGCACTTGGCCATTTTTCTCTTGAAGTAACTATAATCAGAGTGGGTCTGTGCTTTAATTCGAAACACTGAACTTGGACATGCCCTCAACCATGCTGTAAGTACTCCTGATGCCTCCACAACCCTTCATGTCTTATGACAGAGCTTGCCGAAACATCATGTTTGCCGCCAACATACAGTGCATTGATTTACAGCTCTTGTATACTGGCTTATGAAGTGCTCAACCGTTACTTCTGTTCCAGCTGTACGTTAGTTTAAAGTTTCTGGTGGTTTTAAGGGGGTTTTTTGATGTTACAGTTTTTATTTCATTAGTAAAAGCTCCCAACATACCCTTTCGGAAAAGTTATGATGTCCTGTCAACGTCCATGGCTACTTAGTTTTCCACACATTTTGTGTGCTCCTAGATTAATGTAAAATAATTTCTTAGCCATCTGGCAAATATTAACCTGGTAACTCAGAAATATCAGTTTTGCAAGTGTTTACAAGCTGTTGAAATTCTGTTGTGTAAGTTAAAATGAACATACACCTTGTTTATAATGATTTTCCTTTTTCTTTTAGTGAGGAGAAGCTCTATATGAATAATTCATGTGTTTTCATATGGACTGTAAAGCCCTTTCAAGCTTAGAGCTAATAGAGCTAATAATTAGTCAGTGGTTTTTGAAGCGTATGTCTTCAAATATACAGAAGAAGCATTTAGTGACACCTTTTAATGGCGGAGTTGTACCAGAGAACGATTTCTCTCTCAGATGTACCTTATTACTGACCATTGCTGTCCCAAATCAGCATGGGTTATTAATGCACTAGGTTACACAGACGGCAGGAGGAGCAGCAATCTTCCAGGTCCACTGCAGGTAGAATTGTTCCTTTCAGTGTGTTGGCTGTACATCTATTTTCAATTGCTCATGTTTTTGCCAGATTTGAATCACTTGAAATGCATTTTTCCAAGCCTGGTATCTCAGGCGACATTGTTCGGAAAAACAAAATGATTCAGCTATTTCGGAGTATGGGTGAGGGAAAACATGTGTTGTTTTCTCATGCTGAAAAACTGTTGACCCACCTCTCCTTGCCCCGTCTCCCCTGTTGTGTTACGTTGTGTTGTTTTGTTTTGTTTTCTTTAATTGCGCTGCATGCTGTCGGTGATCTCCATGCTAATAATGTGACAGTGTAAACCGGTTTGCAGTCTGTCTCAGATACAGGGGCTCCAAAACCAGACTGCATATTCGGAAGCTAAGCGGGCTGGGGGGAACATAGACAGGCACAACTGGGGACGGGTAAGTAAGCACTGAATTTGGAGATGGATGAGAATGTACAAGACCAGCTGAGACTTGGGGCTGGGAGCCCAAGCCTGAAAGAGTAGAGGGAATGGAGCCAACAAGAAGATTGGTAAGGGTCTTGGGGAGATTTTTAATCATCAAGGGCAGAAGAGAAAGCAGTTCGGATTAGAGGCAAATTGGGACTGACTGTATAAAGAGCAAGTCTTGCTTGCGTAGCAATGCTGGGGAGGAAGCCTTGGACTGGAGGGACTGAGCGGGGAGGCGAGGGAGGATGGGGCTGTCACAAGGTGACAAGGTGTCGCAAGGTCTGTAAAAAATTAATCTGGTTTATTATTCACTGTATCACTATAATGGCTTCCAAAAACCCAATTTTTATTTAGTTTATAATAATTTTGAATTTCATCTATTTGATGAAATTTACAGGCAAAGGACAAGAAGCTTTTCTCAGGTATTTTTTGTCCCTGACTTATTTTTGAAAGGGTGAAATTCTGAGAAAGCTAATTTTAAAACCCGAAATCTCTGTCCAGTGCCTCAAATAGGACATCTTTACGAATATAAAGTAATGTTTTTGCTCTTGATATTAAAATATGTAACTGTTGTGCTAATGGAACATATGAATTACACAAGGACTTTATTCTTGCCACGTATTTATTTTCATCCTAATTCTTTTCCTGAAGCACCTGTGTGAAGAATGCATCATTGACTATTGTGTATTATTGGCCAAAAAAAAATAGCTCTTTTCTCATGATGCGTTCTGCCTTTAGTCGGGCTTTCCACTTTTTCCAGCTTTTGTCCTGATTTGAGTCAAATAATGGAATTTATTCATTCATACTTTGTTTGGTTGTTTTTTTATTTTTTATGTTAGATGCTCAACACGGCTGGTTTTGATCACTTACATTGTGTTTTGCAGTACAGAAATAATAGGTAAAAGACAATCTGTCATGCAAGAATGTACAGTCTAATTTGCCCTTACTATTTATGATATTTAGATCTGGTAGGAAAAGACTTAAGGTTTTAATCACATAAACCCCCCAAAAGTACTAGAATAAATATAATAAAAATCTCTATAGAATGGCTTTTTAGGACTGAGTCACAGAGGTATCAGTAAGAGTTACATTTAGCATTTTTAAATCTACACAAGTGACTATACCAGAACAAACTATGGATTTTTCCTTTGAAAATAAAAAAGCGTGTTAGTGTGTATGTATGTAGGCACGCCCAATACAATTTCTTAAAAAGACATAATTAAAATAAAAAATAAAAAAACCCAGAGAGGTCTCATGGTGATATATCCAGATGCAAGCAATGATTAGTTATGATATGTTTTCTCATCACTTACCTTGAAGTGCTATTTATATAGAGGAAGACATGTTCTCATTTGAGAAAAAGGCTTTTTGGGAATTTAGGTGTCGCCTTGGGCATATTTATGCCTCTGTGGTGCTGATACGTTATCTGTTAGGGTATTAGGGGAAATGTTGCCAAATGAAAATATTCCTGAGAATAGTAGAGGTACAACGTATTGTTCCAAGTAACACTTCCAACAGGGAAGTGCTTGATGGCGAGTTAGACATGACCTCAAGTGTCGGCAGATTTCCTGCTATTGTCAAGCTTGAAGTATTGACAAACTGTTAGGTGGACGCTTCTCCTTACGGGCACACGAAGTACAATTACCGAAGATCAATATTTGGTTCATTACACAGCTGGTGACAAGAAGATAACAAAGCAGAACGTAATACTCTCGCTGAAGACAGGAGACAGCGAACATACTTCTGTCTCAACTACTTCTGAAGGTACTGCAGCTACTTTTGAAAATTTGGACGTCAGCCTAAGGGGCTTTCACCAGGAGTCTCACTTGGCTTGGTAAGGGCTGGATATAGTAAGAGATACGGGAGCAGAAAGATGCGTAGGGGCTACAGAATGGGGTTAAAATTCATTCACCCTGGCCCAGTGATGGTTCGCGTAGTGCTGGCTGATCACTCTTATCCTTTGTCTTATCCCTTGTCATTTTTCAGAAAAACAGATGAATGAAATTGATATAGTAAAACATCAAGGAATTAAATGATGTAATTCTCTAATATTGAGAAGGGCAAAATATTGCCACACTTGGAGATGCTAAAAATACTTACTGCAGAATGTGTCTTTTTTTAAAAAAAGCTGTTGTTGCTGCACAGTGGTTATGTGACTGTGAACTTACGGAGGAGTGTCCGCGAGACCATCTTTTGAGTTGTGCTCCATGTAAGTGATGTGAGACCCCTATTTTCCCCCTTTGTGCTTTCTCTTCCCACTGAGACAGGGGTGTGCAGCTGAAATGCCTCAGGTGTTCTCACATGCAGCAGGATTTCCCTGCGAAAAACAGTGTCTCTGAGGTAGCTAGGAACCAATCTGTTTTTCCACTAAATGGATAAATTTTCAAAAGCTCGGAAGCAACTCAAACTACATTATAAAAGGGAACAAATTAAGCAAACTAAATTGTAAAGGTCACTACCAGTTCTTGTCTCAAAGTAAGAAATGCTTATGTGTGATTCAGACACGATTAGTTGTCGTGGGTGAAGTTGCAAGAGGCAATGAAGATTTGTCTAATCTTAATTTAATTATAGGATTTTGATAGCAAGATTGGATACTGCTCCTGTGATTTTATTTATACTATATCCTAGAAGAGAAGGCAGCAAGGGTAAGTTCTTAAATAGCCTAATCATGAATGAGCAGTCACACATAGCATGTCTTATCCTTGCAAAAAGGTCAGCTGTTACAACTGTGTGTATTTTTTTTTTCTGTAGCTATAAAGAGCATGGTAAATCTTGTCATTGGAAATGCTTTATTTCATTGTTGTGTCTATCAGAAGAAGTTTTTGCGTATTTATTGCTTAGAGCAAATTTTGGGGGAATAAATGTTGTGTCTCTAAGACATCAGAAAAACCCCTTTAGTCCTAAGATGGGAGCTTGTATGAACAAGTTTAATATAAAATGCCCATATATTTGTATTGCGTTGTTGCCAGGGTTTTACGTGTATTGAAATGGAAATGATAAGCAGTGTATAAACATCAGGAGAGTAACAGATAGCCAGTATTTTTTTCTTAGTGATCTTGCAGAGAAGTATGTTATATTAGACTGCTCCAGATCTAACTGCGGGAGAGATGAGAGATGTTGTTCTTTTATGGATTCTTGTTTCCTGTGTACCTGTATGCGTGCTATAAGAAGGTTAAACCTTATGGGAAATTTGTTTCACAAACCATAGTTAAGCATACTTGCGGTAATCTGCTACATTTAAATTTTTCTTATTTTTTAAACCGTGTTATTTTGAGATTTTAATACCATTTGGTTTCTCTGTAAAATGTAATACCTTATTACATTTTGTATGCCGCTATTATGTGTGCGTAATAGCTTTAGTGACAGTGATTGAATTAGTCAATATGAATGAACCAGAAATATCAGAGAAACTGAAATCCACCTTTTGTGCCGAGGCTGCTTCTGCCGTGATAATCAGGATGCCCAATAGTGTCCTGCTGTTCTCCTGTGTTCCTCTGCTTGTACAGATTGTCACGACTTCAGACTAGATTTGAGGAAGAAGTGTTTTACGCTGAGGGTGGTGAGAGACTGGCACAGGTTGCCCAGAGAGGTGGCCGATGCCCCATCCCTGGAAACATCCAAGGTCAGGTTGGACGAGGCTCTGAGCAACGTCCTCTGGTTGAAGATGTCCTGCTCATTGCAGGGGGGGGTTGGACTAGGTGGCCTTTAAAGGTCCCTTCCAACCCGACCCAACCCATTCTACGATTCTAGGAATTTAGACTTGCATTTTTGGGCAATGATATTTTTATTTTGTGACCATGCAGTGCTGCGCACAACCTGTGAGTGGCAATTGTGGGCACTTCAAGCCTGCAAGTATGAATTAATGGTCATGGTTATGATGGACGAGTAATGTCGTGGTGTGATCTCTTGCTTTTGCATGCCTATACAGGCTAGTTAATTCCTGGCAATATCCGAGTGAGTTCTTGTTGCTTATAGAAATGGAGCTTCTATGCCTCTAGGACAGACTTAACATCTTCTTACATTACCGTTTGGAGAGAACACTCGTGACAAGCAGTTGGCATACGCTGCAGACTTGTGTCCATTTTCATCAGAATAGGTTATTGGCATTGGCTTTTACTAGACTGCTGTTTCCAAAGGTTTTATTACAGTTAACCCACAGAGTTTGGAATGAATCCATCAAATGTATTAGGTAAAATAATCATAGTATTTTATTAACTTGATGCATTTTGTCCTAAAGGCTTTCAAAAAGCATTTTCAGCCATTTGGGTTAGCTGTTTAAGCAACACTGTATTACTAAGTGTTTGCAGAACTGAATCCCATAAACAGTTTTTACTGTGAAACAGTGGGCAGTAGCTACTGCCTGCTGTGAGTAGGAAGACGTTTTTCTGAAAGTGTTTGGGGAAGAAGCTGCTAATATAGCACATTTTGGCTTTTCTGCAAGGTAGGGCTGCCTTCAGAGGTGAAAGTTGTTACCCTACAGCAGCACAGACCTCTACACACTCGAGCTGAATTTTCTGTGTAACCTGACATTTACTGTAATTTCAAGGAAAGCCCAATCTAGCAAATGGCACACTTTCTCGATCTTTTTCTAAAAGAGTTCCGCTGGAGAAGATTGCGTTTCATGACTTTTTGATTTAGCATATTAGTGGGGGATGGAGGAAGAAAATTAAGTCACTTTTATTACTGGCTGTGTCTTACCTGATTCATCTGATGCTGCAGCCTGGCTTTATCTGCATTTGGTAAATACTCCTTTGAAATCGCTGCTTGCCCATGTAGCAATAATAGTGATTATGTGATAACTGGCTTTTGATGACTCTTTCCAGCTTGAACTGGATTTGCCCGTGGAATGAGTCTGTAATTGTAAATGTGTGTGTGTCACAGTTTGCTTTTTCTTTTCCATATTAATTATTAAAACACAAGCATAGAAAAACGCATCTTGCTTGAGAATGACTTGCTAGGTGGCTTTTTGGCAGAGAAGCAGGAAGAAGATGTAATTTTTTCCCTCTACTTTTAAAATAGATATAACCATTACATTTCCCGAGACGCGCAGTGACCTTGGAGGAGGCTTAATGCACTTTGTACAAAGTGGAATAACCTGAAAATCTTAGTTATTTCTCATCTAAAGAAACAGAAGGAAGTAAAAGAATGCCATGAAGCAGTGAAGTTGTGTCTAGGGTGAATTTGCCTGCATGTTTCTTTTTTACTTTCTGACATGTTTCCTGGTGACTTTAATCGACTGGCTGGTGTATTCAGTTCAATGCTTTCTGGCAAGCTGATTCTTGCATAACAACGGATCCTTTGTCATAGGAGTTAGGTTTGCATTTCAAAGCCAAGAGAGTGAGATGATTTAGGAGTGATTTGCTCGCATGTTGTGAGGAAAGGACTTACTTTTTTTTATCTTGGTGTCTGTGCAGGCTCAGTTTAATCTGAAGGTATTCAGTCATGGCTTATTTGTGAATAAGAGTAGTTAAGTTTTAAGAATGCAATTGTGTATGTTCATGAAAGGGCAATCTAAAATAAAATATGGGTTCTAATTTTTAAATCGTGATAAAGTTACTGGGAAATGAACAAGGCTGCCTACAGGCATTTTAAGTGTCGGTCCAGTATAGAGTCCTGCTGAGACAGCACTGCGGGAAATAGAGACTTGAAGGACGTCTTTCATTGTGATAGCCTTCTCCTAATTTTGACCTGAATTCACTAAGCCAGTCAGCTCTGGCACTGTTTCATGGCTACCGAGTGTATTTCAGAAGACCCATAGGGACTGCAAAATCTCTTGGAAGCAAAACCAGCAATGAAAATGTGCCAGCACTGTTACACGTGCAGTGTGCTTTTTTGCTAATACTCAGCTGAATACGCATCATATATTTGGATACACGTTGTGTGTTTGCTTACTGTTAAAATATTAATTGCTCAAAATTATTTAGGGTAAAATCCTAGTTCCTTTGCAGTAGATAAAATTATATTGGATTTCACTGGGGCGCAAGTGTGTTCCTCACACTTGTTTCAACGCCATGCTACCAAATCTTGCTGTATAATTCATTCTACTGCACATGATTATTTTTTATTAACATTTCCTGATTTTAGTACCATGCTATTGTTTTAAGTTATACAAAATTTCACACTACACTGCAACAAATAACTTGGGTTACGCAAAGTCTTTAGTTACTAATAGATAACTTGCTGTAGCTGAAAACAAGATGCTTTCTCTTCTGAGTGAAAATTTCGTAAGAGTTTTGGGAGGCGAAAACATTGTTTGGGAGGCTACAGTTGTATTTTTTTTTTTCCAGTCCGTGAACAGAGTGTGGGACATTGTTGAGTTCCCTCCAGAAGCCGCTGCCGCAGAAGTCTCTTTGTCATTGCCCGGCTGAGACACTGACCTCGTCCCACCCATTGTAGGGCACTTCCTGTGCTGCTTAGGCTCCAAGGGTGTGAAAAAGTGCTTAGATCTTGGTGCTGCATGTAGAGATACTTGAAGTTTAAAAACCTAGTCTTCGGTCACTGTTAAAAACTAGCCAGGGTACCAGCGTGAGGTGGTCCTCACCAGGGATGCCGTTGAGATTGCTTGGAGGGCTTACGTAAGGGACTGCACCCAGCACAACGGAGTCGCCTACTTGCCGCACTCTGGAAAGCAGGAATACTTTGACCTTAATACTAGGGCAAAGTGATTGTGGCAAGCCTTTGTTTAAACGGTGCTAAAATGATCAAGGGAATGATGAAGAGCCTCAAAGAAATATTGGCCCTTTCCCATAATTTATATTTTCAGATGCTAAAACTAGTTGTTGAGCAAATGCAAGGTATCTATTTTAAGATACTGCATGTCAATATCTGACTACAGATGGCTCCATGAATCATAGTTGGAAGAAGGAAAATGTTAGACTCGAAGATATTGTTGCTAAGAGATTTTTGTACACAGTATGCTAACATGTGCTGGCAAATTTGGGAACAGTAGCAGCAGCATGCTTTTGGAGAAAAAAATTTCAGTGGTGAAGAAACTGTCTTCAAAGGACTATTTAAAGGATAGTAACGTTATTGTGCTTTGTTGTATCCAGAACTGATGAAGATGAAATTGTCTTTCAAGCAGATAACATGCAGAAAACATCCAAAAGGTAAAGCTAATCCTGCTATCCGATGAAATAGAAAGTGGAGACGAGAAAGAAAAACTAAAAAAAAATACTTTGGGGTTTAAATTAAGCAAGTTTCAAGAAGATTAAAGGTGACGGTTGCTAATGTTTTGCCGTCTACTGGACATCAGATATTAATATACAAAGTTAGTTCCTTTCAAAATGCATAGTATTAAGCTTGTATTACATTAAATTACATATAATTAAAAAGGTTAAGAATTATTTTCTATCCAGGAAAGAAGCATGTAGGAAAATGCTGAGTCTGATTTTTTACTTATATTCTTTCATAACATTACTATAGAGTAATTTAGGAAAGTTGCCAGCATTTTATTTGCCTGGGAGAGACTGTGGGTTATTTCTGCACTTAATATAAATATTTACTGACTATTATTTAAAGAAGAAAATACTGAATTTTACTGCTTTTCTTCATTCTATGTATATCTTATTCATTGAACTTCAGTGACTTTTACTGCAACTTGAAAATGTTATACCTGAAATAAATCTTCAAACTGGTAAAATTAATTTTATCAATCAATTTTATTTTTTCAAATAAAACCTTTCAGTTCTGAGATATTTTCAACAAAAGCATTATTATCTTATTATATGTACAAAACACGACACAGCTACAAACTTCTCAAAGTAGTGATTTGCTTCTGACATATTTCTAATTAGATGTTTCACACCTCAACTCCAAAACAGATTCCTTTTCAATAAAGTTTTGGAGCGTAAATGTAAACATATGTATTTTCTTGAGGTCATGTTTCATGTCATCCATATTCTATATATTCAGGAGCACTGTTGGAAAGAGAGTGAATTAGTGATATTAATAGTATATTAATCAAGCATTTGGTTTTATTTTTAATTAGGTGAACTAAGAAGCTTCCACTAGTTTTATTTTGCAATGTTGCAGCCTCAAAGTCAAAAATCATCTGTAATCAGTACAACGGCAAAGTGTGAGATGATACTTTGCCCTTTGGTTTTGGGAAGTGAAATACAGAATTCATGATTATTCAGCATTTTATTTTAGATTATATAGTTACTGTAACTGTCTAGGATTTTCCAGCTGATTCAGAAAAAAACCCCATTTTATTGTATTTATTAAATTCTTAATGTCTTCTCTAACTGAAAATACCTGAAGTCTGTGTTGTGATTTGAGCTCAGAACAATGCTTGCCAAATTGTCAGATTTTGCTAAGGTGCTACAAAAGAATATATTTCCAATTGAAACTGAGTTCTAGATAGGTTCTTCCTGAGAAACCAATGGTGTTTGATCAGTACATTTTTCTCCCACACCTATGGAAAAGAAATTTGGAACGCAGATTGCTTCTTGCTTTTCCAAACTGAACTCCATCTGTACCACTGAAGAGAGTTTTAGAATCTACATGCTGCTCATATATGAGAGCAACTAATGCATACCGATTTAAGACATCTTCCTCCCCCCCACCCCCCCCCACCCCATCTGCAGGGCGTGCTGCATGATTTTGTGCCACTATTTATCAGGGATGGAACCTCGTGGTGCTGTGTGCTGCGTGGGCACGCACAGGCATACATGAGAGCAGGGTCTTTGCACTTAACCTAAATTTAGCTTCCTAATGTCATGGTGGATGACTACTTGTACTTGATGGTAGACTGTGACAAACTTCAAAGTGGCTTTAGGCTCCAGAAAGCCTTTACCTCTTTATTAGGGAGAGCTTTTCTTTCGAGATGACACAATAGAAATATGTTGAAGTACGTTGCCTTTTCATTGCCCCACAGTAAGCACCGTTAGATTTTCATATCAAATTAAAAAGTTTTCTGTCTCCAGAGGTTATGATTATAATGGAATGGCTTAGAGATTGCCTTGCTGTTGGATTATCTCTTCTGATATTACACCTGTCGGGTGAATTGTTGATATGATTTTTGTCTGGAAACTTACGCTTATTAAAAATGATAACATTTTTATATTTTCAACATTAAGAAAACACATCCTAATTATGACACATGGAAGAGCTTTTCTGGTGGTCTTTTCATTCAGGAAGTGATCCCAACCATTTCTTCTAGAGTCGCTTGTGTTAATTTCTTACGAGCCTCTGCTGGGTGAATCCTATCGCGTAATGGCTGTGACTGCTTGAATGGAGTTTCTTCATTGTTGAAATAATATAGTCCTCAGTGGTACAATAAATAAGTTATGACTTTGTAAGTCTATAATTTAAGCAGAAGGCAATTTCTAGAGAGTCTGGT
>VZSC01000323.1:488457-510207 GCA_013398225.1 Steatornis caripensis | reverse complement strand
TGGTCACTGCAGCCAAGGCTGCCCCCAACCTTCACATCTCCAACCAGTCCTTCTCTGTTTGTTAGTATCAGGTCCAGGGTCGCTCCTCTCCTCGTCGGCTCCTCCACCACCTGCGTTAAAAAGTTGTCATCAATGCTCTGCAGGAACCTCCTGGACTGTACATGCCTGGCCGTGTTGTTTTTCCAGCAAATATCAGGGTGGTTGAAGTCCCCCATGAGCACCAGGGCCTCTGACTGCGAGGCAACTTCCAGCTGTCTGTAGAAGGCCTCGTCAAGTTCCTCTCCCTGATCAGGTGGCCTATAGTAAACACCCACAACAGTGTCACCTGTTGTGAGAGCAGGGGCTTTGCACTTAACCTAAATTTAGCTTCCTAATGTCATGGTGGATGACTACTTGTACTTGATGGTAGACTGTGACAAACTTCAAAGTGGCTTTAGGCTCCAGAAAGCCTTTACCTCTTTATTAGGGAGAGCTTTTCTTTCGAGATGACACAATAGAAATATGTTGAAGTACGTTGCCTTTTCATTGCCCCACAGTAAGCACCGTTAGATTTTCATATCAAATTAAAAAGTTTTCTGTCTCCAGAGGTTATGATTATAATGGAATGGCTTAGAGATTGCCTTGCTGTTGGATTATCTCTTCTGATATTACACCTGTCGGGTGAATTGTTGATATGATTTTTGTCTGGAAACTTACGCTTATTAAAAATGATAACATTTTTATATTTTCAACATTAAGAAAACACATCCTAATTATGACACATGGAAGAGCTTTTCTGGTGGTCTTTTCATTCAGGAAGTGATCCCAACCATTTCTTCTAGAGTCGCTTGTGTTAATTTCTTACGAGCCTCTGCTGGGTGAATCCTATCGCGTAATGGCTGTGACTGCTTGAATGGAGTTTCTTCATTGTTGAAATAATATAGTCCTCAGTGGTACAATAAATAAGTTATGACTTTGTAAGTCTATAATTTAAGCAGAAGGCAATTTCTAGAGAGTCTGGTGGTTACAGTCTCATTCACAGGGTTGTATCACCTCTTCCTTCCGGTTCCACCTGAAGATGGGAACGTGTAGGGTAAATGTGCCGCACATTATCCTGTACGTCCATCTGTGTTTCTGCTGCTTGGCTGAGACTGAGCAAAGTTAAGACTGAAGTCACATTTTGTCCTGGGATAGAGCTATCTCCTTTAATGTATAGTGCCATACCTGAACTCGTTGCGCTTTCAAGCTTTCTTGAAAGATCATCAGTTAGTGAGCACAGTTGGGTAGCAGAAACAGTGGAAAGGTGAAATATCAGCCCCGAAGGAAGGCAAGAATAATGAAATGTACTTTCATCAGGAAAGCGAAATTGTCTGGAAGAGAAGGGGGAGAAAAAGCGGGTGAGGAATGCTGAGTGTTCTGTCATGAACTGCTTATTGTGAATTGCAGCTACAACTGTGCAGCCCAAACAGCTTCCTCCGCTCTCCATTTAGGCGGAGCATTTTAAAGCTATATGTCTCGCCTGGTCTAAAATGTAAGTGTGTGTGGAAGGAAGTGCAGCCCTGATTGACAGTGAAAAAAGAGATGACTCTCCTCACTCCAACATAGAAAGTTTGTCAAAGTTCATTTGCTGGATTTAAGGGAGGACAACTTCCATTTCTGTCTTTTTTGTATTATTTCTTATTGGGTGGAGCAGTTTGTTCCAAAGAGCGATAATGTAATTTAATTTTGCCTTTCAGGGACTAACCTACAAAGCTCTAAAATTGTACTTGCTAACAGGCTACAAAGATCTTGCTCTAATTTAATATAACCTCTACCTGTGATCCTTTTCAAGAGTGGAGAAAATCAATTGTGAAAGGTTAGTGACAGGTAAAGTGTATGTATAATTTCCAATTTCCCGAAAGGGACAAAACACTGCATTAATCACAAAAAAAAAAAAAATACTTGAATGGAAGTAATTGATATATTGAGAACTGCATTCATGAGGCTCAACAGAGAGACGGTGGTGAGTCCGTGCTGCTGCTTACATCTGTTCCAGAGTCTGAAAACGTTAGGAAACTCTGTCACGCTGAAGCTTGTAACCGGACATCTATCAGGCTTCGCTGCTTACACAAAGTAGTCTTATTTGCGGTTTTTTAAACTAAATGTCTTTGGGGCACAAGATTCAGGAAAGCAGAACTAACCAGATGCATCAAATGTTTACTTTGCGAATTGACTTCTGAAAGCCAACTTAAAAACTGCCTGTATCCAGAGGGAACACTTCGGACTGGAAATATCAGAAAACCAGAGGATGAGAATAATGCTATGCCAGGAGAAAGAAATACCCTTCCAAAGGTGCCTTACCAATTATGAGGGTTTCGTTCCTCGTTCAGTGCCCTGTGCTGGACTAGCAATCATTCGGTACCCCTGTCTCCTGTGTGCTCTCCTCTTCAGTCTCTGCATCACAGCATCTTCATTCATTCAAGTTTCTGTTTCACTGAGCTGTCACTTAGTTACCATCGCTAGCAACTAGCCAAGAATCGATTGAACTCCCTCCTTTCTTCACTAAATTGGTGGCAGAGCATCTGGCATTGCCTGCCATGGCAAATAGCGAGGCACTGTAACCGGTCGCATCATTTGAAAGAAACATCTGTGAGACAGTACGTGAGACGACAGGGTGACTGTAACAAGCTTTGCTTCTACCAAGGCAGAGCAAATGCCCGTATAAACACACAGCTTCTGGTCGTGCTCTGCATTAAGTGCCCTGACAGTGACAACCGGCTCACGTCTCAGCTCTGCTGCCTTGTCCAGTGAGTCGTTAACCCCTCGGCTTGGTGCTTCACAGCCCTCTGAGTGTGTCTCAGCTGTGACCCGTTCCAGTGACTCCATTAACTTTTTGTTACGATGACATTATGAATACAGAGTGTCATGGAAATAGGGGGTGATACCACCAGTCTAGCTGCATGGCTTTGCCCTGCTTACGTTTTATTTTGTACGAGTTACTTCCTACTAAGCTACGTTTTCCTGCTTAGCTTTAGTTTCTGCTCACTTATGTACTTACTCAGGCCAGTCCTGTGTGTTATCAAATGTAATTTGAAAATAATTAGGTGCCCGTGTTAACACCCTTAGTTGAGTAAGTTAAACTTGGAGGGGAGGGAGCTCATAAATTATTCACTTTGGTTACTATCATTCATATAAAATTGCCTTTATTAATGGTAAAAAATACCCCAAGAGAGCTTCTGTTTTCTGTGCTGTACAGTAGACTATATGTCAGAGATCCCAACCAAATGTCAGTGCAGCAGATAAAGCTCCTGGTTTGGGTCTGAAAGCGCTGTACTTGGACTACTTAGTCGTGCTTTTCAGCTGGACTTGGATTGACACCGTGCTGTGACGCCGCAGGTGCAGTCTTTCTGATTCTAGAGCTGATGCAAAGGAAATACACCCTTTGAAAACGGTGGGGGGGAAATGCAGGTTTAATGGAAGTTGTAGATCAGTGATTTAATTTTTTTTTTTAGAAGATGCATAAATAGGTTTGATCATGTTTACAGAATAATGTGACTAAGGACATGCAGGTGTCTGATGTGAGGTAAGCGTCTGGGCTGTGGCAAAAGGACGGAATGAAAGGACGTTTGCTGCAGGAACGAAAGAACCTGCGTTAAAGTAAGACTGCTGTATATGCAGTTTTAAAAAAGCTGCAATTTTTGAAGCTTCAGCGTAACGGAGTCTGTAGATAGCCTCTAGTTGTAAAGTGCTACCTCCAGCCTTTCACGGTAATATTTCACGTCTGTAAACATGCATGTAATGCATTTTCATGACCGGAATCTGGTTCCTACTAGAACTGAATAAAAACTTTCGCTGTAGTTTTGCTGGCTGTGCTTCTTTTTCACTGCAAGAAGAGATNGAAAATCTCTTCACCTCCTCTGTAGCTCCCTGTTTTCAGATGGCAGCATCTCAACTCCATAATGTGGTCAGTACAGCCTTTGCTACAGCAAGCATGCTCAAGAGCTTCTGGAGAGAAGGAACAACTTGCTCCCTCTCACATTTCATTTTTCCTAAAGAAAAGTAACACATTTGTGGAAAACAACAACAACCAAACAACAGCCCCCCCCCCCCCCCCCCAACAAAACCTTCTTTCCTGCCATAACCTTTCAGTGAGAAATCTGGCACTCCACTACAGAAAGTCCTGAAAAGCAAAGTATGGCTATTTAAAGACATGTAAATTATGAAGTGTATTTTCTGCAAAGATACTACATTAGCATTTTTTTCCTAAAGTACAAAGAAATTTAATACAATTAGAGGACTTCAGTAAGGTTGTGATTTAGTTTTCATCTTAATTGAGAGGAGACTGCACCACCTTAGTTTGGTTCAAGCCCTGGATCTTCTGAAGACCATTCACTTGCCCTAATGTGTTCACTCTTATAGTTTTATTTGAACACACTCTAACTTTGGTTCAAGATAACTTTTGATGGAAAAGAGGCTGTGGTTGCTCTGCTTTGTCGTTTGCAACTGTAAGAATTGAATGCGTTTAATTTTGTGTCTTTCAGATTTTTATCTGACTTCACTTTCTCCCACAGTTTTCCCATCAAATTCAAGTGAAGTACATTGATGGTATGCCAAGAAATACTAGTACTTTGTAGCTTTTTCTCGCTTTCTTTAGATCTTAACATATTTTTCCTTCATTTTTACTGTTAGAATTTTACATGCTGTTTTTAGCAAACGGAAATAAAATAAATTGGTACCTTGAGCGTGCTGAATGTAGTACTTGGTTCAGAAGTAAGTACAGGAACAATTCTCTGTCAAGCTGTCTCTTAGCTATCTGGCAAAATCTTTCTTTTCAAGTAATAAAATGTGTTTGTCACTTGAACAGCATGTTTATACTCAAGCTTTAAAATCTACTGTGTATCAAAAATTCTTTCGTTTGAGTAACGTGGCTGCTGTCTAGCAAGCTGCCTGTCACTGGTGAACTCCCTGCTTGAAGTTTACATGCTAATTGGGGATAATGTTGAAGAGAGGTATTGTTGCTTGCTTGTAATGTAGAGAAAACCCCTGATCTACGCATAAAGGTTGCTTTTATGAACCTGAACCAAGCCAGGCTGCAGAATGTGACGTTAGAGAGAGCATTTGTACAGCTCTGCTGTTACTTTCGTGGTGCTGTTTGCCAGGGAGGATCATGAGTTACACTTCAGAAGCTGAACAGGGGAGGCTGGGGGCCACATTCTGATGTGTTATCCGTGCTGAGAAGCAATTTACTTCAAGAGTAATTCCTGGAAGAAAGGTGGTCTTACTAATGGTTAAAATAGTAATTTGGAGATGGATAATTGCCTCTGTTGGAGATGAGGCGGCGGTGCACCAATCTACCTCCGTCTCTGACCTCCCTGATCTTTGCAGGTGTTATGGCATGCAGAATTCTTATCACATATCTGAGAAGAAACACTGTTTATTTTTTCAACTTCAGTCTAAAAGCAGAAGTGGAATTGAGTTGAACCAGTATTATTGATTCATAGTAATGCATTTTGCTCCCAAGAATCCATCGTTTGACATAACACAACTGAGAAGTACCCAAAACAAAGCATTTCCTTACTGTTAATATTGGAATGAGAAAATAATTACATGATTATCACTAGTAAGTATGGTGATATTATATGTGAGTTAATTATTTAAAGGAGAAAAATGATTATATCACACCTGCCACGCTCCTGGCTGCCTGCTGAGGATTATTTTAAAACACAAGTATGTGTGTACTGAGTATAACTGCTAGGTGCTATACAAACGTGGATTAGGATTTCTGCCACGAAATAAGTAAACTTGAAATGAAAAGAAAACATAATTGCTGTATTTAACCTTCATGTTGGATAGAAGTTTTTAATGAAACAAGAAAAATTGGCCAAGAAAAAAAGACAGAACCTGAGAAGCATTAAAATAAAATAAATTGGGGAAAACCTGGATTCAAGGCATAAACACGATAAATGGTAGGCATGTTCAGTTGTTTGTTTTAAACTTGGCGTGGTAATCTAAAAAAGTTATTCCGATATGGTATTATACTTAAAATACAGTAATTTCTTTAAATTCTTGCTTGCGTTTTACTATCCAGTAGATTTTAATTGGAGCTTACTTCGCTGTGTTTGAAACCATTTGTTTAAATCTGGGTCCTTCCTCCAGGATTTCCGGGGCTGCGTACGGAAAGGATTAGTGAGTAATGGCTTGAGGCATAGGGACTAATGCAATGGGAGTCTCAGGTGCAAAGAAAGGCCTTAAAATGAAGTCAACTGGACGACCGTAGAGGGAAGAAAAGGGTGTGATACTCTGGCGTTCAGCAAACACATCTAGTTTTATTTAGGAGTATTGCAATGAATTGTTAGAACACAGGGCACCCATGCCTGTAGCAAATAGTCATCATAGTACTGCATTTCAGTAGCACTTCGCCCAGTGTTATGGTGGGATATACGGTATGTCGACTCCAAGCCCTGCTGAGATGCGCTCAGGGCAGGAGCAGGCATCGTGTAAATAATCGGTACTGAGTGAAAAGTGCGGAAAGTATGTGTGACTATTTTATTTCTAGGTGAAACGGATGTAATGATCAGGACTCATGATTTAAGCCTGCTCCGAGTCTACCATTTAAAGCAGATTTGGAAGCTCTTAAATACACAGTAGTGAAGATTTTCTGTCTGTAGTTTGTTGTGTGTATGTAAGGTCTTCATTTCTGAGGATTTCCATATTAGTTTGTTTTGGTTGCTAGTAAATAAAATTGTCCATCCAATTTCCTGTGGCAAGTGCAGAAATAAGGTCTTATATTTGTTACGTGAAGAGATACTACTCACATTAACTGTTCTTCGTACACCTCCCTAAGACCGTTTCAGCACTTGGGTCTTCCTTTGCATTATTCTTCATCCCTGAGTTTTGTGGAGAGGTGCAGACCAGAGGATAAGCTTTCTTGGTCATCAGCTCAGAAATTTCCTTGAGTTTTCAATCATTCCTTGTGACTGACAGTAGCCGTGTATCCAGGGGAGTCCTTAAATAAGATTTTTAAATTTTTTTTTTTCCTTTGGCCTGCACCCCGTGTATGCAGAGACTTCTATGAGAAAAGCGTGCCCAGCTTATCCCTTTTACTTACATCAGGAAAGCCACGGTGCCACTCTATGTCACAACGTAAAGCTGAATATGGAGCCAGAAAAGACGATTGCTGAATATTCAGGGCAAAAATTGGAGAAGAAGAAAATAGGAGGAGACAGTGATGGCATAACTAAATCACTTTCCTCATAGCCAATGGAGATACTTCTCTTTTTAAGTGCATTTAGATGAGAATTCAGAATAGATACTTACACATGTGTGTTTGGCAACCAGGCAATAAATGAAAAAGACAAGTAGTATTTTAGAACTGTATTTATTAAAACAATTTGAATTCTGTGCATATGCAGAAACTTTCCCAGTTCCTCTTTTTTTAGTCTTTTTTGGTGTCTTACTGGTACCTGAACACTTGTAGTTCTTGGTACTTCTTCCCCAGTTACCCCACGTACATTGTTTTGTAGCTCCTGTTTCCATTGTTCGGGTAAGTAGCGAGGCAGGAGCAATTAAAGGGAAATAATATCTTCAATGTCTCTCTCCAAGCCTGCTCCCGTAGCATTCTCCACACATCCCTTATAGCTCCCAGAGCTATGGGGATGGTGTGTTTAATGTTCACTGCTGGTTTTGACTGCCACAACATGAAAAGCCACAGCTCTTCTAGCGGTCCCCTGAGACATCCGCGATCACAGCGTTCTTTAGTAAATGGGGAACTAGGGGACTGGCAGTGCTGCTTACAAATAGACTGAGATACTATTTCTCAACATCGTTTCAGAAATATATTGCACATAGTAGTTGCAGAATAGAAGTAATAAGCAGTTACTGCGCTCTGTGAAATGAAATTATGTTTGTATGATGTTTGTCAGTAATGTAACGCGCATATTTTCCTGCTTAATAAGTGATGGCAATATATTAATTGTAACTATTTTACAATCCTTTAGGTGGCTATAATAGCGGGAAACTTTGAGCTCGCTGAATATATCAAGAATCACAGAGAAGCTGAGATTGGTAAGCAAAATATTTACAGACACTGCAAATAAGCTTTACGTGTTTGAACCAAGATTTTGCAACGGTGTTGAATCTGATTCTATGTGAGATACGACTACAGGGCTGATAACGCTATCGTTTCAGGGAGATTTTGAAAGTAACTTTTCTATAAAAAAATGAAAATGGAGAAAAAGCTCAAATGTTTTCAGAATAGGCTCTGAAAATGAGAATTCGATAAGTAATGCAGAAGAGTGGTAGATACTTCATAAGTATAAATTAGTTTGTAACAGATTAAATACTCCTCCACATACCTGAAAGAGTCAAATTGGCTCTTGCAGGCTCTTTTGGCATCAGCCTAAAGTAGTTCTCAAGTAGGAATAATTGATCAGAAGACGAAGGTAAGGAAAGATACTTGTCTGCAACTAAATGAATATATTCCAGAAACCATTTACCCATATCCATGAAACCATTTTGTCTCACTGAGTTTAGTGTGTGGCACTGGGTGAAGGCTAGTGACAGGCCTTAAGAGCCCTTAAAAAATAACCTTAAGGATTTTAAAAATCTTTTAAGTAGAGAGTTTTGCCGTTAAAATACAAACCAGTTTGATAGAAGAGATTTCTATACAGTTCGATTGAAATGAATTAAAGTGCTTTAATTCAAGTTAATTGAAGTTCCACAGGAACATCTGAAATTGAATGGAGAAAGGCATTCTTTTTGAAGCAGGAGGGTCTGTATAGTCGCCTGCACTGATTTAACTCGATGATGCAAGTCTGTGACTTGTTAGTACTTAATTTATGTGGAAAACTAGACCAGCTCACATGAAACTTAGGGCTGTGAAAGAATTGCTCTGGATTAAGGCCTCCTTTCCATTTCCCTTCCTGGTTGCATATGATCTGCAGGGATATATTTAAAAATTCTGCGCAGTAATGTGAATCCTCTGCGCTGTGATGCTTTCAGCTCGTTGCAGTATGCATTGAGAAAACTGAGGACACATTGCATAAAAGTTTTGCGTGAAAGTCATAACTTCGGCATAAAATTTTGTAGTGAGTTTGGCAGATTTTTACCTGAGAGAGTGGGGTGATTCCGTTCCATGTAAAAAGTCTTCATCCTTCTGTGTTTATAAACAGTCTGGTGTAAAAAGTTAATGAGAAACGAACCAGTTGTTCCTAATAGGGTGAGCATCATATTGGTTTTTTATGTTTATCTACGGCTAATGGGTTTATAACTTTATGAAGATGTTGAACTGAAAGGGAATGGTGGTTTAGATTCAAACATTCCTCATTCTTGCCATGTCCGTTCTTGATATTTTGACTTGTGTGTAGAGTCAGTGCAGAATAAGTACTGCACATAGACAATACAAAGTGTTATATTTTATGTTTCTCTAAATAGATTTAGTTCTTTTAAAAATAGTTTTGTACAATTAAAAAAAAAAATGGAGCAAAAGAATGACTTGCTAGTATTAATCGTACATACCCTTACAGCATGAGTAACTGTAAAGTAAAAGTGACCGTTACCATACATGTACATACGGTAGCCTCTAAACTGGTTTACATGAAACCACGTTGATGTTAATGTCATCGTTTTTTGAACTGACCAGTTCTGCACTACTTTTCCTTTCCCCCAACCAGTGCAGGTTCAAAGTTACATCAATGTATGGGAGGAATTGGAATGTAGTTATGAAGTAGATGGGTGAGACACAGTCCAGGAAACAAGTGATAGTCACGTGGCTGAGGCTTTAAGAGGACTTATTATTGCTGACTGTAAAAACTTTCTGCAGGATTTGGTTATTTCTAGAAAAGTGCTTAGAAAATATCTTCTATGGGAAGATTCTCCAAATTTTCCTGATGCCTTCACTTTTCCACTGAAAAGTAGAAGTATTGATGCTTCCATGATTTACTTGCATTTTCTTGCACGATGGTGGTGGATTGCATGTAACTATTTAAATGAATAGATTCGTCTTAAAGAATAAATATTGCTTTGTGTTGGTTTCTTGCCGCTAATTTAATTTAGCTGGACTTTTGTCCCTTATGATTTATTACTTAGAAAAAAAAAAGTGAAGTCATTGAAGTGTGTATTTCTGGAATGTCTCCCAGTTTAAAAAAAAATAAATCAAAGAACAATATCCTGAGCAGAAAACCTGAGAGCTAGTGTGATGATGAACATGCAGAATAGTGTCAGCATTTAAACTTCAACAAGTTGGCTTTATTTATCTTACTTGTCTGGTTATTCGCTATATTCATCTAGTTTTGGAAGTATTCCAACATATATCATTTGAGTAATGTACCTTCTTAGAGCCCAGAGGCAACAGAGTGGGAAGGAATAGCAAAGAGCTCGAGAAGTATCCTCAGGCAGATAAGAAGGACAGATCATGCTACGAAGTCTGTTGAGAAACATTTCATCTTTCATCTCTCAGTGTATTTTTGGTTAGGTGTTGAAATTTGATACTGAACCCGTTCATTAAGCCTTGTTATTATTTTAGGCTCATTTAATAATTGTGATTACTTTGTATTCTGTAATTATTTTAGACTCATTTAATAATTAATAAGTTGTAAGTATGGGAAATTCTCTGAAATATGTGCAGCTTCAGGTGGGTCTCCTTCCTGTGGGGGTTTAAGCTGGTGGGTGATGAACTGTTCAATCGTTTAATAGTAAACTTGTCAATGGTATTCATGATTATTCGCAGTAGCATTCATCGGAAGGAGAGGTTGATGATACATTGGGAAATGGCTCTTGATTCCTTGGAAAAAACGCCACATTGCTCTTGGAAGGTTTCTGACCTAGTCTTTTAGCTTTTAATGATCTTCATACACAGTATCTTTTGCTATAGATACTTTTTAAATTCAAGCCTAATACACAACTAAGTAATATAAGCGGCAATACTATTTTTTTCAAAAAGAATCTACCTACTTTCCTGGGTATATTGTCTTAAGGAGGGGAAAATTTTAATTGGTGGTAGTAATTGGAGGCTGGATCTAACTTTGTAGTTTCAAGAGCAGTTTTTGGTGTCAGAAAGAAGTTTTTGTATTTTTCAAACTGAAGTACCTGAAATATGAAAAATAATAATATTTGCTTAAAATCTCCAATCTTACATAGTGAGGAACTACACTATCTGTGTCCATCTGCTTTGACATGTGCTAATTAGCATTATTCTTAGATAATTTTGTTGTCCCAAACTATTGCAGTAGGAAGTCACTTGTACTTTCATTGCAGAAGGTATTATGTGGGTGTCTTCCAGTTTGTCAGTAGTCACAAAGCTGTTTCAAGTAATGTTGCCAAAACTGCAATTATAAGGATGTAACAGCAGTAATGTAATGCTTATGATTCATGGTCCTGTGCCATGCATTGCAGTGAATGAGCTGCTTTGTTCAGTGGTGGAGATCACAGCTCAACCTTTTCGCAGAAGGAGGCTATCGCTGCCTCTGGAGTAAAGGGATGAGTCTGCAGCGTGCCGACAGCAAAAGCACTACGTCTCAATGTGCTGGTCCACAAGAGCTTCACATAAATAAATAAATAAATATATATATATATATACTTAAGTGCTGCGTATATCACTTGTTATCTATTCCACCTTTGTCTGCCACTTGTATTTCATTGGCATTGAGAGTAGAATACCATTTTAAGCCATATGCGAAGGCTGGGGTTGTTCAGTTTAGAAGAGGCTGAATTGCATGCCTTAAAGCGAGGTTTTTTCTTTGCTTTGCCTTTCCCCCCTCCTCTTTCTTGGCCTGGGTCTGTGTCAGAGTGTAATGCTAAGACTACCCCTGTTGCTGAAGATGATGGAGAAGCAGCTTAGGTGGAAAATGACCAGGGGATCCTCTAGCAGTAGAAAATTCCGTTTTACAGCAGAACTACTAAATCTTTGTTCTACAGATCAAATCCCACAGAGATTGTTCTTCCTTTTTCTTTTTCTTTAATTATAAAGTGCTTATATTAGACAAATGTGTTGAAATGCTGAAAAACTAGGCATATATAAAATAAGCTTCTTTGCAATAATCGTAAGGCTTCACACTGTTCTGTAAAAAGAAGAAAATGTTAAAATATCTATTCTAGAGCTAAAAAGGGCAAAAATAATGACTTATGTTACAATGCGACACCGACTGTGAGAGGGGTGTTCGTCTAATGTGTGTAGCGTCTGGATATCTCGCTCAGTTCTTGCCAATAAAGGCATCTACATAGGGTCAGTGCGAGCATACATGTTCAGTCAGAGAGAAGGGAGCTTTCTGTTTGCCTCTTACAGAAGCAAAATGGATTAAAGTTTGTGTCCAAGACAGAAGATGTAGGTGCCATTGGCAACCTGATTATCTGAGGAGTCCCTGCCTAGTCATCTGAAAAAAAGAGAGACAAGGTTTTGCCAGTAAGTTTTCTCAGCTACGTGAAATTGTGCTATAGGGACCATTCGGTTGGCTACGCTGAGTGTGTTTCAAGATAGTTAAGGTCATTTAGGGTTTCAAAACCGTCAGGAGGGGTCACACCTGGTAGATGTACTCCAAGACAGCTCTGAGCAGCAGCACTTTGGTTGAAAAGCGTGTACCACAACGGTCCTACCTACCTGCCTCCACATTGTTTCTTCAGTCTGAAGAAAGCCTGATTTCTCTCACATCCTCATTCTGGATGGGTGCAACTCTCTATCTTTTGGATAATTTCACAGAGGAAGCTCATGATGAAATGAGGGGTGATCCATGGAAGGGGGAGACCTGGAATCCAAACCCGCTGACTGCTGCCATGACTCTGATCTACAGTGCATAAATGTTCAGGCAAGATTGCACTTAAAGCAGTTATATTCCTTTTTGGCTGTAAGCCCTTGTGTCTCCCAGCAAACTGGACTTTTGTAGAACCTGCTTCTGCTTAGCCACGATACCAGCATAAAAATCTGTTAGTTATTCTGCCCTATTAAAAAATTTGACCTTTTCCTCTGCAAGTTCAAAAGTGTGCGCGTTCTCTCACGCATGCTCTCCCTTCTTCTATCAGCAAGTCACTTCTTCCTTACCTTGCTCCTTTTCCCACCATCAATTTCCAATTACTCTTTCCATCTGAGGTAGTACCTTAGGTTTCTGGGGGAGCGGTTTGTTGAAACCGTGGCATGAAAAGTATGTGACACAGACAACTATTTTTTTTGACTTGGTGCTGCCATTTTCAGAAAGAAACTGAGAAAGCAAGCGTTGCAAATGATTCCTGTGGCTTAGCACAATAAAAGACACCTTGCTGCCATTAACAGAGAAAGTTCACGTTAGTCTTGTTTCAGACAGGGATGATGCAGTTTCACAACAATAAATTGTACATAAAAGATAAAGGATTCAGGGGAGAGGAAAAAGGGATATCAGTGAAGGAGTAAAAACAAGATCCAGATTTCATTGTGTTTATTTCTTTTATATGGTCTAAACATCAGGGAATCCCTTTTGTTTTCTTGCCAGATGTTTCCAAGGTGAATGAAAATTGCTGTATCATTTAAAAATAATCCTATTTGAAACAAATTAAAATAATATTTTTCATAAAGCAAGAAAACCTATTACCATAAGGCACTTAGAAACTTGTTTTACAAGCAGTATGAAATACTTAGTATAGCTCCTCAGATTATTTCGATTCATCATGCCCCCAAATTAGTTTTTTGAGGAATAATAACAACATTAAAGCAGCTTATTTCAATTATCACTTATTTTGAAAGTCTTTGGAACCCAGAAGTATCTTGCAGCTCAGTGAGTAGTGTTCCGTCGTCTTTTCTGCTTTGAGGAAGACATTGCCTCTGCTCCTGATGTACAGCACAGCAGTCATGCATCATTAACAAAAATAATAATGTCCCTCTTTAAACTTATTTTTTTTAAACTAGCTATAGATAGCACATTTATAATTTATTTAACTTTGTGCATTTGTTTATTGAAAACTAAGAGAAAGTAATGGATTAAAAGATGTGATGAATAGAAAAGTTAATCCCCGATTGTTTTCATCCAGCCTGCAGCTGTCTGTGAGTAAATGAGCACAGCAGATTTAGGAAGCATTTGCTGTACAGAATTTACTATGGCTTCTATAGGATGGGGATACAAACCCCAATCATATATATAGGAATATTGGAAGCTTTCATTAGATACAGATATGCCGATATTAAGTATGTTGCAAGCTGATAATCCTTTGACTTGGATAACCTATTTTTAAATCTCTCTTTTGCCTTGGTTCTTTGTGATGAGATGAATTTTCAGATGGACTAAATGACATGGGTTGTTCTTCTTCAAGTGAACGAGGTTTGTTTTATATTGTACCATCTTGTCCTTCAGCAGCTCCGAAGCTAGAAGCAATAGGATGCTTTTGGTTTATTTTGGTTTGCTTTTTGCTTTAGAAAAATGAAACACATTGCGCTGGTGTGCGAGTTTTTGGTAGTTGATTAGCAGACTAACTAATACTTGGATACTGTTGCTAGGCTTCAAGTCAGAGTTCCTGTATTCCTCTATAATTATGCAGAGATATGTGTATGTGATGGTTTGTCTGTGCTTTCACATGGATTTTTTTTTTTTTTAAATATTGAAAAACTACTAATATGGTAGGCTAATCCTTTAAAATAGACGTATTCCACACTGAAAAATTGCTTTTAAATAAAACATTTAGTGTGAGTAAAAATATTTATTTTTATTGGAATTGTGACTGTAAACATCGAAAACATGCATTTTATTGTAGAATAAGCAGAACGGGTCTTTCAAAACACAAGGATATTAGTTGTTTTGTGGTAAAATTGCTTTTCTAACCCCTTTTCTTTAATTAGATCAGAGTGATTGGGGTCAGCAATCTTGGTTTTTCGGCTGCAAGCCTTTCTATTAAATGTTAGCCAGCCCAATGAATATTCTGTTTGTTTGCTTATTTATTTTGGTTTGGGGAGCCATTTAGTAATTTTGATTTTCATAAATCAAATGCCTGCAGAATACTTCTCAAGTTAGGGGAAATCATATTTAGAAAGATAAAAGCCGAAACAAGAAAAGGCAGTGAATCAAAAGACTTAAAAATCCACAAAACCGTCAGCGGCATGCAATGACTTGTTCTATTTTTATCGCATGTTACTTAGTAGAAGCAAAAGGGACACAAGCATGTATTATAGCCATGTGTGTTTGTCATTTGAATGTGAAGAACGTTAACTTGTTTCATATGCTAGCGGGCATTTTAACGTGGAAAAAACGATGAAATTTGTGTAATCACATTGGCAAAGATACTGAGATCTTCATAGCGCACGTTTTAAATTAATATTGTTTGGTAGATTGTCATAATCCTGTGTTGCCTTTTGCAGTTTCTTTTAAATGCCTCTGCTAAATTAATAAGTATTTCTCATGTCCATAGAAAATAAACCTTTACCGTAATGACTTTTAAGCTGGGTTTCAACCAAATGAGTATTGACTGATATGAAATAAATTCGTTGCTATTTTTTACCTGTTTTTCTCCAAAGGGTTGCAAGGAATAGACTGTCATATGCTCAGTCTTGCTGTGTGGTAGCAAACAAATTGGAAAACTGGGAATTGTGATCCGTTAATGTAATTACATACTGAAATGTAGGACAGAGCTTGAGAAACTTACAGTAGTTTTTTTTCCCTTTGATCCCAAGTAAATTTTTTCTATGTGTGTGTTAGTACGAAATTCTGCAGTAACTAGTTTTAGTTCAAAGTTTAAACTTTATTTTCAGAAGTTGATTATTCTTGTTCGCCTTTGAAGTTCGGTGTATTCTGTGCAGATAACGTGGAACTGCATGCAGAGTAACGCAAATTATGTAATGCGTGGTCATCGCCTGTGATTTCTTAGGCTTTAAATCTTGAGCAGGAAAGTAAGGAGAGAACTGATGACATACGTAACTGCTGTTCTAAGTACAGTCGATTTCAGAATGATTTGGCCTGGTTTTGTAAACCAGTCTGTAGTGTGTCCTTGCCACCTGCCAGGTAGGCAACGATTGCTGCAGCTACTCCTGTTAGAGTTTATTTTACAGACCGAACAAGAAGAACCTTGTAATTGGGCCGAAAATAAACTACTGGGGGGAAACTCAGGCCATCTTCGGTGCCCTTGAGCTAGTTTTGGTCTCGGGCAAGAACTCTGGTTCTGGGTCATCTGAGCAGTGGATGCAGGTCACGCAGGGCTCGCTGGCTTATCCACATCTTCTTCCTAGAGGTGTCGGGATGTTTGGGAGGGTGGCAGAGGAAGGGCGGAAAGGAAGGGGGAGAATTGGTAGGTGTTTGGGTCTTGCTTCAGTCTTCGTGCTCGGACCCAAATGGTTGGAAGTGTTCCTAGGGCCTCCAGCTCCCACTTCCCCCAAATCTGGTTCTACTTAGCTCCTAGTCCACTAGCTCCCCCTCAGGAGAAAAGCTTCTCACCTTCTCTGCTCCTTCTAGGCTGGGACCGTTATATCCAGCAGTTGGGAACTGTGGTTTTTTTCGCTAATGTTCCTATCATCAGTGTTCTGTTTCATCAAGGAGTAGGGTCAAGTTACCCTTCCCAAGTCCTTAAAGGATATGTGTGCCATAAGGCATGGTCCTTTCATCAGCTTTTTTTGCTTTTGGTTTTTTTTAACAGCTTTCACTGGCTTGACACCACTGAGGTAGTGTATAGGGGAGTAAAATCAGAGGCCATGTATAGAACTAGTGCAAGTCACTAAATCAAAAAAAGAAAGAAAACCATAAAGCATAGTCTGTAGGAAAAATGATTTGGGTATAATGGGGATAGTTGCTCTGACTTGGGACAAAAATTGAATGTATTTTCGTATACCAGATAGGTTACCAGATGAATAAGATTAATTTCTTTACGAAAAATAGATCAAGGGTCACGTTATGAGCAGACAGGAATGCAAGTACCCCAGAACTCTCAGATGCTGAAATTTTGAACTAGTATTTCAGTCAAACTCGAATTTGCAATAATGATTTTTCGTTACCCCCTGCGAGTGAAATTCACAGTGTTCAACCTGGTGGCAGCATCCTTCTAACCCCTGTAGCTCCCCTGGAAACGGTCAGCAGATGACCCATCCCTCGGGAGTCTGCTTTCTGACTTGGTCTTCTGGGCAAGGTGCCTTTGGGGGACAAGGGCAGGTACTAGATTAAGTTAAAGAGTTTAATTAGGCTGAGAGGATGTAAGAAGCAAGTAGTACTTCTGAGTTTATATGGGATCTGACGTTTGTTCAATGATCTCCAATTCAATTTGGTAGGTCATAGATCGTAAAACTGGAAGAAGTTCGTGTGATCATGCTGTCTGGCCTTCTCCATAGTGCAGATCACAGAATTTATATTATCTAATTCCTGTTTAAACCAGATTATAACTAGAAAAAAACATTTTGTCTTGTGAAAGACCTGCAATAATGTAAATGGGATTCGGAAAATTGTATCCTAGCCTTGCGATCTGATGGTTTTGGATCCATTTGTTCTAGGGTTGATTACGCTGTCATTAAACAGACGTGTCTTGTTTCTGTCAGATTGTCTGGCTGTAGCAACCGGGCCCCGAGTATAGCTCAGTCTTCTCGACACTACTGCATCTGTGCCCACATTTCTCTTCTAAAGTCACTCCTTTCTTAGCAACAAGGAGCTGGTCTCAACTATTCAAGAGGAGAAACTCTGAGGGGGAGTTGTGAAAATTGAATGGATGTCTAAATTGAATGTAAGAAACTGCCATGGAATCTGTTGGGTTTTTTTTTTTTTATTTCTGTTGCTGTTTGATCAGTATTATCTCAAGCGCCTTTCTGCTAACTTTTCTCAGGGTGCAAATTGTTGTATCCCTAGACTTTCTATAACCGTGCTTTTTTTAAGAGAGCATGCTCTTTGGAAGTATGTGATCAGTGCATTTCAATCATGCTATATGTAGGTCTCTGTGTAACAGAACAGGAGGGTTTGGATGGCAGTACCAATATTAGGTTACTACAGGGCCCGCACCTACTATGATAAGGCAGGGAGCCTTCAATGCAGTGTAAGATATGAGGCAGCCCAACAAGGGACAGTACAGAAGAAAAATTGTTTGAAGTGTCTCACAGAGGATTCTAGTATTCCTGAAAAGTTAATGTAATGTATTTTCTTTAAATTGTTTTTTAACGTGAGCCTCAAGAGCTCTCTAAGGTTGCGTCAAACGCTACGCGGGGTTTCAAATAGTGAAACTGTGAAGCCAGGTCAAAAATAGAGGTAGGACAAATGGAGAAATAGATGTGTGCAGAATCCCATGGCTTTCTATTTCTCCCGTGTACAATGGTGAGAACACAGGAAAAAGAGATGAGAGAACATAAAATAGAGGGGAAAAAAAAAAAAAGGCAAAATAGAAATGGATAAGAATAATCAGGAATGCTTCCTGAATAAAATTCCTATCTTTCTGAAAGTAGATACAGAGATAGACTAAAAAAAAAAAAAAACAAAAAAAAAAGGGGGAGAAAGAAAAAAAAAAGGAAACTCTCAGTGTAATGTAGGTCCTTAAGCTGAGCACTTCATCACGAGCCTTTTTATGCACCCAATAATTTCCTTCATATAATTAGGCTACCAGTAGACCACAAAGTTAAGACTAATGGCACAAGGGTAGATTTGTAACTTCTGAATATGTGGATTTTTATGTGCCAGCGTATAATTTAATCATTGCATTGTTGAAAATAATTAGGTTCAATATAACTCCCATTTGGAGAAAGGAACATCTTCTATGGAGTAATTGGATTTGAATGAGGATAGCCTTCCAAATACAGGAGCAACTTGGTTATATTGCCAATCACATCAAACTAGTATTTGTATGAATAAAAAACTTTGTATGAATATAAAACCAAGTAGTTGTATGAGCTGAGTGGTTGCAAGGATAATATTTTTCTTTTAGATCGGTTCAAACAACCTTTCTAAGTTGTGCTTTTCGGTAATAGCTAATGTCCTCCATCTGGAGCAGATTTATTACATTTCAGTGACTCTCTTACATGGAACTCCTCTTTCTATTACGGTAAATCCATATTTATATCATTTTTAACAGCTAAACATACTGGTTTTCTTCCAAACTAGATTATTCATAAAAAGTAAGTTGATGTTATGTTTTCCATTCAATATACAATGGTTTGGCAATTTACTGTAAGAAGAGAGGCTTCACAGAAAAAAATTGTTTTAATATCTTATGAATAAGCTGATTTTCGTAACAAGGTATTAATGTCAGATTTTTTGTGCGAATTGATCTGGTAATATGCAGCTTCTTTTAAAGGAAATAGTATCCTCGTAGAAGACTGTTTGTTGTCAAATTATAGATGAGGCTTGATAAAGGGATAGGCTTTGAAGCATACTGCTTTGTAATGAGTGTAATATTTCACACTGTATTTCACACTGTTCACAATATTTCACGCTGTTGCTGTTACTCCATTTACATCTCAATCTCCTGGGCTGTGTCTGAGTTGACAGTCTTTCCCTTGGAGTTCAGGATAAGCTGTGTCTTTTTTGCAATCAAGGTTTTGTCACACTGTGGAACATAGCTTCAGAGTATTTAAATCCGAGTATTTAAATCAGATCTCCTTAGGATCTCCTTAGGATCTTGAACAGAGTTCCCAGGCCCAAGGCCATTGAAACTATTTGAACCTTTTCAGTCTTTCCCTCTCTATTTTAGTGAGCTGGTCTTTGGAGATTTTTTTTTTTGCCTCTTTTTTGTTTAATTACAGGTGTTCGCTTCATTGACAAAAAAATGTTTTAGATGATTTTTCTGTGTTTTGCAGTTCTAAGGGCAGTTGAATGGGAAGGATGTCTTGTTTACTGGTTTCCGTGGTTCTCTCCAGTCGCAAGTGGCAGTCTTAAAGCATCTGTATGTTGTATCTGTTTTTTAAGGCTGTCCGAGAAATAATGACTTTGGAGCTATCTGGCTTTGTGTGTTTTCAGGAATAGTTGAAAATATAAATTATTTCTAAACATAGTAATATAAGACAGAATTTATGGATGGCACATGTTGTTGAGGGGTGACAATTTTAATGTCTGCAATTTCCAAGTCAACCAGTTAGAAAAAGCTCTATTTACTAGCCTATCTAAAGCTATTTTTGCATTTGGGCGTGACTATAGAAACAAATACTAATAAATAAACTGGTTATTGAATGAATGTATTGTTTTACACCTCTTTCTCTGGAGTGTCTCTCTCTGCTCTTGCCCTGGTACGTGGATGGACATCTTCCATCCGGACAGGTGCAGGTACATGCAGCCAGCCCAGGGCAGTGTAGTTTACATGCCCTGTGTAGCCTGGGAATCCTACTGCTGTGCAACCAGATTGTTTTCTCAGTGAATCTNCTCTACAATTTAACACAAATCATTTATTTATCCTGAAGAAATTATTTGTTGCTACTGAAAAAAGCTTGCTGGTTTGTCCTTCGAGTATCTCTTTTTTTTTTTTTGAACTAACACCCAGACAGTAGTGCTTCCAGCATTTCTGGGGTTGCAGGCACCAGGTACACGTGTATCTTGACCTCACGGATTTTAGCAGACTAAAATTACTGGTTTCATGTGTGTTACTTGTCCTCTTCCTGCACGTGCCAGCTATGTGAGTGGTCCTGCAGAGATGAGAGTCGCCGTACCCCCATCCCGGAGAGATATGCTGTGTGTCATGCTGTACAGCCTGCTCCCGGCTCACTGTCTTTGCCTTCAAAAGGAAACCCAGTCCCTCCTGCTTGTCCACGTAGCACTTGTCCACATGCCTGGGGTCACACGGTGCGAGAAATCAAGAGGCCGTGAGTCCACGGAAATTTTTGTCTTAGTTCAGATTTATCTTCACCCTTCTTTTGAGGGCTAAGCTTGTTATTTTGGGTCAAAGCATGGCTTATCTTGCCAGCTTCATTAACACTCTTGAGAATGCCAGGTGCTAAAGAGCTCTATTTTTGCTGTGCAGATCAAATGTGTCTGGTTTCTTGTGGCCTATTTTTACATATTTCTTCATTCTATGACTAGGAAAAGCTGTGAAGGGAACAAAGAGATTGTGAATAGCCAGAGAAATCTGCTATGATATTATTACTGGAAAATAAAGGGGAGGATATCTCTGTGAGATTCCATTTGTGAGAGGGCACGGAATTAAAATTAAAGGCAGGAAACAATGCCTATGAAAACAAATAAAATAAAAAAAAGGCATAGTACATTTTGTTAGTTCTATTTTATCAGTCAATCAACTATTTCCAGATAATTCTATGAAAAATGCTTTTCGACTTTTGAATGAAGGGTTCTCAAGTACTAGTGGCTCAACGGTTTCCCCCCTTATCCACAGGTATTCCAGGGCACTCTGATTTAGCGTTCAGTGTTAAGCAGTTATCTGCAGAAAGTGAGGAGATGCTGAGGAACCCGATGGCTCCTTCTCCCCAGAGGAGGACGCATATGACCTACTAGCGGTGTGTGCTTAAACCCAGTGGTCCTCTGTCTTAAAAATGGGCAACTGACTGGGCTGTAGGGAGCTTGGAGGGAGGAAAGGAGAGGCTCTGTTCCTTTGTGCAGAAGCCGCCAGCGAGAACAGGGACTCTGCACTGACCTGGCCCCAGAGGGCGAGGACTGGGATCTTGCTCTGCGATAGTTGGTGTGCGGTTGGTGTTCATGGGATGAAACACAGAAAATGAGCAGCGAATCATTTATGATGACTTGTAGTGTAGCAGGAAGGCAAGAAAAACTCTCCCAAGACTGAGCTAACCAAACCGTTTCCGTCCTCCCCATAGATCCTTTGGACTTTGAGACGCTGCTCTTGTCCCCTGAACTCTCTGGTTGATCCGCATGCAGTACTGTGGTTGAGTACCAGGAACTGAGCACCTAACACAGTGCTCTCGACACATCTTAGTGTTGTGTT
>VZSC01000323.1:447669-487867 GCA_013398225.1 Steatornis caripensis | reverse complement strand
AAAAAAAAAAGGAAACTCTCAGTGTAATGTAGGTCCTTAAGCTGAGCACTTCATCACGAGCCTTTTTATGCACCCAATAATTTCCTTCATATAATTAGGCTACCAGTAGACCACAAAGTTAAGACTAATGGCACAAGGGTAGATTTGTAACTTCTGAATATGTGGATTTTTATGTGCCAGCGTATAATTTAATCATTGCATTGTTGAAAATAATTAGGTTCAATATAACTCCCATTTGGAGAAAGGAACATCTTCTATGGAGTAATTGGATTTGAATGAGGATAGCCTTCCAAATACAGGAGCAACTTGGTTATATTGCCAATCACATCAAACTAGTATTTGTATGAATAAAAAACTTTGTATGAATATAAAACCAAGTAGTTGTATGAGCTGAGTGGTTGCAAGGATAATATTTTTCTTTTAGATCGGTTCAAACAACCTTTCTAAGTTGTGCTTTTCGGTAATAGCTAATGTCCTCCATCTGGAGCAGATTTATTACATTTCAGTGACTCTCTTACATGGAACTCCTCTTTCTATTACGGTAAATCCATATTTATATCATTTTTAACAGCTAAACATACTGGTTTTCTTCCAAACTAGATTATTCATAAAAAGTAAGTTGATGTTATGTTTTCCATTCAATATACAATGGTTTGGCAATTTACTGTAAGAAGAGAGGCTTCACAGAAAAAAATTGTTTTAATATCTTATGAATAAGCTGATTTTCGTAACAAGGTATTAATGTCAGATTTTTTGTGCAAATTGATCTGGTAATATGCAGCTTCTTTTAAAGGAAATAGTATCCTCGTAGAAGACTGTTTGTTGTCAAATTATAGATGAGGCTTGATAAAGGGATAGGCTTTGAAGCATACTGCTTTGTAATGAGTGTAATATTTCACACTGTATTTCACACTGTTCACAATATTTCACGCTGTTGCTGTTACTCCATTTACATCTCAATCTCCTGGGCTGTGTCTGAGTTGACAGTCTTTCCCTTGGAGTTCAGGATAAGCTGTGTCTTTTTAGCAATCAAGGTTTTGTCACACTGTGGAACATAGCTTCAGAGTATTTAAATCCGAGTATTTAAATCAGATCTCCTTAGGATCTCCTTAGGATCTTGAACAGAGTTCCCAGGCCCAAGGCCATTGAAACTATTTGAACCTTTTCAGTCTTTCCCTCTCTATTTTAGTGAGCTGGTCTTTGGAGATTTTTTTTTTTTGCCTCTTTTTTGTTTAATTACAGGTGTCCGCTTCATTGACAAAAAAATGTTTTAGATGATTTTTCTGTGTTTTGCAGTTCTAAGGGCAGTTGAATGGGAAGGATGTCTTGTTTACTGGTTTCCGTGGTTCTCTCCAGTCGCAAGTGGCAGTCTTAAAGGATCTGTATGTTGTATCTGTTTTTTAAGGCTGTCAGAGAAATAATGACTTTGGAGCTATCTGGCTTTGTGTGTTTTCAGGAATAGTTGAAAATATAAATTATTTCTAAACATAGTAATATAAGACAGAATTTATGGATGGCACATGTTGTTGAGGGGTGACAATTTTAATGTCTGCAATTTCCAAGTCAACCAGTTAGAAAAAGCTCTATTTACTAGCCTATCTAAAGCTATTTTTGCATTTGGGCGTGACTATAGAAACAAATACTAATAAATAAACTGGTTATTGAATGAATGTATTGTTTTACACCTCTTTCTCTGGAGTGTCTCTCTCTGCTCTTGCCCTGGTACGTGGATGGACATCTTCCATCCGGACAGGTGCAGGTACATGCAGCCAGCCCAGGGCAGTGTAGTTTACATGCCCTGTGTAGCCTGGGAATCCTACTGCTGTGCAACCAGATTGTTTTCTCAGTGAATCACTATTCTGTTTTGATTTATTTCTCCCCCCCACCCCTCCCCAATCCTTTCTATGTGTGTCTTGACAATTTCATACGCAGGTTTTGAAGTCGAAAGACTATTTTCTGCTCCATTTTCGATGTGATGTTGCTGAAATAATTGTTCAGAATTTTTCATGAAAGGCAGAGTTACGATACCATCTTGATTCAGAAAAGGTTGCAGAGTAAATCCAGCAGACTGCCTATAATTGGGTGAAATCCACGCTGAATGAAAACAACAAAAGATTTGTTGAATTGCAGAGGCAGGAAGATTTACAGCATTAAGATTGTATTATTTGTATGTGTGTAGGAGTATCTCTGGTTTTCTGTTAATTATATATTTCGCCTAACTCCGGTAGTCTAGGACTTCAGTACCCTAGTAAAGATACCATCTTAAAACTGTCATCCTAGCTGTCTGGCTTTCAGAAATAAGGAAATGATGAAAATAAAATGCCTAGATTTTATTCCTCCTCCTGAAGTATTCTCTTACAAAAAACCCCGCAACATTACTTGATAAATTTCCATGCTCTATTTATAATCTTTTGTATTATAGCATTTCCTACTTGGGAAACTGCCTCTTACATGTCTTTGGAACATCTGAGAGGGCAAAATTTAACATAAATTCTGTGATGTATTTTCAGTTTTAAATGTGCCTTATCGACTCTACAATTTAACACAAATCATTTATTTATCCTGAAGAAATTATTTGTTGCTCCTGAAAAAAGCTTGCTGGTTTGTCCTTCGAGTATCTCTTTTTTTTTTTTTGAACTAACACCCAGACAGTAGTGCTTCCAGCATTTCTGGGGTTGCAGGCACCAGGTACACGTGTATCTTGACCTCACGGATTTTAGCAGACTAAAATTACTGGTTTCATGTGTGTTACTTGTCCTCTTCCTGCACGTGCCAGCTATGTGAGTGGTCCTGCAGAGATGAGAGTCGCCGTACCCCCATCCCGGAGAGATATGCTGTGTGTCATGCTGTACAGCCTGCTCCCGGCTCACTGTCTTTGCCTTCAAAAGGAAACCCAGTCCCTCCTGCTTGTCCACGTAGCACTTGTCCACATGCCTGGGGTCACACGGTGCGAGAAATCAAGAGGCCGTGAGTCCACGGAAATTTTTGTCTTAGTTCAGATTTATCTTCACNTGTGTGTCTTGACAATTTCATACGCAGGTTTTGAAGTCGAAAGACTATTTTCTGCTCCATTTTCGATGTGATGTTGCTGAAATAATTGTTCAGAATTTTTCATGAAAGGCAGAGTTACGATACCATCTTGATTCAGAAAAGGTTGCAGAGTAAATCCAGCAGACTGCCTATAATTGGGTGAAATCCACGCTGAATGAAAACAACAAAAGATTTGTTGAATTGCAGAGGCAGGAAGATTTACAGCATTAAGATTGTATTATTTGTATGTGTGTAGGAGTATCTCTGGTTTTCTGTTAATTATATATTTCGCCTAACTCCGGTAGTCTAGGACTTCAGTACCCTAGTAAAGATACCATCTTAAAACTGTCATCCTAGCTGTCTGGCTTTCAGAAATAAGGAAATGATGAAAATAAAATGCCTAGATTTTATTCCTCCTCCTGAAGTATTCTCTTACAAAAAACCCCGCAACATTACTTGATAAATTTCCATGCTCTATTTATAATCTTTTGTATTATAGCATTTCCTACTTGGGAAACTGCCTCTTACATGTCTTTGGAACATCTGAGAGGGCAAAATTTAACATAAATTCTGTGATGTATTTTCAGTTTTAAATGTGCCTTATCGACTCTACAATTTAACACAAATCATTTATTTATCCTGAAGAAATTATTTGTTGCTACTGAAAAAAGCTTGCTGGTTTGTCCTTCGAGTATCTCTTTTTTTTTTTTTGAACTAACACCCAGACAGTAGTGCTTCCAGCATTTCTGGGGTTGCAGGCACCAGGTACACGTGTATCTTGACCTCACGGATTTTAGCAGACTAAAATTACTGGTTTCATGTGTGTTACTTGTCCTCTTCCTGCACGTGCCAGCTATGTGAGTGGTCCTGCAGAGATGAGAGTCGCCGTACCCCCATCCCGGAGAGATATGCTGTGTGTCATGCTGTACAGCCTGCTCCCGGCTCACTGTCTTTGCCTTCAAAAGGAAACCCAGTCCCTCCTGCTTGTCCACGTAGCACTTGTCCACATGCCTGGGGTCACACGGTGCGAGAAATCAAGAGGCCGTGAGTCCACGGAAATTTTTGTCTTAGTTCAGATTTATCTTCACCCTTCTTTTGAGGGCTAAGCTTGTTATTTTGGGTCAAAGCATGGCTTATCTTGCCAGCTTCATTAACACTCTTGAGAATGCCAGGTGCTAAAGAGCTCTATTTTTGCTGTGCAGATCAAATGTGTCTGGTTTCTTGTGGCCTATTTTTACATATTTCTTCATTCTATGACTAGGAAAAGCTGTGAAGGGAACAAAGAGATTGTGAATAGCCAGAGAAATCTGCTATGATATTATTACTGGAAAATAAAGGGGAGGATATCTCTGTGAGATTCCATTTGTGAGAGGGCACAGAATTAAAATTAAAGGCAGGAAACAATGCCTATGAAAACAAATAAAATAAAAAAAAAAGGCATAGTACATTTTGTTAGCTGTATTTTATCAGTCAATCAACTATTTCCAGATAATTCTATGAAAAATGCTTTTTGACTTTTGAATGAAGGGTTCTCAAGTACTAGTGGCTCAACGGTTTCCCCCCTTATCCACAGGTATTCCAGGGCACTCTGATTTAGCGTTCAGTGTTAAGCAGTTATCTGCAGAAAGTGAGGAGATGCTGAGGAACCCGATGGCTCCTTCTCCCCAGAGGAGGACGCATATGACCTACTAGCGGTGTGTGCTTAAACCCAGTGGTCCTCTGTCTTAAAAATGGGCAACTGACTGGGCTGTAGGGAGCTTGGAGGGAGGAAAGGAGAGGCTCTGTTCCTTTGTGCAGAAGCCGCCAGCGAGAACAGGGACTCTGCACTGACCTGGCCCCAGAGGGCGAGGACTGGGATCTTGCTCTGCGATAGTTGGTGTGCGGTTGGTGTTCATGGGATGAAACACAGAAAATGAGCAGCGAATCATTTATGATGACTTGTAGTGTAGCAGGAAGGCAAGAAAAACTCTCCCAAGACTGAGCTAACCAAACCGTTTCCGTCCTCCCCATAGATCCTTTGGACTTTGAGACGCTGCTCTTGTCCCCTGAACTCTCTGGTTGATCCGCATGCAGTACTGTGGTTGAGTACCAGGAACTGAGCACCTAACACAGTGCTCTCGACACATCTTAGTGTTGTGTTTGCTTTTTTCTGCAGCGCTGTCACTCCAGGTATTTCTATGACTTTTGAACGCAGTCCCAGGAGTTTTCTGCATGTGCTCAGAGCCAGCAATTGGGAAGCCACTAAAACCAAAAGGCATAGAGCTAAGCTTTGTGCTGAACTGTGCTTAACATCAGAAAGCCTCCGAGCAAGCAGGTTGTTAGCTAGCTTGGTGCTGTACTAAGACATTAATACAGCATCAGCCTGGCTTGAGGAATGGTTGGAATGAGCTCATTTGTCTGCCCCAGCAATACGCAATCAGTTTGTGATCTGCTGTAACATCCAGAGCCTTTTCTTCAGCACCACTACCGAGTACTCGTATTCCGTATTGGATTTGTCTAACTGCTATTTCCACCCAAAATAAGGATTTTATAATTTTTTTCAGCTGATTGCATCTTGCCTGTTTCAGATCACTTTTCCATTTAATCATGATTGCTTTCGTGTTTCTTTTGTTCGTTGTCACCTTTCCTCATTTTTTCTTTCGCTTTTTTCCCTGCCAGCTTTTCTGTTCTGCATTGTAGCTCTGTGCTCTCCCAGTTCTTTTTCTTGGTTATTTAACTTCTATTCCCTTACAAGATCCTACTCTTTCCTGTGTCTGAGGAAATTGCTAAGATGAGACTTTCACAAGCAACAGATGCACACTCTTACATGTGAAGTTCACTAAGAGAAACAAAAAGCGTAAGAACTAATCTGACATTGATTATTTCAACTAAATGAGAGCAAACTTACCTAGATTTCTAATACAGAAAATGCTTCGGATTTTTGACACAGGACTGTATTTTCCTCCTTGTGGGGTAAATAATGCAGTATTCGCTTTCGGTTGCATTTTTTTTTGCATTGCTAGCATGGTTGTGCGTAGCGGGAGAACATGCATTTTCTTATGATGGTTGGATGGAGAAGGGTTTCACTTTCGTCATCTTTATTGACAAAAGCTAAAGCTTGGAGCCAGTCTGCCTCCAAAGCTCCTGGAGGTTTCCTGTGCTGAAGGATTTTTTAAAATTTTTTTTTTTAAATAAAAGAAGATCTTGTTGAGTCAAACCCCCGTGGGTTAACAGTGCTTCTCATCCTTCCGTAGAGTACAGATTATCTTAGAAAGCACATTTCAAAAGTTATTTGCTGTCAGAAATTTTATGCTTTTACACATAATTTTTGGCCTGTCTGGAGATGTAGAGTGAGTAGTACTTAGTAAGAACTTTTTGATTGTATGGTGGCATTAATTATATGATACATTTCCAAACAGAATTTGGGATTTGCTCATTACCTTTCTTTTAGTCTCTTATTTCTAAGAAAACAGTTGTGGAATTACCCAAAAGATAGTTTAGGATTTCCCCCTTTCTGAAGGATCTGCCTCTTCTTTGCTGCAAAGAACTGGAAGTGAAATGAATGGAGTGCTGGTTACTGCCCCTGGGGTGTTGACAGTGGTTCAGCAAACAGGGTCCCTGCGCAGGGTGGTGCTCTGGTCGCTGTGGCGATGGCGCTTTGTTTTGAACACGGTGGCACAGCTCCCTGCGAGCTGGAAATGACCACCGCGCCTGCTGTACGTACCCAGGAATTACTTCGCCCTGCGTACTTTCCTCTTCGCAAAACACTTAGTGCTTCTGTTTTCCACCCNAATGAATGGAGTGCTGGTTACTGCCCCTGGGGTGTTGACAGTGGTTCAGCAAACAGGGTCCCTGCGCAGGGTGGTGCTCTGGTCGCTGTGGCGATGGCGCTTTGTTTTGAACACGGTGGCACAGCTCCCTGCGAGCTGGAAATGACCACCGCGCCTGCTGTACGTACCCAGGAATTACTGCGCCCTGCGCTCTTTCCTCTTCGCAAAACACTTAGTGCTTCTGCTTTCCACCTGTGGCTACGTCTGAATAATCCATTGCAGTTTATTCCGTGCCAGCTGACAAGGGAAATAGTGCAATTGATGGGGGAAGTTTTCCTGGTGTCTAAACTCTGTTATGCAAGTGACAAGTCGTGTTCTGCATTAAAGAAGTGTAAATCTGGATAAAACCCACGTAAATTATTACGGATTTAGGCTAGTGCCTTATCTTGGGGTGTGTTTGGATTTCCTCTTGGAGAAGAAAAAAGAAAATCTATTAAGTCTTTTTCTGGCAACTGGTGGACTGTGACCTGCGCAATCTGAAAAATATCTATGCAGATTAAAAGAATCTGCTTCTCTTCTGATTTGCATCTTCTGTCTATGTGAAAAAAATGGGAGTAAATTGGGAGTAAAGTTGTTTAAAACCGAAGATTCCCCATTTAATTATAGTTAGTATTTGGTAACGGCATGTTCTTGATGTATGAAGATAAAACTGTAATGTACTGATATCTAAATGTTTGGACTGATCCAGTGCTATATGCAAATGAAAATCTAAAATGATTCGATTAATACTGAGTTCACGTACAACCGCAGTTATGCTGGTTTCGAAACAGTAAGTTACAATGACATAAGCTTTGTATGTAGCTTTTATAGATTACACCAGCATATGGCTGAGACACTGTTACCATCCCTAACACAACAGGCTCTAATTTTAGAATGTCCTTTACTGGTTACAGCTAAATTGTTTTTGTCCTATACTTTTTTTCTTTTTTTTTTTGAGTAAAGTAAAGGGGTTTTTTGTTTGCAGCGTTTTAATAATTATGCTCAAGTCCATTAAGCTTTGTGGAAAATAGAAAGAAATAGGAAAACAATGAGTCATTAAAATACATGTTGTGGAGGATTAAATTCTCTATTCTGGTTGAATTGCTTCCAGGCAATAATGAGAAATCAGCCAAGTATCATATCATGTTAAAGAAGTCTTAGAATTTTGGCAAGATTTTTTTATTTTTTCTTAATAAATACTCCTAAAATTTGACTTTGGGAATACCAGAGTCATCTCTGCTGCATGAGAGGTGCCTGTAAGGGATTGGGTAAGCAGGGCGTGATGATACTGGGTAGTACTGGTGTAGTATCGAGTTGTTTGACCCCCAGTGAACATCCGCGGTAAAAGAAGGCGTGTTTCTTAACTCACGTGTGAGTCCTTGCGACCCAAGATCAGCGTTTTACGAAGTTGTTACAGTGAGCAGAGCTGTTTAAAGAGAGGAAATGTTCAAATCCAGAATCTGTTTCATGGAATGTCGGGCTAGTACACAGATAAACTGATTAGAGATCATTATCAAATAAATAGCAGTCAATGACTTAACTTCCTTATACAGATCTGTAGATGTAGAATTACAAGAAACGGGTTTTAGTCGTGACACTTCACCTATATACTCTGACCATTTTTGTTTCGTGATAGAGCCATCACATTTATATCGCTCTCGTAGAAGCTGCAGGGTGTCCTTTTCAAATAGTTTTCATATTTCTGTGTTAAATAACATTTCATAGATTGCTTACTTCTGAGGTGGCAACATGTGAATAGATGTCTTTGAAACAAAAAAATCCAGATCAGTAGTTAAACTTCTTTTGTCATTAGATAAAGAGTACATTCTGCAACGCTGAACACCTTTTAATTGCATGAAACTGAACACATGCAGTGAAGATTTACACATGTATAGAATAAAGCCCTTAGGGCCTACCTTTTCTGTTTTTTTCCTGCAGACTTGTAGGAAAATCAGTGCAATTCACGCTGACCGAAAAGAAGCTGGAAATCAAAATCTTATCTCTATGTTTAGCGATACTTAAGAGTTTCTCTTTTAACACGTACGGGTTTGGGATAGGGTCGGTATAGTTTATATGTGAAGAGACATGGCAGTTCTGGAATGTTTCGCAAAATATTTGGGTCCGTATTTCCTCTCCTTTTCCTAGAATGCTACTGCTTTGTCTCTCGGATCAGCAATAGAAGCATAGGAGATCTCAATGATTCAACCTAAATGAATAATCGGTTTAGTTAATGATCTTGAGTATATGCTAGTTATACAACATAACTTACTGTAAAGGATTTTTTAAATTTCAGTTGGTGTTAAATTTAGGGATTATTTTTGGCAAAGAAATGTCTGCAAACAGTCTGTGGAAAGTTTAACATAGCTTGATAGTAAAAGCATCGTGTTTGATGTAGCTAGGATCCCGAGAATCAGAGGTTAACGTTCTTTGAGGATGTGTTTGTGCTTGGTCTTCCCAGGGGAAAGTATAGATCTCTCTGTGGAAATCTTCAAGAAGGCACCACGAAAGTAGAGTTTTGGTCTGAGTAACGTGAACAATAAAACTGTCTTGGTAATTTCCATAGAGAGCCTAATCCTGTTCTCGCTGCCTTGGGGTCCTGTTCCCCTTGACTGGCTGGTGTGTTTGTGGACGGCGACTGGCTGTGTTGGTGCTACTCAATACAGTGTGGTTGTGATGCTCCAGATGTTGCTCCAGCAGATCTAAAAGAGCCAATTTAACTGAAAATCCATGCAGGGAAAGACAACGGAAATTGAGGAAAATGAGCTGCCAGTATAGTGTTTTATGTCAGTAGTGTTTCAAACCGTATAAAAATTACGTGAATGTCCTAAGACACTAGACAAATTCTTACTGGAACAATATTTCATCTTGAATTTTAAGTGGAGGTCGTTATTGGTCTGATTTTCTTCTTTGCCAATAGCATATTTTTCTCATTCTACTTGGAATATCTGACATTTAGGATTTTATTTTTTCCTGTCTTAGCCTTTCTGACAGTCAAATATATGACTGAAAGGACTGCAAAATATATGACCTTAATGGATTTTTTTGTCACCTAGAGACATTTTGATTTTTTTATTCATTATTTTACACTTTCTAATTTTACAGTTACGGCAGGAACGCTTTCTGTTGTAATTTGTCATTCCGTAATTTCATGAGATCAGGTCTAGGGTTGCCTACAGAATTTTTGGGTTCAGCCAGTTGTTGAAATAAATAGCTAGTTGATTAAATCTAGGGTTTTTTTCCTTGAAAATGTCTTGTCTGAAAAATAAACATCAGTTTCCATTGAATTGAAAACTGTTTTACTGTGTACAATCCATGGGGAAAAAACTGCGCTGCCTAAATACAAACAGTATAATGATTGTCCTTACAACCAAAAGGGTTAAAGCTATTAAATTCTGATGAAGAACATTAATGCATGGAGTTTACACCCACCCGAGTATCCATCGATGATAATAAATTGAGACACATGGTAATACTTCAAAATATGAGGTTTATGTAGATTTGGGAAATTTGTCCAGGCTAATTTGTATAAACTTGCAAAGATTTTTCATGCCTCTGCTGTTCACATTAGCTTATAGGTAACAGTGTATAACTTCTTAACGGTTAACTGCACTTTCAGTGTCTCAATGTGATTTAAAAATTAATTTATTGCTTCTGATCTTAATGTTTACTGTTGTATACTCCTAAAGACAATCAAATAATTGGTGTAAATTATGGTGTACGGTAATTGCCACTGAATCTTACGATTGAAAATGAAGATGGTGACAGCAGTAACTTCTTCTCTCATTGGAAAATTTTTTAATGTAACTTTAAATCTGTTTTTATGCTTGACTATTTTACGTCTGAAGTTTCATAGTCAGATAAAGAATGAATATAATTGTCATCAGTGCTACAGTAAACACAGGCTTTTAATAATAATAAAAAAAAAAGTCAAATTTTGTCAGGTATGTGCCAAAGAACCCACCTTTACTGACAGAGAATGAGAATCTACTTGAATGCAAATAAAGCAAGTTCCTTTTCAAAGCATGGGGGGCACAGGTCAGTGCTTTTGCCATGGCTACAGAAACAGGCTGATTTGCAGGCTGAGTTGCACCCAACACCTGCAGCCGCTGGGACTGGAGTTGTCGTGATTTGTGCGGCTCCTGCAGGAGTCTCCAGGCTTGCAGTGTGGAGTGTCAGGAGCTCAGAGCAGGTTGTGAATGATCCTCATTCTTAACTGCTTTCCCTTGATTTGCATTTGATTCTGAGCTGCTTAACCACTGGTAGATTATTTCAATTTTCCTGGTGAATAATGCATGAGGGTATATAAGTGGATGTTCCTCGGCTGAGTGGGCTGCAGATGAAAAGTGTCAGCTCCTTTGCAGCGTTTAATGTGCATTTTTTTCTCAGGTTAAAGCTGTAGAGAACCTAGATATGCTTTTTTTGGATAACTCCTACAAATGCCAAAATATTGGCAATGTTTGCTTTTTCTCTTCTTTTCCATTTGACTACCTGTTATTATAATGAAAAAGTCAGTTGCCAGTTTTCCATTACCAGCTGATTTTCCTTGGGACTCCCCTTCAAGCTTTCAATGTTACATTGCTGTATCTGCTGCTTAAGCTTCCTGAAAACTATCAGGGACAGGGAGGTTTTTTTTGTTTTTCTGCCACTAAGGTTCATTTGTTTGAATGACTCAGAACACTGATTCCTTCTTGCACCTCCTTCTTACTCGTTAGTATGTCCTAAAGGGATAATTGCAGTATCCTTCTCTGCCCAAGCAACCTTGAGGCACAGATACATGCAATTCTTGTGTATAATACGTGCAACGTTTCATATAGGTAGATCTAAACACATTGAATGCCGTAGTAATTGAAGGAACACTTAAACCCACCCATGATCCGCTTAGTAGGAAAACCTCTTCAGATCTTTCCCTTATTAATTTCCTAAGGGGCATTCGAGTATCTTACTGTACATTTGCTTCAGTCCCTGGGGTAGGCAAATCTTTTCTCCTTTTCCAGCTTGTTAGAAAATACCCTTTCATGTTCCAGAATGCTAAAATGGTAAAGCACAACCGTTGTTCTCGTTTGCTTGTGGTTAGGCTTTCAATTATGGGGCGTCTACTCCAGGTCATAATTTGATCCTGAAAATATCAGAACTCTGAAACTTATGTCATGGGTCGTTCTAAACAAAATATTCAATTGGAGTGGTCAAATGTGAAATACGAAAACTTCCAGGGATATATCTCACGTATCAAATACTTTCGAAAATGGTGTTTGCTATAACAGTCCTGTGGGAGTGTGGTTAGAAAGAACTTCCTAAAATAAGGAATCGTGCTACTGAACTAAACAGTCTGTTAAAATACAACTCTTCCAGACTCCCCGAATGTAACAATATCCGTGGAATTTACAGACATCTAGATGTGAATAGTAGATAGGTATATTGTAAAATAATGCTTTTAAACTAAACTTAGACAGACGTTTTGGAAGATAAAAGATTGAAAGCGTGTGAAATTGTAGAGGTTGTGTAGAAAACAAGGCATAGAGTCGTGTAAATGTTTAAAAAGCAGATGTCGTTTAATAGCTATCATAACGAAATTCCGTAATTATTCAAAAATAGTCCGACGCGTGTTTTGTAGAGTTTTTATAGTATTTGATGTAGACGTGCTGAAAATTGCAGAGAAAATATCTGGCAGAAATGCACTTTCTTAGAAGGGTTAGGTTTTTTACTAGTATCAGGTCGTACAATATGAATTCTCAAAATACAAGCAAAGAATAATAGAGAGGAAAAAAGAGAAAAAGTATTTTGAGAAGATGGGATTTTAGTTTGAAATCATTACAAGACATGCTCTGAAAGCCAGTATCTTTTCCACAAAGATAAGTAGTCTTTTTGTGATGGTGACGCTGCGATTCCAGTGCTGCCAGGGCAGGGAGGGCGATGTCGTTTGTGTCTTGTCCACCACTGCAGACAGTGGTCCCTGACTTTCACGTGTGTCATTCCAAACACTGCAGCTCAAGCAGTCTTTCTGATTGTTCGAGGTGTATTGCTGAGATATTCCAGTCTTCCAAAGCCTGCGTCACCTTCCTCTGCCATCCTTACTCACGTTTTAACATTCATTACCTACCATTACCTCATTTTCATTTCCTCGTTGCGTGTGCAAAGTGGCAGGGACAGCAGAGTAGGAGAAACTAGGAGAAAATAGAGTTTATTTCCTCGTCACCTCTATAAATGTTTACTGTGCTCACCTTTCCACTTTCAAACTATGCCATCAGAAGAGCTTTGCTTACTTAAACTTCTGCTTTCAAGTTTTCCCCTTAAAATCAAATTCTGACACCTAACTTCTTTTTGATGTTGCCTTCATTCCTTGCCCTTCTTAAAGGATCCTGCTTCCCATATCCAAGTAGAAGTCCCTGGAATCAGTTGCTGGCAGGTAAGGGTTAAACCGTGGTAATTTTTCTGTTTGGGGGCAATAGTGGAAAGGTCTGATTTTGGTGCTCTTATTCCCGGTGAAGGAAAATTAATGAAACTCAGAGGAATTTTAAGAGCATAGCTTTCCCATACGGAAAGGCTTCACAGACCCATGTCTCGAGCTTGTTTACATTGGCAGTAGATAAAGGGGGGTCTCTATTAAAGATTTTGGGCTTCGAATGACTCTGAACTCTGCATTTGGGCCTCAGAACGTTGAAAAGATGGATGGAACGGAGAAAGTGTTTTTAGTGTAAGATGCTATTCATTGTGACTAATAGAATAATCTCTTCTTAGTACGTTTGATGCTATGTCCTTATATATGAAATCATACATCTAAAGTAGTGATTAAACGCTGTATTATCCCAGTCAGTATGTCAAACAGGATGCCAGGGGGCTGTATTTTCTTGAGGTGTTTAAGAGTAACACTCTTATTTTAAGAATGCTGTTATTGTATGGAGTGCCGGGTATTTATATTGTCAAGGGAAAATAATGCAGTTCCGCACTCATAGCCTTCTTGTGGATGGCATTTTGGCAAGGGTTCTGTATACAGGTAGCCTGTGTGGTCCTGCCTACCTTTTTCCTGGGAAAGCCAGTAAATGTGCAGCAGAAAAAGGACAGCTCCAGTTAGAAAACTTCTGCATTAAAAATAAATGTTTTATGGTATGGACCAAATTAGCGATTTAAAAATGTAAGCTGTCAGGGCAACAGATTGAAAGAGAGACTAAGATGCATTAAGTTTATGGGGGTTTTTAAACAGTACAACTACAGAAATAAGATGATGATTGCAATAAACGGGGTAGTTCCCCATGAGCCGTTCTCAGTGTACTTGTCTTCCATCCACTATAACGTGTCATCATTTAATTTCGATGCGCTGTGTTTTATGGGAAAACCTGAAAACACATTGATTTTAATGTTTTTCATGTGTAATAAATAGGATACTAATTATGTATAAATATTTCTATGAATACAGATGTGTTTTCTTTTTACAGGTTCTTTTAAGAGAGTGGTTATTGCTTAATGTATATTGATACATTACTTTGTTACTATATTGATATTTTAATGTGGTTTACAATTCAGTTGTTAATAGGAAGACTCCAAATTGCATCGAACAGTGTAGGCTGGAATTTTTTCTGAGTTTCAGAAATGAGTGTGACTAACAGTTTGATGCTGGATCAAAGGAAGTATTTTCAGAACTTAAATACATGTTGGCGCAACAATAGCCGCATTCACAGTTTGCTAAAACCAAAATAAACTTGTTTTAAATTGATAGAGATGCATTAACCAATTTCCATCGTGAGTGCAAGACATAATTCAGGTCATTTGTTTTCTCAAATGCGTGCATAGTACGTTTTGGAGGAACAAATCACAAGGGACGGCCTTTGTGTTATAGTAGAATTTGCCTCTGTTGTGGAGATAGTTTGAAGATAAGTCGGTTAAACTCCTGGTGAGAGACATCCTGTTAGAATGAATGTCATTACTATTAGTTATCACTGTTACGTCTCAAAGAAAAGAAAATAATTCCTCAGTGTGTAGTTACACATTACTGTAAGAAATTGTTGGGACGTGGATTCTCTTAGATTGGCATTTACGAAGACCCACAGTGCCTGGTAACTGCAATATTGATAGTATGGGCAGCTTTTAAGTTTGCCTACTCAGCACTTACCCACTTAGAGTTTCTCAGAAATTTCCACTAATGGTTTTTTTGGGTTTGAAGGGAGAGTCCAATATCAGTGAAGTCAACGTTTTAAAGAAATTTAAAGAAAATGTTTCAGTTTGTTGAACCTCTGAGATATTGTGCAGTGGCTGCCCTACTCTTTCTCCAGTGTAGGAAGTTGTTATCTGTGCCTGGAGACTTGACGGTGACTCTCCAACCTCCTACCATCATTTGCTCATAGTTCCCCTTAGTACTATCTTCTCCAGCCAGGTATCGTTTCAAGTGCATTTTATGTTGGCTCAGCCGAAGTGGTGGTGGGATGTGCTGGAATAGGAACGGTTTAAGCGTTTTCCCCTGGGTCTTAGCTAACATGCAGAAAGTTTTCAATGCAATTTCATTAGGTTTTATTTTTTGTCGTTTAAAGTTGTAATGTAGTGGCTTTGGAGATTTTTTTTAAATTTTTATTCAAACTGTGGTATAACTAGGATTACGGGTTGTCAGAATCAAATTGTGCTGTGTTTTCTACCATGGTTACAGCCTTTGTAATGAAATGTACAGATGTGCCATGTTCTGTTTTTATTAGAAGCTGGAAATTATCTTGAGGACTGCTTAATTTTATGACATTTTCTGTTCTTGTCAGAATCTGCCATGACAATTGCTTAACAAGGAATGGAAATCTCATGGGTTCCTGATTGTGCTCCGTCTTTACCTGATAAAATGTTCATAAACACACAGTATGGGGCATCATCTTATATCTATTGAAAAGGCACGGAGAGCTGATCTAATTCTTAAAACTATGATCATGCAGCTGAAGAGGAATTTATACAAAGTATTTTTGGAATTTATACAAAGTTTTGAGAATCGAAATGCCCCGAAGTGTTACAAAACGAATAAGCAAAGCTACTAGTCCTGCTTCTGCTAATTTATATCTTTTTAGCAGCTTTCAGCTGGTCCAGACTTAACTGATGGTTTAGCGATTCCCTAAGCCCAGCAAGCTCTTACGTCAGTCCTCCCTGTTTTGGGAGGCACAGTGAGAACAAAAGTGTGATTGAACTGTCCCCAGAGCCCAGGCGTCCCTGACTGGTGGAGAAGCCTCGTTGGGGAGCTCTGGTTTAATTAGTGCAGCTTTGAATCAGCCCCAAAACGAAGGAGTGCAAAACTTGGCCTGAGTCAATTTTGTAGAGTTCTTTTAAGTGCTCATATGACAAAAACCTTAATAAATTAAAGAAGAAAGACGAGCCTTTCAGAAGCTAATGAAGGCATAGTTTCATAGCTAAGCATTTGAGAAACTTAGACCACTAAGGCTAGATAGGCACAAATCCTATTCTGTTATCGAAAGCAAGTGATAGCTTTCCAGTAACGGCTTCAAAGCTGTTAGCTGCCTTCTGTGTTTGCAGAGGCTTCTCACTATGTATAAGGGAGGTTACACCGAGACACATCTTTTGGTATCATGTAACGTTAGGCAGCGCACCCATCCCATCGCATCATCATTGAAATAAACACTGTTCAGATCATGTCTTTTCCTTACATTAAAGCTTAATGACAAAAAATTGAAATTGTACAGTGAGAACAGATGGATTCCTGTTAGTCTCCTCTCTGTTTGGTTTCAAAAGCCAGGGTAAATAGAGATGGAAGCATTTCATCTTTGTGGAAATCAGCAATCCTAATGAACAGTTGTCAAAATTCAAAGCTTCAACCTTTCTAACCTCCTCGATGTTTTATTTTTCAAAATTTAGCTGGAGAAACTGGATTTGCTAAAGATCTGGTGTATTACAACAGCTGGTTGAATCTTATTTTTCCAGCTTAGTCTCTTTCTGCACCGTTTTGTGTCCATGTTTGCATACCCTTCCATGTCTCAAGCATTTCCAGTTTCCCAGAGTTTTTCATATTCTGGTGCCCCTCATTGTCAAAATTTAAATCAGTAGCACTTTGATGTCATGAAGATCCACGATAGGATTGACAAATTAAAATAAATAGGTAAATACATTGCAGTTGTAATTTCACGATAGTCCTTTTATGCTTGAATGCAGACAACATTCAGGTGAGCGCCCAAGCTCTCAGATGGTTACGGTAAGTCATAGTGTGGTACGAGGTCTGCTTCTACGGCTTTTTTCTTTTGCTGTTGGTTTTGTGGTGTGCTACTATGCTGTGTACTTCTCTCCTCACATTTGCTTCTGTGTAGTGCCTGTAAGGAACTTCAGCAGTTACTTGCACATTAAAATAACATCCATAAATTATTTAAAATAGGTGTAGTCACTTTTGTGTGATTCAATAATTAAAAAACCCTTTTAAGAAAAAGCCAGCTCCAGAGAGACCTTTGGTGAAGGACTGAGGACCCTCGTTTGAGAACTGATGGCTCTGGCCAACGCCCCTGACGTTTCTGGATTATGAAATTGTCAGCTGTGACAGTTACAGGAAGATCCTCTCAAGATGCTGGTAGTCTCTGGTGTCTTATTTATTTTCTTATCACTTAGCAAATCCAGACCTAAATTACCGTTACACGTTCAGACCATTAAAACATTACCTCTCTCTCTTCTCTTTGCTCTCTTTTAGATAATTGCTTAATAATGTAAATGCATCTAATAACTTGAATCTGTTACTCTAAATGAGTAATATTTTATTAACAAATTGAGGCTTTTTATATAAAATGTGTAATTCTCACTCTCTCTGTGTACCCGCACACATATATGCAGTTCGGAAAGCCTATAGCTATAGCATTTTATTTTCCGTATGTATAGCTATAAATCTCTGCGAAGCCTGGTGAAAATTGTGATGTTTAGATTTAATTTAGATTTAGATTAATTTAGATTTAATTTGTGATGTTTAGATTTAATTTAATTGTGATGTTTAGATGTAGACTGCAAACGGCTTCATTTAGGAAACCACGCAGAGAAAGTATTGCCTAAGGATGCAAAAATATTTTATTTCCCTGAGAAAACAAAGTGGTTGCTATGGGACAGAAAATCATCTAATGATGGCTTTTCACAGATTCGTGCTACTGGACAGAATTAGAGTGTTCAACCACAGTGGGCAAAAATGTTGATATTTCTAGGATATATTTTTGAAAGAATTTTCTTAGTGTAGATCTAGATATTTTCGAGAAAAATAAAGACGCAGGTATTTTTCGGTAGGGTACAATTCAATCGTTTTTTCTCCCCCGTCCTCCTAGAGTACTGTGCCAGTGAAACATACGTCTTTAGTCAAGCTAGCTTGTAAATACCTATGAAGACAAGTGCAGTCCTTTTGAATGCTGAATGATGATTTCTTAAGGTATCACCTAGTGCAAATGATGATTTTTTTTTTGTAGCAATATAATTCAAAAACTAAGCAGTTAGCAAAAGTTATTCTGTAAATTTAATATTAACCCTCTTAAATAGTATTTTTAAATGAGGGAAACATTTAAATACTGATGTTTGAAATGCTGCCACGCCAATTCTAAAAGCGCCCTCAGCATCGTCCTTTTAACTAACCAAACAGAGTTATTGAACTCGAATGCGGTTGGGCTGTCTGGGGTTTGTTTGCCTGTGTGAAACGCATTCTGATCCATCGCAAACCTTCTAATTAACTATCCTACCCCATCCTGCCTGTGTGAAAGCTGTGGTTCTGTCTCTTCTCTTTTCCTGTGAGATTTCCTATGAGACAGCAGCTTTTAACAGCCCCTGATCTTCCCCATATGGAGGGGCTGCAGTGCCACTCCAAGTGTACCTGCATGGAGACTGGTAAAACTAATTACTTTAACTGCAATTAAACACCGTGTGACTAGGAACATAAAACCGCCAGGTCTTTACGGGTCGCTGACGCCTAATGGTGTAGAAATGTACATTTCAGGACGGTTTTTTTAGACTGGTTGTATGCTTGTGCCTCGTTGAGGTATATCTTTCAGAATTCAATTAAGTGGACCTAGAAAAGATGCGTAGCAGTAAATCCACCACCCCTTAGCAGCATTTGCGATAACCTTTCACCGTCCGGAGCAATGACAACCTGGCGTACCCAGACATTGTGTAGAGACTTCTCAGGTGGATCTGCAAGGAGTACTTTGAGTAAAGGATGTCTTGGTAGCTCTAGCATCATGCTTGCCTTGCCAGACCCTCCTGACTCTTCAAAAACTACGCGTGAACCGTGTTCCCTTTTGCTCTTTGGTCTGGGAATATCCTGCAGAAATGCCCAAGCCCAACAGTGCCTGCTGGATTTTACTCTGTGCTTGCTGCAGAGCACTCAAGTGTTTATTTTACTTACATGAATTACTTAGCGCTTGTACTTTTTTTAAAAAATGATTTTAATGTCCTTAGTAGCTTATTATGAACACTAATTTTTAATGCCTGTAGATTAGTAATGACTAAGTTACTTCCTAATGCTTGAGAAGAATTGGTCTGTTCTTATACGAAAAAAAATTAAAGTTGTTTTATAATAATAGTTTTCATTCCTTTCATAACTTTATTCCCCTAACAAGCTTGAGGACCTTAGAGGTCTTGGTTCTCCAAAGAAATTTCTGCTGTGATCATGCTTGAAATTCCCGCTAGCTGTGCGTGCTTTGCATGAATGCGTGCAAAAATTGCTGCTTTAGATCATCCTGCTTTTGGCATGGATAGCTAAGAAGACGATCTTGCAATATAATTAGCATTCTTGTATCCTCCCAAATTCCCTCCATGTAGTATCGAGCTAGGTAAGTCTTACTTGTGCTGTTTAAAAACTTTTTCTGGATGTGCTGTATTTTGAGAAGTTGCTAAAATCAACAGACCATTGAGAGACCATTTGCCATGGAGAGCGGTCGTGATTTCTGTCCTTAGTGTGTGCTCGTACCTCAGTTTACTCAGAAATAGCTGTCCGTGATTATTGCCATTAATATTAAATTTTTGCTTTGTTTTGATTTCCTATCTCATTTTCCATATTTTTCCGTACTGTTTCAGACTAGTCCCTGAGCTGTGTCTCATAGTAATCCTCAGATTCCTGTTTAACAACTTCAGCCATCGTTCACGGTCTCCTTACTCCAGTTTCATTCACGGCAGCATTTCCTGAGCTGCGACCATGTTTTCTGCCAGCCAGTTTCCTGAACTGCCTATTCCTATGCTACCTTTATGTGCTTGTGGGGTCTATTCATCACTGCTAATCCAGTCTCTAGACCTTGGTTTTTTTCTCTCCTCTTTATGTGCTTGCATGTCTTTTCTTTACAGTGCTCCCCGTTATTGAAGACATGTTTCTCACCTGGCATTAACAGTTGTGTGTTGAGGGGTTTTCTAGCACTGACTCTAGGCACCACCCACACTAGGTAGGTATTGAAAATACAGAATATTGATACACGTAAAGTAGTAACGTTGTAAAAGCCAAGAAAACGATCGTCACCCCAGAACTTCGGTTAGGAGATAGCTGCTTTCCCCCCTGCGGTTTTCTGTAAAGGAGATTGACAGAATAGATACGAAACATCAATTGAATTTACAGTCAAAGGTTTCCCCAGCCATAACAGTGCATAGCAACAACAGCCCTGACACTTCAGTCCTTTAAGGAACACAGGTGAAGGTTAAAATCGGTCGATAAGGCTTAATTAGTGAGATTCTAAAATAAAATCCACATTGGGAAAGGGTAAGGTGATGATAAGTAGAGATAATCTGTATGTCATTTATGATGTTATTTAGCAGTAGCAATGTGTATTTTCACAAAAGGCTAGCCATTCCTGACAGGTAATGATCAGGAATTCTCATATAGTCTCTTCTAAAAAAACCTAACAAACTTTAAATGCTAAGCATCTTGATCACTTAAACTGAAAAAAATACTCAGAAACCCCTGCCCATTCTTTTGGATAGTGGGCCGGTGGAGCACTAGTTAAATACGAGTTTCCTAGTTGTTAATTTGAACCTCATCTATTGAAGTATTGACGAAGTTTGAATAATGAAGTGGAAGGCTTTACTGGTTTGTTCTTCTGTTGGAGCTGTACTCTGCAGAGCACGATTCACAGCAATTTCTGTTGTGAAATTTTTCACCTTTGCTTCGCAGATTATTCCACTCCCTTGATGAATCATAGAAGCAAATTGTTTTTGTCAATTTATTTTCTGAAGTTTAGGTTGCGCTAGAATACAGGGCAACAGTAGAGGTAGGGATAAACTGCACTGTTCCGTACAGCTTTCGGATTGAAATGTGACTTGTGATCATGACGGGCTATGGAGAACCACCTTCCAGTTTATCTGACCGCTGGGAACCAGGGCTGCACTGTTTGCTCTGCCCAGACATGTGCTTGGAAAAATCGTTGAACTATGATTGTTCAAAGGAATGGTAGGGGGAGAGGAGAAATACTTTTGAATACCTCCTGTGCTTTTATACTGTTCTGTTCTTCTAATTATCCTAAATAGGTCCATTTCTGTTGCTCTGTTACGGTCCACTATCTTGCATCATTCAAATGTTCCTTTATTTCTTGACTGAAATCCTAGTGCGATTAGAGTCCACAGCAAAAGATATGCCACCCTTACTGGGACTAGGATTTCAACAGCTGTGTCTTTGCATTTATTCGTTACGTAACAACCTGTAGAATGAGAGGTGCATCTCTTCCAAATTAACCTATGTCGAAACTTTGTAACTCTGTGAATGGTAAAGGAGCTTGCTCAGAGCGTTTACTTTTTGTAGTCTTTCCTACATAAATTTAAATCACTAGTTAGTCACTCCTGCATCTTAATTACTTACTGTATTGCTTTTGGTTGCTATATGGTTTGATAAATCTTTATGTTAAACCAGTGTCCGATATTCAGAAACTGAATAAGATTTGAGAAGAGGCTGTAGGAATTGCACCTTACTCCTTCATGCAATGGGAGCATCCAAATGCACGCTGTTTTCTTGTTTATATACTGCATGACATACGCTTTCCTGAGTCATTGAGTACTGTGATTCCGAAGCATCTTAAAGCAGTAATCCATTTTCATTTTCTCCGTTGAAAATCTCTTTCAGATTATTTCTCCCAGGTTCACTGGGAATCACTGGAATTTCACTGTATTTTCTCCCTCTCTTCCAGTCCTTCCATGTCCATTTATACTTTATTTCTTGACCTCAGATGAGTCCTGTGAGCCCCGTTTATCTCTCATCCTTTTCTGCTGGTAATTCCTTCAATGTTCCTTGCAGCTTCCCAATATAAAGGAAAGCATGGTCCTAGCCAGGGGCACTTTGGGTGAGTCATTTCTAGATTTCTTGCCAAATTCTCGACCAGGACAAATATATTAAGACTTTATGGAAAATTTACTCTTGCAGTGATTCTATAAAGGTTTTCCCCAACGTCATAAGTTTCTGTTTATTCTTGTTCTGTTTCACCACCGGTCATCGGCCAGCTTAGGGGGTGATCTTAGGCTTTCCTGACCTCCACTGGGAAGACAACATGGGGGATGCGAATAATCTTTGGCTGTTTCTGTCCCCTATTGCAACAGACGCATCCTGGGGACTGTGGTCGCCTGTTTGTTGTCTAGAAGTAGTAGTTCCTCAGAAGCCAAAGCTGCGGGGGGCTGCTTGCATGATTACTGCAAGTTCCCAGGGAAACTGTGTCTGGTGTCCACTGGTGGAGCCTTTTTTTTTTTTTTTTAAAAAAAAAGTTGCAGGTAATTTGAATTCGCTTCTCGACTGAAGCTTCCTAATGTAATATCTGAAATAGATATTTTATGTTACCCTCTTTTATCTGTTCTGTCTTATGTACTTTTATCTTTTGATACGTAGTGTATTCTTCATGCACTTTTTTTGCTTATAAGGATGTACTGTTTATTACTTAAAATTCTCATACCTGAAGTTGTGCCCTTGGATATATGAGTACAATCATCATAACTTAGTTTGGACGTGCTTCGTAGATGACGACAGGCTAGATCCCAGGTGGTTAATGCCAAGTGATCCTTCCTCTAATGAAAGTGCTGGTGGATACATATAGTAGTTACACATGTGTATGGGTAATACCAGCTTGAGAATGATTCCTCTCCTAAACACACAGCCTGCAATTATTCTGAATCATAAGAATCTGCACCTGAAATGCCATGACTTAGTAGACAACAACATATGCAATTTGCTTGTTTATACAATTACTCTCCTTTCTCTGATCCCATTCCTTTTTATACATGTGCATTGCCACTTTCTGGTAGCTTTATTTGCATCACTTCTTGTCCAGAAGAAAAGAGTTATTTTGACACTTGAACACAGAAGTCAAATTTTATTGTAGTACTCATGATGTCCGGGGGCGTGACTGCCAAATAATATCCAGAACACTTCGGTTTTCATAGTGATGTCTTGGATGTCAGCCATGTGTTTTCCACTGAATTAGTGAAGATCATGTAGATACAATCTGCCACTGCTGCCAGAAACGTAAGAACGAACGGCAATATTTCTGAAATAGTATGTACATAGGATTACTTTTTGATAATGGGTTTTAAGCTTGCAACTTCTTCATTCTTTCAGTTGATCTTACTTACTCTGACTTACTAACCTGTATGGACAAGAGAGTCCTTTTTCGTATTCTCGTTACGTAAAATTTAAACTCAGCTGTCAGTACATCATCTCAAAAGTTAATCTGCAGGCAACGTCAAGAAACAGGCTACACTGGGCAGGAGAAAACGTTTTCTCTAAACATTTTCAAACATTGCAAAATGCAATCGATAATGTTGTGAACCAGAAGAAGGCATACTATTGCTAGTATTACTTTAATTATTAATCCACCTCAAAAACTCTTCAGTGAGCAAGCCTTCCTTTCTCAATGGGATTAACCACTGAGAACATTACAAATGCTGCAAACACCTACGTATTTGTACAAAGATAACCCCGCGTTACAGCGGTTACATTCTTTTTTTGTCTTATTTATACCAGCATGATTCATTAACGGTTATTTTTGCGATGAAGAAATGTAGGCTACTAATATAATTTAAAATGCTGTTATTTTAATGAGTAAGTTAGCAATGTTTTGGTTTCTTTTTAACACCAAATGTCTAAATGGAACTAAGGATAGTGAGACAATTAACGGCTTAAATTATTGGGTTTTATCCTTTAAAGATCCTGCTTGATAACGTGACTTTAGACAGAGCTTGCTCTCCTCTGTTTAGAAGGGAAGATATTTTGAGGCTTGAATGGTTGCATTGTGTATCTCCTATCCGTAGCATAAAAGACGATTGGGAATTTGCAGTGAGAGACTCTCTACTCAGGTAAACCCAAACGTGTGTGGTCTTGAAAGTGTAAGTATAACCTACTTGGTGCTCACAGTGCTAGGTCCACTTTGGAATGGAAATTATGAGAATAAGAGCAAATGAGGAATTCTTGAAGATCACTTATACTAGACAAGAGGAAAAAAAAGTGTGCAGAGGATAATGTTGGGTGCAATAATGATGGTTCTCACTAGCTCCACATTTGAGAAGCTACATCTACGATTATGTAAATGCTTTTTGCTTTCTAGATTGTTATACACATCTACGAGATGGTCTTACTGCCTGCTTCTACACTCACGATCCGTAGCAGTATTCTCTCCTTAAACTCTCCTCCTGCTACTTGCAGATTCATGGGCTTCAGGGAAGCTGCAGAGTCAACAATTTAATTCTCTTGGCACTTAGTGTATGGTTTTGTTGACAATACTTCTGCCAGAATAAAAATTGGGCTCCTTTTGCGGCTCTACCGTAAAATACGAATGAAAGTGGCAATGCACGTTTTTGTCATTAAATACATCACAAAGTAGCATGCACCTGTGGGAAGCCAACCAGCAGAGGGAAAAGCTTTTCACAGTTCTGTAGTTCCTTTGCTGACAGTTCAAGCCCAGCTATGCCTCCTCAGTAAAAAAATGTATTCTTTTCTCAATGAAAATGCTACCCTCAAAGTGCAGCAAGGTATTAAAAAGATACAGCAATGTCATCTTAACTACTTGATTATTCACTCCTCCCTTCACAATTAAACTTCGGCATATGAAGAGTGGGTGACTTTTTTTCCTCTGTTGCTAGACATTTGTGCGATGTGACCTCCTGTAAATCTTCCTCTTCTACATGAGCTACCTCATATACTGTTTTATTGCCCCCTCCCCAACCATTCTATCCCTATGCATTTGTCTTTGTTGCTAATTTTATGTAACTGCTGTGACGGGGTGTCTTCTAGACACTCTCTCCTGGTGCACGTTTACGTGCATTTATTTCCCATTGGCTCTGAGTGGCAGGCTGGTTATCCTTAGAGAACCGGTGACAGAAGCAGTGAAAGGCAACTGTAGCCATGAGAAGGGAAACCAAGTTGAAAAATGGCAGTGAAGGGCACCAAAATTTAAGAGCTGAGCAAGAGAGAGGAGCTGGAGCTAGAAGAAGATACCGTGGATTTGTTTCTTTGCTGTTTTCTTATAATTCCTGCCTCGGGCTAACTCACAGTCGTGCATGAACTTTAACATCATGGCTTGGTTTCTTCTGTCATTTGCCCTGCGGTAAATCAGGAGTAACTGTATGTTTGAGAGACACTTGAGCCAGAGACAGGCTATAAAGCTGGCATTCGTAGTACGTGTACTTCTCCATCCTTACGCACCTTGCGTTATCATTTAGACTTCTGCACAGGTACTGCAAAATGTTGTCAGAGCAGAGTGGATGCATTTCATACCTGATGTGCTGGGGGAATAGTGCCAAAAGACAAGAAGCCTGGAGAATTGGATCCAACTGGAGGACACCTAAAATAGTACAAATAAATGTACCCAGCACCTCTCACCCTCCCAGTAATTACTGTTGGCTATATAAATTGTATTAGCATAATGCACGTGACTGTGGGCTGCCATTTGACCGCTTCGGCTTGTTATATATTTTGTAACTTATACGAGAGACCAATTTTTTTTTCCCCCATTGAGAGCAATATACACTTTTCAGTTATGAAAATGGTGTTATTCTAAATAAAACTGACATGATCCACCAACACTTTTGGAAGCACAGATGCTTTGTCCCACTATTTACTAAAGAGGTTCACACTTAGATTAAAGCAGTGAAATCAAATCACTGAATAAAGCCTGGAACAACATAATGATTTAAGGAATTTGTTGAGAGCTTTTGGTAGGAGGAAAGTTACACAAAGGCAAAATTAGATTGTTTTCTGTACAACACCAGAACACAGAAACAGCATGCAATCCAATATTGGTACATTTGTTTTTCTAACCGTCTTGTGTAGTCTCATTTGTCTTTGTTCTCCTCTGCAACATCAGACTGCAACCCGCAAACCTGTGTACTGCATCCGAGGCCCATCAGCGTCAGACATTAGAAGAAGAATCCGGCATCTTTGTTTGCGGGAGCTACCAGACATGAAATTCTCCTCTCTCGGAATGACGCTGCTTTTTTTTTTTCCTTTTTTTTTTTTTTAGCATAAACTTTGTTGGTTGGGATAGACACAGCCCCCTGATCTTAAATGATGTTTTTCCCAACTCAACGTATACATAATGCAAAGAACGAAATCAGTTTGTTGTGTAATTCAATGCTTCTGAGTGTTGATGCATCAGGACTAGATTTCCCAGTGTATTATTAGTGGAGAAAATTGCACTATCCTTTCACCAGCTTGTTTAAAGAGCATAAGAATTTGTAGTAGGATATAATTATATTCGATTTGTATTGTCTATCTTATTGCTGGAGGTAAAAAAATGCAGCTTCAGGGGTTCACACTTGAATGCTTTCAGTTCAAGCTGATACTCTGAGCTAAATAGATCTTTGTGTCCAGATAGCGTACAAGTTGTTTATCTCTTACTTCAACGACACATCCGAGTAGCTGGTTCCTAATAGTCTGCTGCTGTATAAAGATGAACAATTCTGAATGAGTTCTCCTTGCTGATGAAAACAGACCTTGAAATCAGCCCAGTCCATATTTAAAGAAATGCCATCGAAAAGTAATCAATTCAATTAAAACAAGTAGTTTTGTGTTTTATTTGCTGCAATTCACCCATTGCCTGGTCTGAAAGGCTTTGCAAAACTCTTTGCGTTTAAAAGATTTTCTTTTTTCCTTGGCCTTGTTGCAGCTGAAAGGTCTCGACAAACAGCAGAGAAAACTATTTGTTATCTGAGCACACAAATGTGTAGGAGATAGAGACAAATATTTGTTGTAGTTATTTAGAGTAAGTTTGGATGTTACTTTCAATGCACATACGCATAATAGAAAGGAGGGGCTATGGGCGCTTGGGGGAGTATAAAACCTCGAGAACCCCTTCTCGGAGCTGGCCTTCCCATTCCCCACCTCTGGGTGAGGGGGAATGCTCTGCAGAAACAGAACTACATGAAATACTGGGTTTTATTTGGGTGAGTTGCTTTTTCTTTATAGCAGTGTACCTGTTTGTTAGAATGCAAGTGAGCCATACATATTTTATTCAAATAGGCTGCTTTCTTCGACATTCTGATAGATTTCAACCATGTTTTAAAATTCTCCTTCAGCTATTGTAGCTTTCTCTCCTCGCCTTTGCTTTTCTCTCTCTTCAAGCTGCTACTTGCTAGACATCTCCCTCATTATTGGCCATTGTTTCCTCCCCGCTTCCAGCCTTTCACACCAAATCAGAGGGTTTCATTTTCCCACCTTTTAACCTTCCATTGTTCCGCTTCTGTCAGCACCCCTGACCCGGATTCCTCACACAATCGCAGGCTACACAGCAGTCTCTCATCCTCGGGGACAGAGGTTTTATTTCGGTTCTTGGGTAAATTCTGATCTGTGTATCTCTATCACTGCAGTCAGAGCTTCAGATATTTGCAGGTACTGCCACGTTGAGCCTGGTAATGTATTTATTTTTTAAAAGGGAAACCCCATGATATTCAAACTCTTTTGCATCATGATTTCTGAACCTAGTATCTTCTGCCAAAGAGATTTCAGACATTTGTTCTGACATGTAACAAGTTTTAAGCCATACTTAGCCATTTTCAAATGTAATCTAAATAGAAGATTCTCTGTGTCTCCTTGACGTTGTGCAAGCATCTGAAAGTAAAGCCTTAAGGTGAACACGTCTCCCTTCTGCAGAAGGATGCAGCTCTTTGAATGTTATTTGTGCATTACCGCTGTAATCTTAGTGAAGGCCTGTTTATAATCACGTGAGTACGGTGAGAAAGAGGGTTTGATTTTAATTTCCTGCGATTTTAAGCTCGTCCATGTGGCAACTGTGTATTCATCAACTTTGAAATTCCTTTGAAATGGTCACACAAACACATACACTCCCATGCTTAGTTAGTAAAATACTTCTAGTATCAGGAATTGAGTGAAGTGTTTCCTGCAGAACTGGAGAGCCCAGCAGTAGCCGGTTCACTCCTCCACACAAAGAATTGCCTCTAATCGGGCCTTCCACACAGCTATGGCTTTTGCTGGATGTCTGAGAGCCTTTCCAGCTCCGTGGTGGGGTTTTTTAAGCAAGTTCTGTGAATGTGCTGGGTTCCTCGTGAAAGCAGAGTGAGGCTGGCCCTTGGCACACGGAGCAAAGTTTGGGGACAGCCATGCAATCGAAATGCCAGGTGACGGAAGGGACGTCTGGCACACGGCTGTGGAACTTGCACTGCTATTTTTTGTTTTTCTTTCTAATTGATAACTCTTGCCATCTGCTTGTGAGCCATCCCTCTGCTGTCCTTTCGTACACACAGTTTCCTGCCCCCATTCTACCCTTCAAACTTGGCCTGAATGCCTGTAGGCTACTAACAGCAGCTGATTAATATCAATAGTAGCTGGGTGGTGAGAAGATGTTACAGTGATGTGGCAAGAGAGCTGCTAACGCTAGGTCAGCTAAGGCTGGGCTCTTCGAGCATCGTTTCGGTGGGCTCAGATGCTTCACTGTCACTGCTGATTTAACTGCACTCTCCTGAGCAAACTCTCCAGATTTTTTCAGAATAGTAAAAAAAAAAAAAAACCAACCCCTTTGCTTTGTGAAATAGGTTTAGTTGTTCCCCTGAGGTGGATTCCTTCTGAATCTGTCACCATTGCCTGTGTTCCTGAGCACCTTGTGGCTTTGTGGAAAAAGTAATCTAGAAGCACTGTACCAGCCTGGAGGGTTTGGTTCTTTTTTTTTTTTAGGAGTCTTTTTGTACTTTACAGTCTATATTTGAATCTGTCTTTTCTTGTCTAACTCTCCATTTGGTGGCTTAGCATACAGGAAGTCTATTTTATAGTGGAGAGAAATGCATTTATACATGTTAAGAGCTGTATTTTTAACAAAAACCTCAATACGTATACAAGTTAAAGGGATTTTTCTGGCGAGAACTCCAAAATGGACAAAATCGAAAAGCAATAAGGCATGGCAATCATAACAGTGTTCTACCGTTATCTAAGAAGCCTTTGCTCATAGAGATGTGTTGGTGGGAAGATTAAGCAAGAGCATAGATTTGGTCAGGCAGATCATTTTTTGTTTTTTCTAAAGGCATTTAAGTGCCTAAGCATACATCCTCAAGAGTATGTAAGTCACTGATTTCCATAGATTTCGAAGGGGAGCTATGGACTGAAATACCTATAAAAATTTGGGAACATGATGTTACAAATGTACAAAAAATTGCTCATCAAAATGAAGTTCAGAGCCCATGTTTTGTTTTCTGTTTAAGGTGGCCTTTTCTTCTCAGGGACATCCCCAGGCAGAGCTCACAGATATTTCCCCGAGCATCTACAGATGAAGTAGGGAAATTAGGGTTTGCCTCACCTGTATTTGGAAGGTTCTTCGTGGTTTTTAGATTATGGATGCTAATGGCTTGTGGGTTATATTATTGTTGTGTGCCAGCATAGTCAAATCACTAGGTTTTTGTCCTGACCTAATAATGCCAAGACTACCACTGTGAGGCAGAAAATCCTTCAGGAAAAGATGGAAGCTGCTGGAATATTTTCTTTTTTAACTTCCCAACACCACAGATTTTAGGACTTCAGTTAAAACAAACAAATTCTAATAAGCTATTAGTGAAAATCAGAAAAAAAATCAAAAACCACAGCTGCAAATAAATAGTTCACTGACTTCNTCCCAACACCACAGATTTTAGGACTTCAGTTAAAACAAACAAATTCTAATAAGCTATTAGTGAAAATCAGAAAAAAAATCAAAAACCGCAGCTGCAAATAAATAGTTCACTGACTTCCTTGATTGTCGTATTTTCCAAATGTACAATAGCGTTTATTGCAGTAGGCTCTGCCATGAAGGAAGAAATTACATTTCCTGCGTTGGGGAAAAGACAGACAGTTAAATGGAATAAAATGATCGCTCATCAGGTGATATATCTGATGGTGTAGATCGCAAAGAGTTCCCACAATTTCCATGAAGCTCAATAACTTCAAGTGACTTTAATGTGTTTTGATGTTTTTATAACGCTGATTAGAAACCTCTAGATGATGAAATGCTACGGCTCTGGCAGGAATCTAATAAAAAGCTTGTAATTCAGATTAGTGGCACAGTTGTCCTGGCGTAGCCGTTCCTGTTCTGGAAACGCTATTGATTCTTCTGGGGAGCTAATTAATGCACATATTTATAAGTTAGCGAATAACAGTTCAAAGTTATTCTTTAGAAAGCTTTTCATCTTTTCAAAGTTAAGGAGAAAATTCTTCCTGTCAAATAAAGACATTTAATGATGTACATATGCGGCATCCGACACTTCCTCTAGTAAGATTTCCACCTGCTAAGAATAGTTGCTTTCAAAAAGAAATTGAAGCAAAGCGTCAAATTGTGTCGATTTAGAGAAATATTCCTTTCTTTATAGATCAATAGCTGTGTAAACACTGGAATGTTAAATTAAGTTTAAACTATTCAATTCATTTACGCTTCCTAATTCCTTTCAACATTACGGTTAATACGAGATCATGATGTGTACAGAGGTTAGATCCATTTCAGTAATTTATTTTCTGTCTTGAAGCAGTTTTCTCAGTCAGAAAAAGGCCTAATTTTCAAAATACATGCATTAGCGATCAGCAGAGAGGTCTGAAATGGAATAAATATTTGTTAACTGTTACAGAGTTTATACTATTCGAAGACAAATTTTTAATGTACGTTACTCCTTTCCTTAAAAAAGTGAGTTTTCTGTTCTCTGGAATCTTTGTATCTTACGTTTAACATAGCTACGCTTAAAATTTTGGTGATTGTTAGCACCTCCCCCCTGCTTCCTCTCTGCCCGTTTCAGTTATTTGCTCTACCTCTGGGACCACGTTTGCACTGGCTGGCATCGCTATCTATAGGAATTTTTTTTTCAGAATTAGTACTTTAAAAACTGCGTTTATTTGCTGGCGTTTAGCGAAATGGCTTGGTCAAATTTTTGTATTTTTACCCTGTGGAAAAAGAAATCCTGTTTCGTTCCAGTGCAACGGAAGGGGCGTGGAGAATATTTGTGCTTGTATTTCATCTGTTTCAGACTGGAATATAGGCCACGTTAAGCTGTGCTATTTGGTGGCAGTTTTGCCTCCGTTCTTAGCGTAGTCATTGTGTGAAGCTTGGTGTGATTCCTACTTTTCCTCAAATTGGCTCTTTGGAGCATCGCAGTAAGCAAGCAGGTAAACAGCAAAAAGCAGCTAAATAGCAAAACCCAGATAAATAGCAAAAAGCAGCTAAATAGCAAAAAGCAGCTAAATAGCAAAACGCAGATAAATAGCAAAACCCAGATAAATAGCAGAAAAGCAAATAAATAGCAAGAAGCCTCTGAGCGCTGAGAGTCAGCTGTGCAAGTTTAAAAGCTACATGCACTTCCACAGCAGCTCTCGCCTCTGTCAAGGCTTTCCTTTCCCCAGTTGCAGCCTGCGGAGCGCCGCTGCGAAGCACCTTTTCACGCCTCGCTCCCCGCTGCCCTTTGCAAATATGAATTTTTGTCCCCCTCGGAGCTCGCGCCACCTGCACCTCCCTCAGCCCAGCGCTCGCCCCTGCGCAAATGCAGCGCTCGCGGAAGCAAGAGTATCGTCTGCGAGGCTGTGGCGCTGGCGTTCACATGACTAATGCTGTGAAAGATAGCAAGATTTTTTTTTTTCTTTTTTTTTTTTTTTTTTTTTGAGCAGCTCCAGTCTATGCACAGTTGGCTCCCAGCTGACAGACAGAATGTGGGGTGGGCTTTGTCACCAGAACGCTGGGTACTGCATGCCCGGCTATGCTCGCAATTACACAGTGCCCAGAAACCTGCTGCTTATGTCAGGGTGCAGGCAGCCTGAACACGTAGAAATTGGGTAGCTTTATTTTTATTTTATTTTATTTTATTTTATTTTATTTTATTTTATTTTATTTTATTTTATTTTATTTTTTCCTCTTTCTTCCCAGCAAAGGTTATATAATGAGGGGATTGCTGCTAAAGTAAAAAGGGAAAATGAAGTCTTTGTTAAATGCCTTCACAAAGAAAGAAGGTAAGCAATGAAAGCAGAACACTTTGATGTTTCAGACCGGTGTTTTCTCGTGTACATTTAATATGATCGGCTTAGAGACTCTATAATTAATCAATTCCTGCGATTTCTTTTTCAAAATTATTTTGTGTTAGTCAGTCCATTTAGGCAACCGATTATTAGGGCTGGATGTGGCTTTATTCATTTTAGGTTTTTCTCTGAAGAGTCAAGTAGTCATAAAAATGTTTTTGTTCCCTGAGAAATGCATTTGAAGACACATAAGGAATTTCCTAGGTGAATTTTGTCAGTGAACGGTGCTGAATTGCCCCTTCAGATGTACGAAATGCCAGGGATAGAATTCTGAAAGCTGGAGCAAGGATTAAATGGTACTTTCAAGCATGCTTTCAGGGATGATAATGTTAAACTTTAGGGGCATGGAATTAGTTCAGACGTTTTTCGTGTCATTTTATATCGAGTGTTTTTCCCAAACAAGTTTTGCAACAGTTATTCTTACAGTTCTGAACATGGTGAAATATTAGGGAAAAAACCAGTGTCCAACAGGGATTAAAGCATGGACATTTGCTTTTCATCATTCTGTGTTGTAGTTGGTTTTATTGTGAAAATAATATAAATAATGCCTGTAAGAAGCAGCTAAAAAAATATCCACCCACTTACAGTTTGCAGATTGCTGGGGAAAAGAAACAGTTGGGTGGAATATTAATCACTTTAGGCACGGAAATGCTTATTTTTAACTCTTTCTATAAAAGATTTGTGTTAGACACACGTCAATTGGTGTAATTAGTTGTCCCCTTTCCTGTTTGTTTTCTGTAGTAAAGGCTAATTTTGCTTGTGGTTCTCTCCTTAAGAACAGAGCATTAATAGCAAAGCAAAAGCTGACTCCTAAATGGCCGTGTAAAATCCTCCTAAGGTATGTAAGGGAAAAAGAATCAATTTAATCTGCTGCCTGGAGAGTGTGTATACCCACAAAACGTACCCTGTTCTTCAGCAGGAAGGAATGCGCCAGTTCTGTGTTTTCTAAAATCTGTCTGTATAAAGGTGCTCAGCAATTCCCTGTCCGTCCTGTCGCCGTGCCCGAGCACCGTGCCCCTCGTGCTCCCTCCGGCTCCCACCAGAAGATATCCCACCAACCTCTCAAAAGTTACAGCAAACATCCCCAAAATGTTGGCAATACTGAATCAGTCTGTGGCTGGAAGGCTCAGCAGCCTGCTTGGTGCGTTACCTGTTTTAGTTCACGAAAAATTAACATCTAAGGGCCAGATCCAGTTTTTACTGACAAACTGTGGTGGCTCTAAGGGAACAGGATTAGACCTTCAGGTAGCAAACCTCCGTGTGCGAAACATACCCTATATTCAGTTTTGCGCGCTTTCTCCTTTACTGAAAGTATTTCGGTAGCTAGTCTGCGTTTTGTACCTGGGAAAGATCCCTGTCCTCAATGAAGTACTTTCTAGAGCCGTATTCCGAATGTCAAAAATACGGGAATGCACGAATGGCACATCTCTGTCAGATACCTCGATCTGTAGCGCCTGCACGTGTGAATTTTGGAAATAAGTGCTGTGAGTTTTCTGTAAGTTAGTCATAACCAGGGCTTTCACCCTGGCCTTTGAAGCACCAAGGTGCTTTCAGGGATATCCCCTGCTGCTTTGAAACCTTAAAGAAATATGAAATATGAAAAACTTGGAATATTCTGAAAATCAGACAGTTTCTGCCAGTTTCCGGCATAAATATTGGACTTTTATGCTTTATCCCCTTTAACAACTTTTAAAGACTACTTCCCTTATTCCAGCCTTGTTTCAGAAGAATTATTAGGGAAATTAATTGAAAGCCCTTTCTCTCCCTGCACGCTTGTCTCTTGTTGGGGTGTTCTGATGTTGTGGAGCTTTTTACTGGAGAAAGTTTCCGCTCATTAGAAATGTGAAGGATGTTATTTTAAAATACTCAGAATCACAGATAATCATAAACCGAATCTGGTGAAAATTATATAAACCATTCTTTTACTTGCATTTCCATCTCTATTTGATGTTATAAATATGCTTTCAGTTTTGCTCTGAAACCTTAAGTTTTGCTGTGTTCTCTCAATTAAAGGCTGTATTTCAAGGCGGGACAGATTGATTCCTATGTATACCCATATTTCTGTGAATTTATTTACTTGCACAGTATGACAGACATCCTTATTCTGATTTTTGTGTGGTTTTGAAGGGTATTGGATGCGCAGACATTTCTGGCACTTTATAAATGGCACTTACTGGCACTTCAGACATGTAGGATGGTATTTTGTGGGGCTTCTTTCCTGATTGAAATATGATTTTTTGAACATTACAACAGCTCAATAAAGTCCTCAGAATAATGCCTGGCTGCCTTTTGTTAGTTACACTACTGCGACTTTCCAGATGTAAATATGTGCGCTTTGGATCAAATCCTGCGACCCCATGAGTTCCACTGAAATAAATGAGAGTAGTTGCATGAACGGGGAGCGAAGCAAGCGTGAGTTTTCTGGGTCAGATGCTTCATGACCTTATGATACGGGTAGGAAATGCCATCGCATCTAGTGATAGCTGAGTGCCTTTTAGTAGGAAATTTGCCTTTTAAGTTGCGCTTGGAACTAACTGACCGACTATAGTGAGAAAAGGAAATCTGGAAAACGAAGTGTCTGCTGGTACAAATTCTCGTATGACTGCAGCGCTGTACCAATAACACTGACGAAAGGATGGGCCCTCTGGTTTGTGTTAGGTTTTTATTGCCCTTGCTTTTCTTTTCTGTTATGACTATTTCATTAAGTAGTATATTGCAGCCTTTGGATACAGTCATGTTCTCTTTGGGACACAGCATGTGACGAAGTGAGTGTATTACCCTCGGGTAATATGTTCTATATACAATAGTAATAGATGCGGTAGAAGTGCCTAGATTAGAAAGAGAGGAATACCTAGGGATTATAGCAGTGTAATAGAGTTCTGCCAGGAGAAAAATCTATGTCCTCAATTTTTAACCTGGAAGATGGGGATAAGGTGACTGTTAACACTACAGACTTCAGGTTAGGCCTGAACTTGCGATGGAACAAAATTCTGCCGGTTTGGGTGTCGATGGGAGAAGGAAGTTAGAATATCACATGTCGACAATTCTGCCAGTCATCAGCCCTGTTCCATGGCTTTGTGATTTAATATGACAACATAGCACAAATATGAACTTTTTTAGATTCAAACCTGGCAATAATGAGGTGTTTCCCGTTTCCTAGACCATAGTTCGGACTGTTTGGAAGACTCATGCCACTAGTGTTGCCTAACTATTCATTAAAGCTAGTAAACAGGTTAGCTTTGCCCAGTTGTGTTCGGTTTTAATGATGTTTTAAAGATAATGAATTTGATTAGCTATGCAGGCAAGGTTGAGTTTCTGTCTCTGGAGAAGAAACAATGCTATTTGTTGGTAAATCTTTTTATGGGGTGGTAAACGCATATGAATGGTGAAGTCATCTGAGATTACCCTGGATGTCTTTCTTCACACAGTGCCCTTCAGAGAGGCTCCCACTTACTCAAACAGAAGGCGGAGACCCCCAAGCACCTTAGCAGCACCTCGGATCTTGCTTCGTTCCAACAGCGACAACAATCTGAACATCAACAACCTCCCTGAGTGGTCAGCCTCCTCCTCTGCTTCTTCACACCGGAGCCTTTCACCTCATCTACTTCAACAGATGCAGAATAATCCTAATGGAACTGTAAAAACTGTGGGGAGTTACACTTCATCCTCCCGGAGCCGGTCACCGTCCCTAAACAGGCTGGGAGAGGATGCCAAACGGCAGCAGCACAGGCACATCAGGTGACTTTTTGACTATTTGCACAGCATGAGATATCCCTAACATCATGATGCTGGACTGCTGTGTTCTTTTGTGTTATTTACATGTCCGTTTTGCACTTCATGTAATAGATAGGTAACAAAATCTCAGCACAGTGGAACACGTCCAAGTGTGACTATTTAAATTGGAAGCTCCAGTCAAAGCCAGCTGTTAGCTCACAGAGCTCCAGCAGCCAGGCAGACTTTAAAGTTCAGCAAATCTCAGTAGTGAGCTGTCACGGGGTTTGCATTTCCAAATCAAGGTGCTAGTTCTCAAGATCTTTTAATAGTTGAAACAATGATTGTGGTTAACAGCAAAGTAAAACGGTTTCGAGATATTTGGTTCCTTCGTGAAACTGTTGGTCATATTGACCTGAAACGTATGTTGGAGCTGCTCGTGGCTGATGAAGCACAGACTGGTTAAGTTCTCCCTTCTGTAGCTGTGTGCTGAACTGAAGAGTAAAATAGAGGGAATAACTGGGGGGGAATAAGCGGGGCTGTGTAGGAGGCTGGCCGAGAGCAAAGGGGGCTTCTTGAGATGGTGGTGATAGATGTCATGGGCTTCTTCCGTGATTATCCTTGCTGCAGGGTTTTGCATTCCCTGTGACTTTACTGCTCTTTCTTTCCTCTTGAATTACAATGTGATTTAGCAGGCACTCTCTGCAAATATCCTGCAGCTATGTCCCACTGGAGAGCAAATCCTGGCTGATTAGAGTGATGTAGGTATTGTAAGTAATATAATAAAACAGAGGGTTGTGTCTAAGTTTTGATCACAAATCAGGGCTTCAGCTCTGTGAAGCCACTGCCCTATGGATAGATAATTACAGCTTCACTTTGAGGAGGACTCGGGAAGTGCATCTATGAAATGTGCAAGCGGTGGAGTTGCACCAGGTTGAGGCGTTAAAGCCCAGGCATGCAAAAATCAAGGGAGGCAGAGCTGAGTACTCATGGAAAGAATCAGAGCTTAAATGTTTTGACCAAAGACATTTAATTCGATGGTCATTTAAAATACCAGGCTTTGTCTGTCCTGTTTCCTAACACCAAAAAACATCCGCTGTTCAGAATAGCAAAGGACACGAGTATTGTTAAGAGTTGCAGCTGCTGGTTTCTCATTGCCATTTGTAGGTGTAATGGATCTTTACTTGAGTTTTCCCTAAAACAAAACGTCATGTAGTTGAAGCTGTCACCTCCTGCCTTGAACATTCTTCTCCTCTCCTTGGCTGTAGGCACCCAAACTGACAAGCAGTATTTGCGATAGTAACGATGCTGCTGGAGAGTGGCAATAGGGTGCGCTGTAAAAAGCCAAAGTTGTCTGAAATGTAAGAATCACTGGAAGGAACAGGATGCGAATTTCTCATGCCAGTGGTTTCACGCGGTAGAGCAAACTCATCTTACCTGCTTGTATGTTCCAGTAATGACAAGACCTCACTTGGTTATAATTTGGTTGACACTTCATCACAGAGACCCGTATCAGCTCAGAAAGATGTTGTCTGTAACAAGGCTTTGCTTAGGTGAGGAGGTGGCCACGAGGTGCTTTTCAGAGAATGAGTGCCCTCGTATTCCACTGGGTACTGCTGATGCCACTGGAGTGGGAGGTTTTACCTTAGAGTCAATGATTATTTTAGCTGGAAGGGATAAAAGGTGCCTTTTCATCAATATTCCTGGGATAACATACTTCCAAATTCTTCAAGTGTAAACAATTCTTTGAGGGGTGGAACAATTACAATTTTATTTTTTTTTAAATAAGGAAACGTTTATTTGCATTGGCTTTATTCACCCACTTTCCTCTTCCCTTTCTGAAAGCAAATGATTTTGAAAACTAGCACCAATGCTAGTGAAAACTAATTTAATGCCTGAAATATTGTGGAAATAAAATTTTGGTCTTAGTGCATCAGTCATCGCAGCTACCTAAACTGCTACCCAGCTGCAGAGTTTCGCGCGTGCCATCAAGACTTGTTTCAGAGATGTCCAGAGTACATGCAAGTACAGAGAAGAGAGCTGGAGGTTCTCTAAATTTGAAGACAACTAAAAGGATTTGATATATCATTTTTCCTGCAAGCAATGCCTTTTCTTGCCCCGGGCCCATTTTGCAGTCGTGAATGGCACCTTACATGACACTTTCCTCACAGATTCTGTTTAACTGTATGGCCACCTACTTACTGCCAGATAAATGTGGGAATTGTTGCTGCCTCTGCTTATTATTTGCAAATAATACATTCACCACGAAACTGTTGCTCCCCTTGGATGAAAAAGCCCTTTTTGACACAGCGGTAGATCGGGTTCTGGAGCAGAAGCAGCCAGAAGGAGTAGGTTAATTAATGGAGACGGTTAGAGTATGACAAAGGGTTAATGAGGTTTGTGGGGTTTGTACTGTGGAAAGCAGAGGGCTGGAAAGAGATGCTGGAAAGGGTTCACGTGATCTTCACAGCCTGTGTGGCTCAGGTGTTTACTTTTTTGTGAGGCTGCTGCTCTTCATACCAAACTGGTTTTAGGCGGGGAGCTGGGGGAGGCAGGGGAACTGGCAGCCTTCGTGTGGAATTTGTCCCACGGTGATTAGCAAAAGGCGCTGCCGGCACAGCCTCAGTCGGGGCTGAGCCATGAAGGATGACCACTTTCTTCTGGGTGAGAGGGAAGCGTGTCCACACGTCTTCTGAAATCTCGGCATCCTCCTCTTGCTCCTTCATGGCATGGGACTTGCTGGGCTGGGAGCACAAGCTTGGGACAAGGGAGGAGAGGAAAGTTGTTTTTTTAGGAAGTCATCTATCCCCTGTTGCAGCCCTGATTTCCTTGCCTGTCTCACGAGCAACGATGCATTCAGTGCGAAGGTTAAATGTGCCATTTCCCCCTCCTCTTTCAGTAAGAGAGAAAATGAATGAATCTTCTGTGATAGGAGTTAAAGATGATGCTGGGACGTGACATCGTGAGTAGCTGCTACCTGGCTGCTGCCAGGCTAGGCAGAAGATACAGCTCAATACAAGCAGAAATGGGATGCGTAGCATCCAGTTTATAGATCTGGATATTTTTTTGTGGTGATGACTCTTTCTCTGCTTATAAGGGAAAAGGAACGGAGCAAAAGAACTGAAACCCGAATACCATCTTTTCCTGCCTTCCCTTGAACAGCTGTGAGAGTTGGCTGAAGTTTCTGGTGCAAACTCCATCACAGACATGCAAGCAGGACTCACTTTTAAACCCTTAAGTAGGGCTTATCTTTATTAGCCCCTGTTCACAGTAATAGAACAGGACAACGAGGTGAAAGGGGGATGCTGTTCCAAATGATGAAGAAGTTACTGCAGGAAAATGGAACTGTTCCTGATAGGAAAGATCCACTCGGTTCGGTTTTTTACCAGACAACTTTTTCTTTACCTGTATTGGGAGCCTTTTTGACTCCTATTTTGGTGGGAGATTGGTTTAAAAAAAAAAGGTGAAGAAACAGTAAACTCCAGCCCTCATATTTCATTTTGCTTATAGCAGTTTGACATCTTTTCTTTCACCTTAAAAGAAAGGAAGTGGAGTGTTGTGATACTATACCACCATTAAACCATTCTTCTTCCTTTGGTACTTAGCTTTTTCCTGTAAATCCTTACGAATATTCTTCTTTCTCAAGTATTTTCTGTTTCTAGACTTTCAGCGTAAGACCTCAAGTTTTTATGAGGTTTTATTTAAAGTTGAATAGTAGTGTATTGCCAGTTTTTTACGGTATCTCCTATAGGTTTTCCACCCTCTTTAATATTTGCCTCTTTCTCTTCATATATTGTTGACAGTTCACTCATTTTTCTGGAGCATTAGTAATGCTTTTATGCATTGGTCACTGGCTTTCAATAATTTCTTCTTTATACACCAGAAGTAGATCGTGTGTTGTTTGATGACTGATGGCATACTTGGACATACCGTTCTGAAATCATTGGGAGAGCTATCGGTTGTTGTCAATAAGAAATGATCTTTTGGAGAATGTTAGCCATAAGAACCGTGCTTTGTGCAGTTCTAAGATTTAGCTTCAGGCCTTGGAGTGATGAAGTAACTTGATTATTTCATAGAATCATAGAATCATAGAATCATAGAATGGTAGGGGTTGGAAGGGACCTCTAGAGATCATCTAGTCCAACCCCCCTGCTAAAGCAGGTTAGCCTAGAGCAGGTTGCACAGGAATGCGTCCAGGCTGGTTTTGAATATCTCCAGAGAAGGAGACTCCACAACCTCTCTGGGCAGCCTGTTCCAG
>VZSC01000323.1:391353-446572 GCA_013398225.1 Steatornis caripensis | reverse complement strand
ATTGAACAGGACTGGACCCAGCACTGACCCCTGGGGAACACCGCTGGTCACAGGCCTCCAACCAGACTGTGCACCACCGATCACAACCCTCTGTGCTCTGCCATTCAGCCAGTTTTTGACCCACCTCACTGTGCGCTCATCTAAGCCACTCTTCCTGAGCTTTCCTATGAGGATGTTGAGGGAGACAGTGTCAAAAGCCTTACTGAAGTCAAGGTAGACAACGTCCACTGCTCTCCCCTCGTCCACCGAGCCAGTCATGCCATCATAGAAGGCTATCAGCTATCAGATTTAGTCCGTTCCGTTAATAATTCAGGTGTCTTGATAGTTCGGTTAATGTTACAATATTACAAAGATATCCATTCCCAACAGTAATTGTAAATACTGATGTTTTAAAATCTTTCTGACAAATTGTGATGCTTGTAATATATGATTTGCTTATAAATTTTAAACTTCATCAGGGTCTGTGAATGTGCAAGTTTAATTTGCAGAAAAACTAAAAACTTTAGTGATATGTGCTGTCTTTTCTAGGCCATCATGGTCAGATGAATATTGATCATGTTTCATACTGAATGATTTCAACCATTAAAAGCATGTGTTTAGGATGAAAAACGTGTATTTTTTCTGCAGGGTTAGATGTCTTACTAGAAGACAATTATGTTGTCCACCGCTTAATTTAATCCTGCTAAAGTGATGGTAAATGATTAACTTTGCTCATTTTAAATAACCAGTTAATTTTTTTTAATTTCAATTTCCAGTGCCGTTTACAATCCTAGTGCCAACAAGGATGCTCTTTCTGCCTTGGATTACCAGGGTCCGAAACGTAAGCTTTACAGTGCTGTACCTGGAAGACTTTTTATTGTCGTAAAGCCATATCAACCTCAAGGAGAAGGGGAAATTCATCTGCATAAAGGAGATAGAGTCAAAGGTGAGTAGATAATTAATTTTTAATAAATGTTTTCTCCTGCTAGATGGAAATTTTATTTTAGCATTCTTTTGTATTTTAAGGGAAAAAAAAAAAAGTCGTTCAGTAGAAGAGCTTTGAGGCATTTGTTTCTTTACAGGGTACTTTACGCCTTGATCTTTTTTGTAACCAATGCATATTCAGGTACCACTTTAACTGTAAGTGACTTCAAAGTACTACTAAAATTCAGAAATATGTGCAGTAATAGCAGCATTGTGTTTTACACAGAGCACGTAATTTGCTTCTGTAGTCATTATAGAAAGACAACTCCAGGGCTTTAAAAGGTTGTAAACGTGTCAGCTATCTAAGCAGCTCAGGAAGGAAATGGGGATAAGGTCAAGTCTGTTTCCTCAAGGAGCAATTTATTGGTTAAGTAGAAAACATCCCCTCGTGAGACTCAGGATAAGTAGGTAGGTAGAACCTACTGCAAATATTTTGGGGAGGAAGCGTGGCGGTGCATGTCTCATTTCTGTCCGCTGGTGCACTTCTCAACTAAGAATATGTTACAATCAAGGCCAACCTTTGTGTTACAATTTTGAAGACATTGAGTACATCCAGGTGCAGCTGAGAAAGTGGCAAATGTGGTTTACGGGATTGACCTTCCTAAGGGTGCATCGTTACGGGGTTTCAGCTGTGGTTTTGCACATCCGGGTAAAACTGGTAATGGAATAAAAAGACTTTCTGCTCAATCCGTACAAACCAAATACCAGTTATGGAAATCAAATAAAAGGGAATAAATTCAGTGTCCTAAGTAAAAGTTTTAAGCAGCTGAAAATTTCCTTGCAACTGAAACTGCTTATCGTACAAGGGAACACTTCAAATATCTCCTCCCTTAAGCTTGCAAACAGTAGTTGGAAAAAAATGGGGAGTCATTAGAAGGTATTTTTATTTTTGGATGTGGCTGATTCTGAACATTTGTGAGTTTATAATTTTTGTGAACTCAAGCCTTCAGAAGGTGTAGGACAGAAATCTGAAGAATGCTGCATTTAAAGATAAAACATATGCAAGATTCATTTTAAATGCAAGGATGAAGGAGGAGGGATAAATTTAGGAGAGCTGGTGATGTCTGTAGGGCTGAAAAGATAATTTTGCAGTTCTGGGAGATCGTGCCCTGGTCATGTAGGAAGCAATGATTATGATCTAAAGAAAATAGTGCAAAGAACTTTTGGAAGAGCCCATATAAACACTTTATAAAACTTTATAGAAGTTACCAATTAATTGAAGTTATCTAGGCTAGAGCGAAGTTAATGGGAAGCAAGCAAAACTTTGAGGTTATAGCATTCCTTGGGAATGCCAAATATCAAATAAAATTCAGTTCATGAAAGCCAAAAGTCATCTTCGAATTCAAACAAAATTGACAGAGCTTTGCATGGCTTGGGAACCAGCTTTGCAAACTTCCAGTATATAAGAATAAATGCAAGAGAAGGAATGCATAGTAGCACTTCATAAAAGCTTTGAAGTGTCAAAAGAATAGGTACAATGTAGAGAGAGGTAAACCTACGCTCTGAGTTATAGGTCAAAATGTGAAGGCTTGGGGTCTTCTGTATGGAGTATGGAGTTCTTACTGGAAGGGTGGAGGAACGAAACAGTTGACAAAGATGCTTGTTGGTCAGTTACAAGAAAATGAAAAAAATGTTGCGTTTAGTGGAAAAAAGATTAAAAAAAGCGAGACTTAAGCTCACTCCAGAGCACTCTGCTTATTCATAATCTCAGAAAATTTAACACCGCCAGGAAGAATTGCTGGTACCTACAAAGGATGACATTTTGGGTATCATGAATGGTGCTAAATAACTTCTTCCACTGAGTGCATTTACAGTGATCTAAGAGGTGCCAACAGATAAAGAAGGAGTACGGTTAGGCACCTTCCCGTATTCTTTGGGGGCTGTTGTACACAGTTGTGTTCAATTGACTTGTTGGATTTAAAGACATAGCGATGTTTTTGGTTATGTAGAGGATGCAAGATCAACATAGATCCTTGTCAACAGAATAAAACAATAGAGGCTCCAGGCAGTTCTGGACAAAATCAAGATGGAAAACGTGTTCCCTGGGAAAAGAGGGAACAGTGCAACAAGTTGCTTTGAATCCTGGATTTTGTAGAGGCATTCATTATCTGGCTGCTTGCTTACATTAGAATTTTTTACTATTACGTGCAAAAATATCCCAAGAATAAGGGATTTAAATTTCAATCAAGAGTTTAATATTTTAAAAATTTAATATTGTATTAATATAATTAATAAATAATAATAAATTAATAATGACTATATAATAATTAATGTAATTAATATAATAATTTAATATTTTAAAAAATTGGCTCAGGAGCCCTTGGTTCTAAGTTATTATGACGGTAACTGGAAAACAATGCAAGAAGAAATTAGTCCTCTTTTCAGATCTTCTTACAACAGTGTGATCTAAACTTGAGACCAATGATTTTTGTGGGGGGAACTAAGCAATGAATGTCAAAATGCTGAAATAGAAAATGAGATGGTGTCTGGTCTGTGAGTTTGGAATATTTATTTATGTGGAAAATGTATGTTTACTGAAACTGGCTATAAATTAATTATTACTGTTAGAAAAGGGGAGACATGCCCATCCAACATCAAATCATCCCTGCGGGGATTATTTTTTCAGCTTCAAGTACGCGATTTGCACATTGAATTAAAATCTGGCAGAGGTCTAGCACTTGCAGGCACACTTGTTTTGGAGCATTTTGTGGAACTTTGACGCAGTAAAGTCTAGTGAGGTTTCTATACGTGTCAGTCTGCTTTTAGAAAAAGGTTGGAAAAAGTACGTAGGGATTGTCAGTGTTACTACTTAGGATGAAATCTTGTGGAGCATAATTTAGGGCTGTTTGTATGGCAAGGCTGGAACACCATATGACAGACTCACATTGCTAATCAAAGGAAGAACTTCCAGAACAAGATCAAATCCTATTTTTTGTTACCATGTCAGTGGTTCCTTGGTTATCACACAAAATATGTCAGAACGAGCACAACAAGGTCACATAGAGAACAAAGAGTTCAGGTAAAAAGGCAGCGAAACTTTAAAAATATCTCAGTTGTGTAACAGTGTTGACGAAGCCATTCAAACTTAGTATATGTGACAAAAATCCAGGTTTGATTAAATCTGGATTCATGTCCCTGTTCCACTCAAAATGTAATTATTTACAGAGAATTAAAAAGATTACTCCAATGTGAGAGATTGATAGGGTCCCTCTCCATCACCCGAAAGCACAGGCAGCAGAGCTCTTATAATCCTCAGTACTTCTTGCCTGCAGTGCGAGTGCCAGAACCATTGGCTGTAGGGAGGTCCTGCTTTTTTTCTCTTTCTGAGCAGAAATTCCACTTGGTACCAGATAGATCTTCTGTCTTTTAGAGACTTGCTTAGCAAGGCCATGATCCAGTTAGCACTGAGGTTTTGATTTTCTGTACACACGCCTGTCTGGTGTTTCGCAACTCACTGCGTGTGCAGTGCTTGGAGGGGATGAAACATTAAACACCATGGAATTCAATCTTTCCTCTCTTTGGAAACACCTTAGCCTCACATTTAAGAAACAAAAAAGCTTTGTCTTAGCCCCTCTCCTCTGCCAACTTGGCAGCTGCACTGCTCTGTATAAAATACCTATGCTAAAGTACTGGCTTCTCGGGTGGTTTGGTGGATTCAAATGTGCATTAGCATTCGCTATGGGATTCTGACCCGTGTTCAGTCTGACCCCGAGGACATGCTCATCATATGTACATCCCGTGGGACTAATCACAGTAAAAATGTAGCAGGGTGTTTATTATAGGGATAAAACCCCAGAGCAACATATAAGAGAAAGGGTTTAGTTGGGAAATGTTTTTATTGATTTTTCTTGTTTAACTGTGTAGAATTAGAAGGGTCTGGGAGAGGGATGAATTCCTAAACGCTCGATGAAAAGTGCTTTCATCAAATGATGATGAGGTACATGGTTTGGTTTTTTTCTTTCTAAAGCCTCTAGAAGTGCGCGAGTGACAACAGTTCACAGTCTATCATACAAGGAAACTGCTCAGAGAAAGCTGTGAATGGGCAAGGTCCAAAGAAAATGTAAACTACACAAAATGGTCTTGTATTAATAGGATATTACGTAGACCGTACTAAAATATCTGCTTTATTTTTGGTTGTTAGTCATACATACTGACATCATTTGTGTGTCTGCCACTCAAGTGAGAAGGGCCATGGCTGTTGTAAAAATAAAGCTGATAACTTTATTTATACAAGAGCAAACCTAATCTTATGTTTTCACATAAATGAAGACAAGCTAGCTTCATTCCTCACTGAAACACTTGTAACAGATTTTGTTTCTTCATTTGATATCCAAAAGTCCATAGCCATAAATCTGCCACAATCCAAACACACACGCACACACATATATAAAATATCTATAAACTGTATTTTAACCAGCTTTTGCATTATTAAATGTAATTCTTACACTGGAAATCAAGTGGTCTCTTTTATAACAAAACTCAGATGTATGAAGAGAATGCAGTGCTCCAAAGTTCTTTGTGAGCAAAGAATTAGCGGTTTTCCATGTCACGAAGCTGAAGCAATATAGAAGTATCTGCATCCTCGAGGAGGTTACCTGTGGTTCAAATCTGTGCTAGCATACCTTGGTGGAGAGGTAACAGATAGGAGTTCCAGGTGCCAATCGACATGGTGCAGACAATCTCTGGTCACTTAGAAACAAGATAATCAGAACTGTTTTCAGAATGTATGTTCTATTAAAACATTCCTGAAATGCATATGTCTTATCCTTCACTGGCCTAGAAAGAAAAAACCCACGTGATTTGCCTGATTCAAATACTTTGAGAACTTCTGAAGTCTCGCCCTGCTCACAGTTTAGTTTTTCTTGTCTTTTTATGTGTTTTTATTACAGTGTTTCCATTTGCCATGTGATTTCTAGTTATTTCTTCCAGTATCTTCAGGTCGCAGATCGTAGTATGGTTTGTCCGTGGGTGGCTCCCAACTGTAAATTTTTAGTTCCGTCTCTTATTTTTGCCCGCCCTGATATTACTGTCTGCTCTCTTTCACCTTGAAGGCAAAGAGAATACAGGGCTAGTTCTGGAAAATGCTCAGTTTCTTTAACTCTTACTGTGATTAAACTATTTTTCTAGTGCTTAGTATCTAGAAAAACAGGGAGTTATTTCAGTATCTCCAGTATGCTCCAACAGACTTTCTTGTGAACCTTCTGAGATGTCTGCTGTGCAGGCACAGTCTGCACGTCTGAAAAGAGTTTACCACAACTCAGATCTGTTCTCAGCTACATTCTCTGGGGTCAGAGAAACGGTAGTAATTCAGTAGTAGTGATTCAAGCATCTGTTCTAGGCAGAAAGTCAGCGTTAGAAATATTGACCCTTGCAACCCAACTTTCATTTCCGTGTGATCTCAGCCAGTAGGGCAATCCAAATATATTGCTAACATTTTCATTTCTTGTGAAATCTACTTGTAAGTCATTTCGAAAAGAAAGATTATTAAACCCCTGCTGTGCTTGAAGATATTGCCAACAGACAGCGCTTGTGGGCAGAAGGAAAGTTGGTCTCCCGGGCTTTTGCACTTGTTAGATTAGTAAATAAAATACTGGAAAGGGAAGGGCCTCAGAAATGCTGTTTTGTTTCTTCAAGAGCATTTTGTACCTTGTGTGAATAAGTATGGCAGCAACATTTAACCTAAGAGGTTTGCGCAAGCATTGTTTTGCTACTCTTTTATATGAAGGTTGAAATTAATGTGAAATGGAATATTAATCTTGCTCAGATTCACTGGTCTATTTTGCTTCCTTGCTGTCTGCTGCCTTGATAGGTTTGATTTAAATTCCTAACATAAATAATTATGACTCACCACAGATAATAACCCAACTCATTTCTTCAAGTTGCTTCTGTCTGACGAGCAGGAGAGAGTTGTGCTTCTAACTGATATATCAAAGCGTCACAACAAAGACACGGCCTTGCTCCCACTCCAGCAGGAGAGCTCTTGCTGGCAAGGCTGCGAGAAAGTGATTAGGACCTAAGCCCATGCACAAATCCCCGTCATATTAGCTCTTGACTACTTAAAGCCATCCTTCCTTCAGTAGTCAGTACGTGGCCCAAAATACTCAGTAGACAGGCAGTACCAGAAGACTGAGAGGAGCTATGAACGGCATGTGAGCAAACTACGTAGTCCAACTCGGTAATACTGGCTCCAGATCCAAGTTGTTTCGGGGCCTCTTCTCGGATTAATGATATCTACTTTGCATTCCCCTGACCTGTAGTTTGGGCATCACTGTGGAGAAGAGCAAACTCGACTCTGTCCACACCTTCCTCAACAGAGATGGTGGTAAACGTTACAAACGGATGGATTTTTTCTAATGCCGGATTTGTATTTCTGTCCAAAATTAAAATTGATGCAGAAGATTTGTTTCTTATGCTGTTTTTCTTTCTCTTTCACTTTGCCCAAACTATTTAAGAGACACACAAATAACAAGAAAAATGTGATCTTCATAGAAAGTTGTCAGCAAAGGTAAAAAAGGAAGAAAAAAAAATTATACAGGGCCAAATCTTGAACGGCACCGCTCATTCAGTTCTGTTTTAGTTGAGCCCTGTTTCCCCAGATTTGAAGGATTATGTGCAGATTATTGTGTTTGTAGGTTTTGACGTAGTGAGTGCTTGCTCTGGTCAGTCGCTGTCATCTTCTCATCCCAAGTCCTTTTCCTTACCGTTGTTTGTTTGCACCGTTTCTTTCTTGAGAAAGCAGCGGTGATAAAAGATGAAAAGCTGTTTTAAATCAGGATCTAGCCTGACACTGATTGCGGCCACGGTGGTTGGGGCTGTGACACGCATCCAAAACCTGAAGCTAAGGCTCCTTAGTCTTCCCATCTGCTTGCAGTGTGGGTGGCCATGGAGACTGATGGGACGCAACCAGGAGGTGTGCAGTAATCTCAGGCTATGGCACTTGAGACTGTTCGGAGAAGTCAGACAATTAAATACTGAATTACAGGTAGGTGAGGTTGCTTTTCAGATAAACCAACAGAGTCACTTGGGTTACAGAAAGGAAAACTCCTTGCAGCCACAATTGGCTCGCGCTTTTGTTTTGGAGGCAAAACTGGAAGTTAAGCGTAAGTTTAAACAGTGAGGAATATTTTCTGTCCGTGTTTTTTCCCTGATTTGATTTCTCTGTAAGGTCCCACTGCCTAAGAACTTCTGAATTTGCTTCTCCACTGAAAGAAATGTCTGTGGAGCCGCAGTTGAATCTGACGGCTCAGGTCAATTACACCAAATCTCTAACTGCAGCTACGCAAAGCTTTCCTTCCAGATTGTACGTGGACTGCACAAGAACATTTTCTACATGGCAGCTGGGGCACAGTCACTTGCTTGTGTGCCGGAGGCCTTAATGTGGCTGTCATCACGGCGATAGACAACGACTTCCTTCCCAGTCACGCTGCTCTGCTCTCAAGTTATGTCAGTCTCTCTTGATTAAGTATTGGAAAGCCAGAAATGAGGCGGAGCGGGCAGATCCTGTTCATCATTGATCACAGGAAGGGAGGGATATCTATCAGGACCAAGAAATACACTTCATTTAGCAAACTTTATTTATTGAGTAAACTTTCATTTATTGAGTAAACTTTAAACAAAAACGAGATTTTAAGAAAAGTGTCTCTCTTTAAGAGAGAGCAAGAGTTGTCTGTAACTTGTGCTGACCTTCATTTATGTTCTGTGTAAAGTCTGAGTCAACTTGCACTTCAGATGCAGAGAAGTGTCGCTCAGCACAGTACTTGTCTCTTAATATTGTTTTCTATTTACCTTGTTGTCTGCAGAACTAGATTGAACATTGAATTTTTGCTTATGTTGATATGTATACTTAGGAAATAAGCTGTCATTACAACTTAAGGTTAGGAACATACATTTTCAAGTTGTAACCGTTTTAGGGGCTGTTTTAACAAAATTGTTTTCATCATTGAAATAGATATTCTTGCACAGATTATCCGCCATTTGGAAGCTCTCCTTCCAAAAGGCAAATAATTCTGAAAATTTACATCAGACAACAGATATTTCTACAAGAGAAAAGCCCAAGTTATAATATTAATTATTTCTGAGAGAAAGAAGTATGGACTCTACTCATTGAAATTAAAAATCTGCTTTATTTTAAAAAAGCAAGCCCAGAAGATTGTTACATCAACAGAAAAACTCAGACTTCAGGTCTGCACGCTACCTCGCTTAGCTAAAATTCAGATTAAAACGCTTTGTATTTCATTAGGTAAGTGGCATTTGTTATCAGTAACAGAACAATGGAATCAAGATAAATAAGACATTCTTGCTGCAATTCTAGTGGAAGGGACACTGACACCATCCCTTTCAGATCAAGAATGAAATGGTGACATTTCTGCTTTCTACTGTGTGTTCTAGAGGGCTTTCAGTTTACATAATTCCACATCTCACTGCAAGTATTGAGATCTTCAGCTGCTCTTGATCAGCAGATATAACATGCTTTTAGCTCTGATTGAGAGTTCTTACATCCGCATAGGCTAGTTCGGTTGCTGGATTTCCCAATGAGTTTTCAACTTTATGCCCTATTGCCATTCTGTTGATTTCTCTTTTTTCTCCTGGTTGTGGAAATGTTCTTCTTCTTCTGGAAGATGATCTGTCATTCCCAATCCATATAGTAATTTCTTTTCCCAGGAAAGAAGAATGCAGTTTATACAGCACCAAAGTTTGATTGTAGCTACTACAAAGATGGTTCAGATATATCCGGTAGCGGCTATAAAGACGATGGCCTGAATTTGACTGTAAATGTCATTGACATTTTTGGAAATAAGTATACCTAGACTAATTCACTCACTGAAATTTCAACATCACAAGGAATTTAGAAATAGTATGCACCGTCATTTGATGCGAAAAATATAATCTATTTCTTGGTTGTGGCATAATGAAGGGAGCTGTAATGTGGAAGAATAAAACTTCTTTGTTGTTTTGATTAAAGCCATTTTTTGGATAGTATATTGAGGCATTAAGCTGTTTGAGATGAATATGTTATATTAACATTAGCATTTCAATTGTCAGTAAACTTACAGAAGTTGCAAGAGACAAAGCACCCTGTGCTAGATTGGCACTATATAGAATTTTTTTGTGTTGTTCTCTGCAATTTGGCAAAGCAGAATCTGGCTAATAGTAAGTATAATACTTTAAAGACATTAAAATATAAGAACCTGATAGGCACTTGCTTTTACATGTTTTCCTGTAATTCAATTGTTTGGTATTTGTCTGATTTTGATTTGCAGTTTTGTTCATATTGTTGAACATAATTCTGTTTTTAAACTATACTCTTGTTGTGGAAAGACATATCAGGATTCACGATGTTGCTAGAACCTTAATTTTACTCTTTTAGCATCAGATTCTTTTTGTAATTCATGTTGTGTGTAAAGAGACTCTGGCCTGCTCTTGCCATAGCAACCACATCTTTTGTTTTTATTAAAAGCGAAAGGAAAAAAATACTTGAAACGATAAAGCTTAATTATTAATTTGGGGAAAGTTAGCCTTTGATTTACCATTGTTATGTCCTTCAGAAGGGAAAATGTTGATTAGAAAATCTCTTGCTGGTACCAAATTATGTATTACAACGTGTCTCTTAAGCACTATTGTGAGAGGGAAAAGACAGAAATTAAGGCCTCATTCTAAAAAAGCATTCATGAGTGCAAAAGATACGTTATATTTTTTGATTTATCCTTCCGGTTCCCAGTTATCCACACTGGAATACATGATGTGTTGCCAGTTTTTATAGATATGTAGATTATTATGGCTTTGGCTCCTGCTGCGGAATTTCTTATTAATGGTACCACTTGAAATATATTAAAAAGATTATATCAAGTTTTTTGGTAGTGCAGAACGATCTAGATCTCAACTTCTACATTTTGAGTATTAGGCCACCTGTGCTTCTCCTCCACCTCACCAACAATTTGTCTCTGTCTCTGCACATCAGCTGTATCCCTGCCTACCCCATGTTTACCTCCTGGGTCACCTTTTTGCCTCTTGCAGTTCCAGCAGGCTTTGCCTGAATCTGAAGTAAGACTGGCTTTGCTCTGTAGTAATCACTTTTCTCCTTGCACTCACAGATGGACTTACAAAGCAAATTTCCTTTCCCATCCTGATTTGGTTATCAGCTGCTGCTACCATAAACACACGAAATGACTCTATGGATGTGAAATACCCAACTTCCTTCTTACAGTGCAAATGCTTTTTGGAGATGCAAATATCCCTGTAATTTGGAGCGTCAAAATTGCAGATTTGACGGATTAATAAAATAATGAATTAGGGAAGTCTTTCCGAGTCTCTGAGTAGTTTTTGTTCTCTTTATCTTGCCGGTTTGTGGAGTGAAATCAGGACTGAGATTCAGTACTGAAAACTCTCCTCAAAAAACCCTGATTACTTACAACAGAAGTCTTTCACTGTCTCGCATTTTGAAATTTCTTCCGGCTGGAGTCACTGTTATGATTTGAAGTTACATGAATATACAGCAGGATCTTACAATAATTATAATATCGATGTTATTTTATATATATATTATTAATAAAGTTTTCCTACTTCCTTATCTCATATATAAGAAATGCACTCTATTGTTATGTGAACAGAGGTTGCATTGTTAAAAATATATTGGAAGATGACGAATACCCAATATATATTGGATGAATGAATAGGCTTCTGTTTCATGTAACATTGAATTATCAAGTTGACTTTGCGTGTTATTATGCACAGGCTTTAAACATTTTCAAGAACCACTGGAAGTTGTCAACATAGTTTTCATTAATTATGCCCCAACTTTATATTTATTAATATTTTGATTTCTGTATTACTTATTTTATTAATACAATTAAAGCACAGATCTCGTTTCTTCAGTTTTGCTTGCATTTAAATGTAGAGGTGAAATATTTTCTGCTTATGTTAACAATATCAATAGGTGTTAGGTAACTCAAAGAAAAGGCATGCTAACATTTTTTATTTGGCTTAAGCGTCACTGTAGAGTTGTTGGTGTCTTCCAAGGTCAGTGCCCTGCCCCAATATCCCATAACCACCTGAGTAGGTATAGGTTTGCTCAAATAGGTCAGAAAGTTGCTTGGTACATTGTGCATTTGGGACCCATCCAGGTGTAGGATTTTGCCTAAACGGATCTCTTTCCTGGGGCTTCGTATGTACTTCTTGTTGGCAGTGATGTGTAAATACGCAGTTCACAGAATCCGTATCTCTGGATTGACTACATTAAAGGACTTAAAACTGACACATTTAAAAACATTTTTCTGTCAAACATCTATGTGAATAGATATCCATGCTCTGCAAGTACTACCACAAATAGCTTAGGGTTGCATTAATGAGAAACGAGGTAAACATTTAATTTCAAATGAGGTTTTACAGATTCTGGTGTGTCAAACCAGACTTCTTGCTACCTCTTGAGGATTACCAAGTTTTTTTATTGGCTTTTTGGCCTATCATTGATTTGATTTTCATCTTACCCTGTAGCGGTGCAAATCAAGTTCAATGCCATTGAGTCATGGCAGTTCCACTGGTACAGAATTCAATTGCAGTCAGGCTCAGGGACTACGATTTTTAAAGCCTGGTAAGGTATGTTTTAACAGCGCAAAGAATGCTTGTGTTGGAGATCATCAAAGGAGCTCTAAGCAAGTTAATATCCCTACCATACTGAAATACCCTGCAGAGATATTATTCCAGGTCTTGAAAACCGTATGCATACGTTAGCAAAGGGAAGTGCTTGGGCTAATTAGCCTTGATTTTCAGTGGGGCCAGTTAGCTTGGCTGGCTTCTCTAGCACCCGGCTAATGGCGCTGTGCTGCTTCAACTTCCACAGGCTTGTTTTTGGTAGCTCGGGGACCTCTCTGCCAGACATTGTGTTTTGTACAGATGTACTCTGAGGACCCGTGTTGTATGACTGAGCTGCATTCCCTGTCAACCTATTTAGAAGAGCTAACGGTGTTTTTGTTAATCTATAATACCGCCTTTTTTCCAATACTAATGTATAGTATGTTTTTAATGTAACATTTATATTCTTTTAATATATATTAAACATACAGTGATTTGTAGGAACTTCTATTAAATTAATTTAAACGTAATACTTAACAAGTATTTAGGACTCTTTCCTTATTGCGATTCATCTCCAATTGCTTACTAGTAAAAACATACATTGTTGTTCTGCAGTCTTTTGTCACAATCTTTCTTGAGTCCTAAGATTAACATCAAGATAATTAGAACTACAGGATAAAGCTTTTTTACCTATTGGTAAACCATTCTCCTCTCTATTGTTGCTGTCTTCTACTGAGAAAAATCATCGAGATGTTTCAAAAGGCCTCTGCATTCTGTATCGCACCTATGGGATATTCAAGTGTTTGCTGTGTACTCAAACCGCTAAATCATATTACTCGACCTACATTGCAAATCTCTGGAGCTACCCACTAAATAAAATAGCACGTTTCCTGAGGAAGTAGAAAACGTATGAGATATCAAAATATGTATTATTAAAACCCAATTTCAGTCTGGGTTCAGTTTTACAATGGGTTCAGCACTTCAGCTTAATTTGAACAGGCAAGACAAACTTTTTTGGTCTTAGTATGACCGTGCATTTATGCTTGATAAAAGCAGCAATGAGAAAACAGGAAATGGAAAGAATTGTGTGAGGGCCAAGAAAACTTGGGACAAAACTAAATTTGGGAAGAGGTTCCAAAGACTGATCAGGGAGGGTCCCATTTAAAGCTTATTCTGTGCCCATTTTGGGGGTGCCATCATTTGAGTTGTCGTACAACATTTGCTTTTGCCAACTTGATATTCAATTATTACTGAGTGTGTTATGTAACTCATCTTGGTACTTACATGAGAAGAGAAGAAAGTCTAATGCTTCCTGTGTCTCTCTGTATTTAGTTCTAAGCATCGGTGAAGGTGGATTCTGGGAAGGCAGCACCCGGGGACATATTGGATGGTTTCCTGCAGAATGCGTTGAAGAAGTTCAGTGTAAACCAAATGAAAGCAAACCAGGTAATCAGATCAAGTTCCTGTTGAATCCTAACAATGACAAATGTGATGTGTCTGACCAAGCAGAGAGGCAGCCTAGATGGTAACGTGTTGTACAGCAGTGTGTTTGTGCAGTACTAGAAACTGGAGAATTAAATAAAGCTGAGCTGCTGAATTAAAAAATAGAGACGGGTTTATTGATCAGGTTTTACTGGATGCTGTCCAAGCAAAAGGTCTTTCTCATGGGGGACTATGCTGTGAAGTACTGCGAAACCATTTACACAGAACTGTATGCAGACATTTTGAAAAGCATTATGCTGCGCTTTATTTTCTCACATTATGGGAGAATGTCTAATTAGGCAATTAAATAATGAAAGAAAAACTGGTCAGCCATCTCCCAATCTGAGGTAGTCTTACGATGTATTTAGCTCTTGTTCATAGCAATGAAGTTGATGTCTTCGTACATTTTAGAGGAGGTATCCATTAGTGGGGTGTCTCAAATACATCCTTACTGAAGACAAAGGAAACACGCTTGATCATACACTTGTGCCGCCATAAGTAAGTAAAGCACAAGTGACTTTAAACAGAAAGTCTTTACAGTTCTGAGATAATAAAAGCAAAATAAATGTATGTTGAAGCATGTTATTTGAAGAATTACCTACCATCTCATAATTTCTCAGGTTGTAAGAATTAAGATATGAGGACATCCTCTCTGATGAAAACCTCATTATAAATGAGCTCTGAGAATATAATTAATGTTCTCCAGGAGCGTATGCAGTTTCAAGTGAACTATTGATGTGGTTTGGATCTCTGATGTATTGATTAGGAACTTCTGGCGTTGCATAGACAGTACACTAAAATTTATGCATCGTATTATTCATTCACGAACATTATTCTTTTATGCATGTCATTATAAACTGCACTCTTCTTTTTTTATATGTACCCACTTTATAAACATGATAGAATGGAATAGAATGCACTGGACAACATAATAATTCCAGAGTAGTAAAGGTTTGGAAATATTTATAAGACTTGATAATTATTTCATTATAATGGAAGCTGCAGTAAGATGGAATGGAGTTTAAGGGATGAGCAGAAGAGGATGCAAAAAGTTGGCTTTTGTAGTACGAAAACTTCAGAAAAATGAGGGAATGTGGCATCCGGGACACCGTCCTAGATCACTAAACACTCTGTGAAAATGTTCTACTGCCTTTTCTAGTTCTCTTTTGAGAGAGAAGAAAAGAAGGAGGCAGAAACATCTAATATTTAGAGAGAATGTATTTAGGCTCTGAGAACAGAGAGAAAATAGTTGTGTAGCTCCTCAAAGAGCCGAAGAACAAATCAGAATTTGAAGACAGAGGAATATTAAACAAGAGGAAGATTGAGGTTGGAATTGGCAAATCTAGAAGCAGAGCAGTTCTCAAATACTAGACGTAAAAAGAGAATAACAAGTTGCGATTCTAGTGTGATTTCATTTGTTGGAAACACTGTGGAAGATGAATAAATTCAGTCAATGTGGAACACGAGCTGGTGAAGAGCCACAGGTGAACTGTTCTGAAGATCCTCCAATAAAACCTTGAGGTCCCTTGATTGAAAGCCTTAAAAACACGCCTCTATGTAAGTCAGTCATCACTAACATCATTCTTGTGTCTGTCCTGGCAACCGCGTTAAATTTGAGCTGTGCATTTGTCTCCAAAAGCAATGAAAATTCTGGTGAGGGGCATTAAGTGAAGTTCTGAAAGATGAAAGGTGTTTTGCAGCTTCTTTAGATTTATACAGTGGTTTTGAAGAGAAGGTAACCAGGCCTGTTTGTCATAAATCCTTAGGGATCTTCTGAAGAAATACTGTAGGAAGTAAATTCAGTATATGGCGTGATTGCTTTAATATATGACAAGATTGTTTTTGAGCAAAAATTTTTTTGATCACTCAAAGGAAAATTAAAATTAAGAAAAATATTGTCACAAGAACAGCAAAAGGATTGCCAAAGCTGAAAGTATTAAAAGAATATCAACAGAAACATCCTACAAATTTTCCAATGTGAAATTCTGAAAACTTCTGCCATGTGTCTGCCAAAACACCAGAGCATTTATTCTAATTTATACCTATTGCATACTATTGTCTTTCCAGTTGTTTTCCTGTTTGCTTATAGTATAGTGTGAAGAATAATGTCAAGATAGCTAAAGACTTTAAATATACCATTCTTCTACTCAAAAAAAAAAAAAGGAAATATAGTTAAATAAGCACAAAATGGGCATATTTCCTGTGCCGTTGAACTTGTGCACTCCCATATTTTGCTGGGCTGTCTTGAAAAATGTCCTGCATCCAGAAGGCACAAATGAAGTAGAGTGCTTCTCTGGGTAATGCGATACAGGTTGGAGCTCTGCGTATGAAATATATGAAATCCACAGTATGTGCATTATTATTACTGAAATATGGTATAGGCTGAGAGCAGCTGATCGCTGAATTGCTCTATGCAGTTAGCTTCGTTCCCTTTGCATAGGAAACAATTGAAATGAAAGAGGAGAGCTTTACAAGCAAAAATCAGCCCGTATTCCCTCTGAGTAGAAATGCAAAAGTAATTTAGAAAAATATGTTAAGCATGGTGAAATGATTAGAAATTAAATTGGGTCTGCTGGGATCGCTGAAAGAACATCAGCTGAGAAACATCACAAACTTGTGCGAGTTGCAAGAATTTGCATCGTGGACTTTGCAAAGCAGCGGAGCTTCTTGCGGTGATGATTTAGAAAGTAGATCATCTTAATGTGTAGGAAATGAACTCAAACTCAGCCTTTTTCAGACCAGCACCACAATAACAATTCTTTCCTGTAAGTGAGATTTAGGAACGTTTCTTCCAACAGCTTCCCTTTGCTATTAGGTTTGAATAATTGTGTTTAATAGTAGTTTGTCATTTGCACGCCATGAATGAAAGAAAGAGAAATAGTTCTTGGGAAAAAACAAACCACAATTAAACACTACATGCCCAGTAAAACTGATGGACAGGTGTTTCCTGTCATGCTGATTGTATAATCTTACTTCTTAGACAAGTTCAATTTTCAGGGAGCTTCATTGCCATCCTGACTGTTCAGTGGAAGTAGGCAGTACAGAACCTCACCTGGTTCCTGTGGTCTCTTCAAAGATACCATGCTAGCTTGGCAAGTTCTGTTTTCAAAAAAAAAAAAAAATCATGTTGACTGGCATTAATTTTATATCTCTTCTTTAGTCTTTCATTAATTGACACTTGTAGGAATTATTCCATTATTTTGCTAGGATTGATGCCAGGCTTATAGGCTTTTAATTATCCAGGTTGTCTCCTTTGCCCTTTAATAGCACTGGCACAGGACCCGCTGCCTTTTGGTCTTGAGGAGTTTCCTTGACATTTCAAGATCTAATGAAAAAAGAATAACGATCAAGAAAATTCTTATTGGTGGCCTGCTAAGTTCTTTTGCCTGCTTTTAAAAAATTCGTAGACACGAAACCTTCATACCATCTCATTTTAAAAAGTGTTGCCTTAGTAGCTGGTTTTTAACATTCTCCAGAATTATTCTTAGAGTGAGAGTATTCCTTCGGATGAGATTGATACAAGATCTTGCTTTTTCCCTGTACAAACACAGAATACAAATGTTACGTATTTCTTCTTTCTGCATTGACAGTTTTCCTATGTTATTCAGTAATGAACCAATTCCCTTCTTAAATTTCTTTGTATTCCTAAATAAGTAAAAATATGCTATGTTTTTTTGCTAAAATGTTCTGGGTGGATTGAAGAGTGTTCTGTGCCGGAGAAGCTTGTTCCTTATAAAATACAAGTTAACTGAAATCTCTGCAAATGTGAGGCACTGCCTTGGGTTAACAGACATCTTAACAGCACTTATTAGCCGAGTGCTGTTGGTGCTGCAGGGGATCACAGGTTGTCTGGGATCTCTGGTAGAAGTAGGTAGTAGGTAGGTAGGTAGTAGGTAGCACTGAGAGTACACTATGTGGCATAACTTTGTTTAATTTTTCTACCTATAGAAAAAAAGCAAGGCTTTTCATTTTGCCAGTTTATTCGCACCTTAAAATTCATTATCCTTCTTAAAATAGTAAGAATTCCTACCCAATCGCTTCCAATGGGAAATGAAGTGCAGAAGAATCTGTTGTCCATAAAATCAGCTGGCCCGCCAATGAAAGATACAGTTTTCTTCCTCCTACTTACATTCAGATATCTCCATTTGCTTTTCTTCCATCACAGGGTATCACTCTGACTTGAGAGATTTACTGCAAAAATGCTTTCTGTTAGACTTGCGATTTTATACTCCGTGTCCTTCAGAATTCAGAGATGTAGATTATATGATTGCTTGTACCTGAGGTGAAGTATTCATTTTGTTTGCAAGCGAGAAGTTATCTTTAATTACATTTTGTCTTTACCATTTATTATTCCTTCCTCCCTGCTGATGTGCCTGAAGAACCCTTAGATTTTTACGAATGATACTGAAATGAAGGCAACCTCAGTACATCTTTTAGTAATTCTCATTGCCTTTCAACTCTTGGCCTCCTCAGTGCACCTTTCCTTGAGTTCTGTGCTTATCTTTAATATCCTCTTTTGGGGTACTTTTTCATTCACTAGCATCCTCCATGCGTTTTTCTGTCCTGTGGCCTTGGGGTACACCTTACTAGTAGTTGTAGCAGCCGTAGGAGTCCTGCGAGTGTATTTCAGCCTAGATGTGGCTTGGACGACCATTTGCGGTTGTTCAAGAACTCATTTTTTCCATGAAAGAATCCAATTTGCAAACTCTAAGGTCTGCTCAGTCCTGTGGGCTGCAGCAGAGGCGGCAGCGCTTGCAAAGCACATTCGTGGTCCAAACGAAGATGCTGATGCAGATGCGCCCGTGCTGACCCCTAGTGTCACCGGTGCTCTGAGCAGACACTACCGAGCATCTAAGCTGGGATTTATCTCTTGAAATGTCTGCACTATAACGTTTGGCGTAGCTTACGCCTGAGTTTCCTGCAACTTGAAAATACAATGACAGATTATCCAGAATAGTATAGTTCCCTTGCCCATTCCTTTTTACCTATGTAATCATACACAGATGTTACAAGCAGAAATCGCAGCATTCCTTGCCAACATTCCCTCTAGATTTCAGAAGTTACCAAACAAGTCAAAGTTGTGTTAATAAAATGAGTACTTTGCTACACAGACTGCTATTTCTGACGTACAGAATTTTCATTATTCCACATTCTTAGTTTCTAACACCTTGTGTATTCAATAAAACCAGATTTATTCCTCATTTTACCATCCCTTTTTATAATTAGCACAAGACCTTCCCAGAAAATCTAGTCAGCCAGGCTGCTAGAAAATCAATTTGTCTTCTTGCACAAAAGGAACTTGCCTTGCTGTGAATTGAGGAGCTTCATCTGTACTCATAGCTAGTAGCTGTCATGTCTTGTGCGGCCAAGTGGCTTGGCACGTATTGTAACTGAAAGTTTTCTTCCCCTTGCCTGCCACAGCAAGGTTGCTTTCTCCACGCTGCCTTTCAGAACAGTCACCGACATTTTTAGTCCTTTGAAATATAACGGGCTACTGTTTGGAAGAGTAATAGTTGGCATAAGTGGAATTCGTGGCAAGGACCCACTAACAGTGAAACAAGACGGATGGTTACACACCAGAGCACAAGTTGCAGCCTCGACTGTGTCCCTGTATGGACGTATGTAGCCTGCATGAGGTTCCAAAAATCTGAATTTCCCCAGTTTATGCTCTTACGTAGCTTATGGTTACTTTCAAACGTGTCCTGTTCAACCTTTCACGTGAAGGGTGGCTGCTAGAAAATTCATTTTTGGTATTCTTTTTTTTCCTACCTTTTTAAGCGTCTCGGGGTAGTGATGTGGTAGGCGTATCACAGAGCAGGTCATTAATGGGTGTACGCCGTGAGGTAGATGAGCACTAAAGCATACCACAGAAATTTGGTCTGTGTGTGTGTGTGCACCCCATTGCATCCCAGCATGGAACAGAAAGGTAGTGTGCTGGGTCTCGAAGTGCCCGTCCCCAGATCATCAAGCCCAGAGGACATGATGCAGCACGTGTTCCTGTATATGGATTTCTTTCCTGAATAGAAAAGGAAAAAAACGTGCACCCGTCTCAACCTGACATCCAAGCAGAGCAGGGCTTGCGTGTACATCCAGGGTCTCCAATGGCAGACTTGCTCTGGAATAGACCTGTCTCCCAGCTGGCTACACCGAGCTTGGAGCACTTGGGTAAAGCCATCACCCTTCTCCTTGCTGTAAGTTATGGGTCACCTAATCTTGGCCGTCAGGGGCTACATTTACATAGGTGGACAGTTTAAGATGTGCTTAAAGTCTCTGAGGAGGCTTTGCTCAGTTTGCATCCAGATACTGGTTCCTGAGCTGATGTAAAACTGGTATTTGTGAGTTGTAGCTCTGGTCCTTCTAGAAGAAGGACAGAAGTCTTGGTTTACCGAATTTGTTGTTTGGACACAACAGATAGCCAGAGCATAATCAGCGGTGAAAGCACTCCCTAATCGCATATAGTTATGCATGTAAAAGTCAGCAGTGGAAGAAAAAACCAGAAAGCAAAAAAATCTTTTTATCCAGCCTCTTTCCTTAATTACCCACCTTTTAGCAATGATCCAAATTAACAAAATCTTTTTTAAACAACTTCTTCCTATTTTGTTAGGGTCAGTTCTGGGTAGTTATTTAACTGGAATGAGAACTGTAAGAGTAGATGGAAACATTTTAGAGATTATATCAGAAGTCTGAAGAATTCTATAAACTAAATATCTTTGAAAACCACTGGAAGGAAGAGGGTTTCAAGAAGACAGAAGGGCCTGCAAATAAGACATGCTATCTGACCAGATGAGACCTCGAGGGTTTTGGTAATAAGTTTTGATAAATGCTCCTTCCACATGATTTCACCTTGAATAGAAGGTACCCGTGCATCTGTGACAAAATTATCGTGCAACTTAAACTGTTTGGCGTGAACAGCAGCAGTTAAGGACAAAACATCACTGCAGCTGGAAGGACTAAATGGAGGCAGTATAGAAATAATTTATATATGTAAGAAGGGAAAGACATTTTCGTTAGCAAAGTTAATCACAAACTTTCTCGTGTCGGTTGTGTAAAGAGCTAAGAAGGCTGATAGTGTTCTGAGTCAACAGTGCAGGCAGTGGCTGGGCTTAATATGGCACAGAGAGTATAAGCCAAATTTAAAAAAAACCTGAAAGTGCAAGATTGCCTCGCATGTAAGTGGGCTTACTGTAAAAAGTGCTAAGATGTGGATACAAACTCAGCCATTGGAAAGTGGATAGGAAGCTCAAGAGATTAATACTATATCTTTGTACTCCCGGAGAGGGTCCTAAGTGTGGGACATGCAGCCAAACAGATGTGTTTATTGACGTTTATCCATGCCTGTCGAGGAACATTGTCCAGCCATCAAACCCTGGTACCCAGAGCTCAAACTCACAGGTCAAACACTATTCAGTAAGTCCCCCTGCCTTGAAGGGGGCTGTCCAAAGCTCTGACCTCTGAAATACTCTTTTCTGCCTTTCTTCTATATTTTGCACAACAAAGCACGTGGCTCATATGATTCTGAAAAGTTTAATCTGTTGATAAGTGCTTTTCTGCCACAAAATTCATTTCCCATGTACAAATTTGTAATTAAAAAAAAATATGAATAGATGACAAAACTCAGCACAGTGATCATCTGCAAAGATGCTGCGTCCTACTTTATGGCTTAGAAAGATCAGGAACATACCATACATACCATATTTTTGCATAAACTACATTCGCTTCCATCAAACGGTGGGAAAAATACTGTATACTGGAACAAAAGAGTCAATGCAAAGAACTAGATCTGAGGTGCTGGTAAGCCAGTCCACAAAACTCAGCTGACTTAGGGGCTTGGTGCGGTAATATTCAAGTAATTCTGACAACTCTCTGTAGCTGAGGGTGTAAATCAACTCCACTTTTTGTCTCAAGCAATGGAAATTTAAAGAATGAACCTCAGCAAGTTTCTGCACTTTAGCTTTGCTGAGCAAAGCGTTTGTGTTCCCAGTAATGATAAACAGCAGTTTGGGAAAAGGCTTCCAAGTGAATCAGCACTCAATATTAATGCTAATTTGGAGCAGAGGTAACTTGAGAGCTGTTTTCGTCTGCAAGCTGGCGATAGGATGGAGTCAGTATGCTTCCCAAACAACCCAGGAACGTGTGTTCTCTCTGATGAAGGGTGCCTCGAAAGACCTTGCATTCTTTCAGGCTTGGTTTGTTACTGTAGTGGTAGTATTTGCAAGAAATGCTTTGGACGACTGAGTCTACCAACTAATGTTGCCGGTCAGCTTCTCTCTTTCAAATCACAATGGTTTTCCTTTGCTAATGATACGAGTTTGGTTTCAAGGAAGAGCGAAATAAAGTATTCCATGATGATGATTTCATAATTTATCCTGGTTTTGAGGACAGCATAAAGCAAAAACATGAAAAAATAATGCAAAAGAAAGAAAATACAAGCCTAGCTCTGAAGCGTGTAAAGAATGTAAGCCTGTCTGCATCTTTATCGCTGAATAAATAATTTTTAATTCATAATATTTTACTGTCTCGGCTTTTCAGTGGACATGCACTTCATCCCTTTCACTCTGCTGTTCATGCTTGCTAAGAGACTCTTAGGAATAACTCTAATCAGCTGAAAAGGAGCAACAGAATTCTCAAAAGCGCTGAAATAGGCTAAAAATTAATTGCACAGCAATACAAGTTAAACTTACATGTTAGGAAACTCAGCATTTCAAATGCTCTGGGATTGCTGATGTGTGAAATCGGACATGCAAGTGTAGATTTTTCCTCTTTCCGATTCTTTCCGATTCTTTCATTTTTTGCACAAAAAAATCTCTATCGAACCATACAGGATAAAAAAGTGCAACCTCTGAGGAATGGCTCAAAAAGAATGGAGTTACCATTATAGTGCCTTCCTTTTATTTCCAGTGATGCGCTCACGTTTGCTGTTCAAAATCGCAGTCCATCTCACATTAAGAAGCAACTTCTAAAGCCTGAGAGCATGTATAGATGCCAGAAATGTCTAATGTTGCAAATTACTTTAGAAGTGTGAAAAAGATAAAAGTATGAAGTGAATGATTTATAAACAGATACAGCCTCCTAAGGAATTTAAGCCCAATTATTGGTTTAAGACAGAATACTTCAGCCTGTGGCAGAATTTGAGCAGCCCTGCTATGCGGTGAGCTAACAGTCGAGATATAATGCTTAATTTTTCGGTCCCTAGTTGTTCTTGTGGAAACTACACATATAACGTGTTTTTTTCAACCCATCTAAAGTCTAGGGTCAAGTTATTTGAATTTTTACTGATTTGGCATATCTCAGTGATTCCTAGCACGCAAAAATCCGTAACTTTCACCTTCTGGAATTTTGGAGCATTTAATATTAATAAAGAATATGTATTTTGATAGTAACATCTCTTTTCCTGTTCTAATAGTTCTTTTTTTATTAGATGTACTTCTTAATATCTTATGAGCCTATGGTCAAATACACCTGATCTTTGCTCTTTCTATAAATACCTTAAATTATAGCAATACCAGGTTTTAGCTTTTATTTTTATTTTACATCAATTTTTTTCTGAAGTTCTGTTTAGTCAGGATTCTCTGATGCACCTGTGCAAGTATTATTTACATCACAATAAACCTTCCGTTAAAATCATTCGGGGTATCTATCAGGATTAAATGAAGTGCCATATTTCACTTAACTCATTTCAGTTAGCATAACCTAACACTTCTAAAAACCACTTACTTAAAATGGCTGACATAAAGCAAGGCAAGTTTCGATCTGTGCATATTCTGAAAGCGTTCATAAGTCATCTTTTTCTTCTGTATTCTCCTGTACTAAATGACACATTTGGGTTTTTTTCTTATTTTTAATGGCTCAGATAAAAGGCTTGACAACAGAGGCTGAAAACTCTTTGAAAGGCTCCCCAGTTATTTGAGATCAAATTCACATTAATTTAAGGAAGATGATAGAACATCTAGAACATGCATTATAGCAACGGCAATGCTGGAGGTGATCAGGAAAATGATACCTAAATAGCAGCAGCTGTTAGAGGGTCCATATTCTGACCTTGCACAAGTGTGTCACTGCTTTTTGCTTCCATACCTGCCTGTGACGTACGAGAATGGAAAGGGGCTTTTTCCAGCTTGCTGAAAGATCCGCCACTGCCTGAGGCTGAGACGATGACTTGATAATGTACTGCTGGTGACACTAACTGATTTATTTTGATTCATTAAAAAACCCAATCAGTTATTACATTACATAGCACTTGCCATGTCAGTGGAATATCTTCCTTGCTAGAAAGCTCTGCTAGTTTTATTATTGGATCCGTATCAGAGGGGAACTCTGGGGTCTCACCTTGCCTTGTGAACTGTTATCCCGGACTAGCGAGGTAAGGGTTTTAACGTGTCATTTCTTCAAATGATGATCGTTTTCTCTCCGATGNACATAGCACTTGCCATGTCAGTGGAATATCTTCCTTGCTAGAAAGCTCTGCTAGTTTTATTATTGGATCCGTATCAGAGGGGAACTCTGGGGTCTCACCTTGCCTTGTGAACTGTTATCCCGGACTAGCGAGGTAAGGGTTTTAACGTGTCATTTCTTCAAATGATGATCGTTTTCTCGCCGATGTTTCGTCTTGGGCTCAATCAGCTCTAGGTAGGAAGAAGCTCTGGTCACAGAGCTTGCGGAGAGAAGTTTTTGTGGTTGGGGCCTCACGCCCTCTCCCTCCCTGCCATTTCTGTTGCTTTCTCTCTCCAGGTGTCTTGTTCTTATATATCTGCCCTGTCTGTTTTGTGCCTGCAGGGCCGAGTCAGAAGGGACCGGGCAGCATCGTTGCAGCAGATTTTTTGCGGCAGTGGTTTTAAAGGTTATGCCTCCAGTGCCGGGCTTTGAAACTCGCTGTGCCAGGGCTGTGCTTACTCACACAATCAATATCCCGGAGTGGGTTTGTTTAGTGAAGTGAAAGAACATCACATCAATATCGATAGTCTTACTTTTCAAGCTGGGAATGGGTTATTTGTCTTCAGGTAAAACAAATGAACCTGAGTAAATGTTTCTAATTCTGAACTCACAAAATGTATTGAATTTCAAATGGCGATGGAGCTTGGCTACATTATTTTCTAAAAGCATGTTTGTTTTTGGAACAGAGTGTGGAAATTTCGTTCTGCTTTCTGATCTGAAGCGAAAAATGCCCAGCGACTTTCTTAACCCTCGATTCAGGCAACAATTTACAAACATCAAAAATGGCCGCAGAAGTCAAGATAATTTTGTGGACAATTTGAGAGCAAAAAGGACTTTGGTGTATTGTTTTGGGGCTTTTTTGTAGCCAAAAGTTCAACTGTAATTGTATAAAAACGCACAGGAAGCTATAGAGTCTTTACTTCATGCTTATAGATAAGTTATGCACATACCAAGCACTGGTTTGATGTTATCCAGAGAGGCATTTAAAATAGTTACGTGTTTTGCCTGCTCTCCTGGAAATAATAAAAGGAATTCTATTTAATTCCCCGTACAATTAATTAGTATTTTAAGGAAATGAAATATAATGTATCCTTGTATCATTTGTCTAAAAGTTCCTTACATTTGAAAAATTGCAGTTTGTGGAGTAAAGGTTAACAAGGAACCTCTAGAAGCTGTAACGTTCCTTTTTGGCAGAATAGTCAAAATCTTGGCTCATACGAGTGCAGAAAAGTACTTCTACTCTGTTGGACACGTTTGTGTGCAATAAGACACCGCAGGAGACAGCAAACTGAAGTTAGGTAACGAGTCGAAGTCTGCAACCACGTTATAATGGAAGGTTGAGAGTATCGGTGTTTCAGTATGCGCTGGAGTGTTCATACGTGCTGTGAATGCTATGCCTGGTCAAAACAAAAATGGATTGGCAGAACCAATCCAGTCAGATACCAACGACGTCGATAACAGACAGGGCTTGACAAAATCTTGGCAGTGAAAAGGAGGAAGAAACGTTGAAAAGTGATCCATGCCGTGAGTCTGTCATTGCCAAAGTGTGTGCGCAGGAGGGAAGGGAAAGGAAGGGGTTTCACGCTTTTAGCACATCTGCGCTGCGGAAGTTGTCAGTTAGAAAGTACCTAAGCACAAGAATAACCCACCATTTGTCCAAATTTTAATTTAAGTTAAAATCAGTGCAGACAGGCTTACAGATGCTTTTACATGGCTGTGTAAAAGACAGAGACTTACCACGTTGTCAGTTGCTAAGTGAACTATGAAGTTTATAGTGATATCTCCGTCTTGTACAATGTTGTCTGCATAACCACATCTGGTTTGGGTGCAAATTCTGTGCAACAATATTTTCTTTGTCAATTAGAGGGTTTTTTCTACTCCCTGTGTCTTCTCCACAGTTGTACTGGCACAAAGCTTTACGCGGCTGCACTTTGGACTGAAAGGGGAAAACATAGTGCTCTTTTTTAAAAAAAAAAAGTCATTTGTTAGTTTTTAAGGCTGTTCTGTAAGCAGACTCACTTGGAAAAATGATCAATGGTTAATGGAAAGGACAGGAGTCCCATCAGTTGATGCTGCACAGAAGTACAGCCTGCGTCAGCTGTGCCATCACGCAGCAGTTACCAAAGAGCTGGAGCTAGCAAGCACTCTCTACTTTGCAGTAATAAGCTGGTAGCAATTGTAAGGCACTTAAAAACAATTAATCCTTCCCACGATGCTTTTGTAGTATGAGGGCATTTTACCTGTTTGAACGTAGACAGCAAAGCTGCAGTGGGGAAAGATTTGTATCAGCTAACGGTATAAATTTCGACGGTATTAACATTTCCACCCGAGCTCGTCACCTTCAGATACCTTTCTACTTTTCAGTATGCCTGTGTGTGTCAAACATTTAGCTCAGTCCATAAATTTAGGGATGTGTAAGCCAATCCTTTGCTGTTCAAGTTTAACGAATCAAGAGCAGGAGGAGGGATGGGGATCTTCATGACGTTATTTATTTGCCATCAGAATTAAACTCCGTGATAAAAGATTCCTAAGGGAAAAATTAAGAAAAACCCCTTTTTTAATTACAGCTACTATTTCCACTCTAAATGTTTTGTCTCTCAGATAAGTTAGAAAACTGATTGTTTAATGCTATATTAGCATTCGTTAGTCAACACTTAAAAAAGAAAATAAACAGTCATATTCCTGACTGTAAATCCCTATAGATTGTACTTTTATTTACCAGGATGAAACCTCTGCTTTGATCTCATATAGGACTTTGAAGACTTTGAGTAGGCCTCTGGTTGAGAGGAAATACATATGTGTGTGTGTGTATGTACACACACACACACACAGAGGAATTGTCCAAGGCACTTTCACAGAAGTCACAAACCTATCTTGCTTAGATTTTATCATCCAAAGGCAGGATGCAGTTACATACAGTGAATAAAAGGCTACGAGAAAAAAGAATGCCAGGTTTTATTTATTTTTAGCAACCGGAGGATGTTTAAAATGTAACAGAAAGTGTGGTGATTTTTGGTAAGTGCTTGCCCCAGAAAACAGAAGGGCAAATTGTAGGTAAGTAAGTGCACTGATTAGTTCTGCAGGAAAAAAAGCTTAGATGAAATCAGAGGAGAGGTAGAAGGCAAAATTGGGATAGAAATGTAATCCTTCAGATTTTTCTGTTTACTGGTAAGTACTGTTATGATCCTAGATGCAGACTGTTAGCTGCTGATAGAATAATGCTCAGACAGAAGGAAAATCCGGCTAAAAAGTAAAACAGTGAGTGATAAGGAACCCCTTTGGCCCGGAAAGGGACTTGCAGTGTTGCTGTAGTTCTTTGCTGACAACGTCTCACTGCCTAGTCTGATTTTAAACACTTGAAACCCTGTATCTTCAGACATTTCTGTTCAACGGTATAGAGCTGTGAAATAAAGATTAATTCTTTTTTTAAAATGATCAAGGCTTCTGTAGGTCTGGGACAGTTCTAGGCCTTCCTCCTTCCGTTCCTGTGATGACCACACAGCTCAGCTTTCTTCAGTTTCTTCTCCTGAGCTTTTCTCAGGAAAACAGCAGAGGGATGAGACCCCTTCTTTGCTCCCATGCTCTTAACTAGCTCATGAGTGGCACTTAACCTCTGACACGACACACCTAAGCTTTATACTTACCCATTTTTAACTAGTTACCAAGCATCCAGACATCATCATCACAGGTAAGAGGACACATACTCTTTCTAGCGGGCTTTTTCTGGTTTTATTAGCTTACTCAAATAAGGTGAGCAATCTTCTAGAAATGTAGCAGTACCCAAAGCTAAGCGACCGGGAGGAGTTTTGACAGGGCATATGTTATCTGAATTGTGCACTGCAAGGCATTTTCAAGGAAATTGAAATTTCTAATTGCTTATTAGTTAGGAAAACAGGTAAATAAGGTGAACTTTTTTTGTGCTTCTCTCGTTCTTGCTTCATTTTTAGAAAACCCGTTTCAAGAGTGTAGTTTGTTTCCCTATGAACATTTAAAAACTTCGTATTATTCTTACTCATTTGGTTTAATTCTTCCATCATAAATAAATGCAATCTTCATGGTGTGTGCTGCTGACGTGGTGAGGTATTACCTCTTTTCTGGGCAGCAGATGGACAGAGGAAAGAGGAATATTTTTATTTTCTTGCAAATGTCTTGTTTACTGGGGGTAATGGTAGAGTCCATAGAAAAACAGGAAGGTGGAAATGATTGTTGGAAGGATCATGTGTTCTTGCTCTGCCATTAAAAGTAGGTACTCTCCAGTTTTTGTCTTCTCGAATGTATGCCTATGAGGTTGTCTGGCAAAGTAGGAAAATGCTATTGCTGCTGAGCAGCCTAGGGCTCGTTTTCTCTGTTCAGCATATCTCATCTCCTGAGGATGCCTTCTATGCTGCAGTGTAGAAGATGCTATTCTTAGGGATGGATGTCCTCAGGTCCCCACTCCCCCAAAACAGATTGCAGGATTGTTAAGAAGTACAGACGCTTAGCAGTACATGTAGACACAGTCCCAGACCTTGACACAAGGGCTTAATGACTCTAAGTAGCTTGGGGTGGGAAGTGTTTATAAGACTGATGAGTAGGGAAAAAAATACACCTGGGAGGCAAAATAGCTGACGTGGTTGCAAGTGCTGTTAGTTCTACATATTTCGGTGCAGCACTACCTCCAGCCTCCCTTCTGTTCTGTGTTGTGTATTTAACCGTACGTTTAGTAGTGGCATGAACCCGTGAAATAGATATATATTGTTTTTATGTTAGGTTATGTGTAAAACTCTCTGTAAATTGTTCCTAAAGTAATGACTGATGCATCTAAAGTTTAAGTAATCTTGAAACTGAGTTTGTGCTTAGTCTTGCTTCTATTTGTATGGGAAGAGAAATATCTGAAGTTACTGAATTTCTTTTCCTCATTAAGGAGCTGAGTTTATTAGCATATATCTTATTAGCTATCTAATAAGTGCAGGTAATACTGATTATTTAATAGAAGCTTCACCTCTAACAAGATGTTTTTAATATTACTTTTGATAGATGTTTTAGGGTTCAGGTCTGAAAATCTGAAATGCTTAAACCTAGTGAACTATAATCATTTATACGAGCTACACTGTAGTTGCTGGATTTTGGGATTCAGTGAGATTTCACCATGTGGATAGAGTTGGAAGTTTGAAATGGGTTATAAATATTCTTCAAAAGTAAGTCTTTTGAATTTCTTGAAGTCCTAAACTTACTTTGTAGGATGTTGCAACTTGCATGTCGCGTTTGAAAGTTAATTGGAAGTGCTGAAGTTAATGGGTTTGAAAGCACCAGCCAAACATTTAAGCAAGAAGTTTTGATCAATTAGGTAAGAAATTTCTCTTATATGGGATGTTGTTGAATCATGCAGAACTTGACTGTTTTCTGTAAAATGGAGGCCTGGTGTAGGTATGTCTCAGGCATGTTTCTAACTTATCACAAAGTACTGTTTTGCAGTATGAAGTTAATTTCGTTTCTGGTTGCAGTTTCTTGGGAAACGGACATTGGCAATAGTCTTGAAGTCTGGCATAGCTACATTCTTAAGTTGTGACAGTGCACAGGTTTATGGCTGCCACACCCGTTTTATGGCTGGTTAGGTATCTAAGTAGCTACTTTTTGGGTATTGCTTGAAAATTAACAGACTTGCAAAAAATAATCTAAAAAAAAAAAATATGAAAAACGTCACTTATTAAGCAGCGACTCCAGTGTGAGAATCTTCCTGCTGCTTTGGTCTGACTTATTACTGAATCTTTGAAAAGTAAAGAATCAGTAAATAGTTAATTATCCTTCTTGATTGATCACGTCATTAACAACTAAGGCACACTGTAAAAGCTATCATCGCTCTACTAGTTAGAGTGTCATTAAGCACAAATACTTTTGGGATTCTCCGAGTGTTTTTGAGTACAACTAAAAGCATGGATACATTTCAAGTTGTTATTTATTAGAGGGAAACTTGAAAAAGCATCAAGTAGGTATTCTTACAAATACTGTGTAATTGTAAAGGTACATGTTCCCATATTTCCGTATATTTTTACTCTTTGATTTGTGGTACCCTTTTTATTTTAAGAAGTGATGTTTGTGTTCTGGCTTTTCTGGTTGTTTTGTTGAAGCTTTGTGAGCACACAAAAGCTGAATATGGAAAAGTATAATTTCTCTTCATCTGCTGCCACTTTTTACTCATTTTTTAGTGTAGGAAATAGTCACATCTCTGGAATGTGCAATGTGTGGATGTGTAAATTTATTTTTTTTTAAATGATGATCCCTTTGGGCTCAAATCTGATGGAAAAAAAAGTTCAAATCACACTTGAGATTGTAGGCCTTTCTGTTTCTTTTAGTGATAATCTACCTATACATTATACCAGTGTGAGAAAGCCCACATATTTTTCCTGAGGAAGAATCAGCCCATGTTTTCTCATTTGGGAATGGACTCTAGCACTTGAGAAATAAACTGGGAAGTTGAAGGGTGATAAAAGGGTTGACAGGTGCCTTGGCATGACATGAGCTGGGCCTGTGCCGATGGCGTCCTGGGGAGCAGGGGAAGGCGCGTGAGGGCGGAGGCTGGTCTGTCAGCGGCCACCTGGCGGGAAACTGGGCTGCTGCTCCGGCCTCCCTCTTCCCAGGCAGGGTGTGTGGAGGGATCGTTGGGTGAAAATGGCCTGAGGAATGTGTGGGCTGAGGATTGTTTCCTCAGAGGCTGGAGCAGCAGTGCAGTGTGGGTGGAATGTGTGAGGGGTTGGTGGTTGTGGGTCTCGTCTGGCGGCGAGGCACCTCTCCAAATCCGGCATCTGAAAGAAGGGAAGCGTTCAAAGACTACATGGGGAGGAAGTGGAGAAGTGAGGGAAGAAATGTACCCTTGTCTTGGTTTTGGCAGTGGCTGAAGCTGTTTGTACGGAGCTGAAAGTGCAAGGGAAGCTTGGATGGGGAGGTGAGGATGAAGGGACTCCAGTCCCTAACGCTTGTGGTAACCGAGTGCTTGTTGTTAATTCTGTGGAAAAGAATGTCTTTCAACAGACCAAATGCTGCATCTGTGGCTCCACATCAAGATGTTGCATCCAAAATGCTGCATCCAAAGATATCGTCTGCCGAAGTGCTCTGTTGAAGCAGTAATGTGGATGAGCAAATGCAGAATATTCTCCTGAACCAAACAAGGAAGTAGAATATTTTAAAGAAGGAAAGAAGCAAGTGATGTCAGCTTGAGAGTGTGTGTGCTGTAAGGTCGTGTGACTCATGAGCTAATGTGACTATTGAGTGATAGTCCTGGCAGATGTTCCTCAAGGCAACATAAATGCAGCTGAGAACAGGTTGTCATCTTGGATGGCACCATCTTAGTTTGAAAACAGAGTGTGAGGAAATACGGATTTTACTCTAGAAGTCTGTCTCTGGAAGGTGTTTTCCTGATCCAGGGGTCAGGTCAATTTGCTTTAGTATTGAATCCACGGCCACTGTTGCCCAATGCACGCAGTAAATGGCTGGGACTAATGCCTGTCTAGGCTAAACTAGGCTGAGTACTCTTCTCTCCTACCAGTGGCTCTGTGTCCAGGTCTCCTGCTTTCGGTGCCACTCTCACCTGGCTTTGGAGCGGGCAACAGAGGAATCTTGCATTCACTGAAATTCCAATCAGTTTTGCATATTTGAAGTAAGATCATACAAGGGGAACTGGGGAGCCACACACAAAAAACTGATTTCTGGTAGAGTAATCGGCATCTTTCCTGATGAGTTACACGGTTCAGGGGGACAGCTCTGAGGGACTCTGCCAGCGATACTCATTGGTTCAGACATTTACTCCAGCCTTGTACAATGCACAAGATACATTAAAAGTGGTGCAAGGTTAAGCACCAGCTCAGCAAACTGTGTTTTTCATGCAGTCACAGCAACCGTGCCAATAATATGAAAAGCCACATACACTTTTTTTTTTTACCTGTTTTGTGTTACCAGTATTTACTTTGAGTTAATTCAGTGAAATATATTTCCCTTACATAAGGCAGGCTATCTGAACTCCAGTTTAAAACTCACTGATGATTAGTGTCTCAGACTCCTGTGTGCAGTAGGCTACTACCATGCATTCTTTGGCCAAGATGATGGTAGAACAGAAAGAAAATAGTTGCTAGCAGAATCACAGGTAGTCTTGTGTACGTGGGGAAGAGGATCTGGGCTTTCTAATACGATTCGCCCCTGACAAGGGTCTTCCCTTAATCCCCATGTTTCAGATAGATAGCTCAAACAGATTACTTGGATACTCAAATGAGTAGGCTTAAAATGCCATGTATCTCGGATTGCTGGAATCTTGCTCTGCGAAGCATTTGGGTGGTGCTTTGTTTTTTAAACCAGAACGTTCAGATTAACCCTGGAAGACCTTTTATGGTGCGGGCTCTGGATGATGCCACCTGTCACTAAGTGGCCGATTTATGATTTGGCTTTAGCTACCACTTCAAAGCACAGAGAAAGCATACTAACCACAATAGCCTGTTAAACAACTAATTGTTTTTAATGAAAATGAATAAGCTTGAAATGGTTGTTGTCTGAATATTACTTAATTCATACTCTGGCATGTCCAACCGTTTGTTTTTGATGCCCTAAGGCAGGTTTTACTGGTGACTTTGCAATACTCAGTTTGCTTACATGCTTGAACACACTTTTATGTGCATATGAATGCGCTGCTGATTTGTATCAATTTTACTCGTCCTTGTTATTAATCAAGATAATGCAGAGAAATGTTTGAAAGCTTCCCTCCTAATTTTCTTGGTAAGCTATTCTAGAGTACACAAATAAAAAAAATACTCTACCGACCATCCCACAAACATATATATGACCTAGTGCTCAATAACGTACCTCCTTCATGGGTTTTTCAACATCTCAAGAATTCAAAATATATTCTTGTTTCTAATTATGTGCGCTTGATGAGCATTTAAGTCAAGGCTTCTTAAAGTTCAAATCTTGTACTACATGAATCAGCTAACTTCATTAGTATATTAAAATCTCAAGCATCTGCTTAGGAACTTATTTCCCAATAAATCTGGCTGTTGTGGTATCTTTATCTGGAATATCAATATTCAAAAGCCTTCCTACCTTCTTAACTTGCTGATTGCATTTTTTTCCTTACAGAAAATCAATTACTCTTACCTACAGTAGCAGAATTTTAAAAAGATACAATCAAAGCTTGAATTTCATTCTCCAGTTTAACTTCTGGATGCTGTGTACGTACATCTCTTCTGTGCCCCTTGTTTAAATTCCCTTTGGGCTTCAGAGAAGGTCACCAGCGTGCTGCCTTATTCCAAAAAGGTAGGCACAAGGAGCTGCTGCTTTCTCTGAGCGCTCTCGCGTCAACCCTTACAACTGTTATCCGGAGAGTACTGCAGCTGTGGTTTGTGTTCGCTTTGCTCTATTGATCAGCTTACAAAGCAGTGAAACCACAGTATCGTGAATTTCTGTGAATGGAGAGATATGAGCAAAACGAATGAATGCAGAGGTGTTTGGTACATTCTCTTTCTGGTTTATAATGTATCTATGCAGAGGAAGGTAAATCCCTGTGTAGACAGTCATATTTTATGTGAGGGGTGTATCTTAATCTGCTACCTGGTAATGAAAAAGGATGGCAACAACCCTGGTCCTTAAATTTATCTGGTATTGTAGTTTTGTCTGTACATGTTCTGGTGGATCTATCGAACTTTAGTGTGGTGCTTTTAATGGTAGTTATTAAGTTGGCATATCTTGTGGTTTTCCACATGATATTGTGCAAAAGCCTTTTCTTACATTTCCTAATAGGCAATTTCATCAAGAGCGTGAGGGCTTTTAAAGAGTTTGTCTTTGCTATCAAACTGTATATAGAGCATGACCTTACTCAGGTTTTCTGATGAGCCATCCCTAGTGGGTTAGGTTTTCCTATGATCAACTGAACGGGATTTGATTCTACATTTATTGCTTACAAAGTTAGTGATTAGCATCGTACTAGCCCAGCCTGTGTTCTGAGTGCTGCTGAAGGTAATGGCAGCTGTTGCTCATCTCTGCTCGTGTTACCTGCCATCCCGAGATTACTTTTTTCAACTAAAGGCAAAAATAATCTGAAAAAGAGTATTGTAAGAGTAAGTCTGTTAATCAAAAGCCAAATCTGTTATCTAATATTAGTAGAAAAGCAATGGCTAAAAAGAGGAATATGTTTGAAATAGGAAACATTTAGTAATATTATTGAAATGAAGCTGTGTTGTTTTTCTGAACTTCTTATTTTATTTATCAGCATGCTGCATAATTTTGTATATTACACTTCCTGATATTATTCTGGGCACTAGCTACACAGCAGGGCATACTCCCAATCTTCTAAAGGAGGGAAGTAAAGATTAGCAAGGGAATTGTCAAACCACTGAAATATTACGGTTTTCAGTAACATGTCACGAAATGTGCCCTTATCAGACAGCAAGTGACGGGGATGCTAATATGCTTCTTTCAGCTTAGTATGTGAGACTAAGGCTTGGTTTGGGAGAGCGAAACACTTTATCATATTTATTACGTGGTGCGAGGGCTTGCTGAGAAGTCTTGCCTTTAGGATTTTTGTAAAATGTGGTTTGTGTTCAACTCCGTTGCAAGTTTCAGCACAGGCAAGACATCGTATCACCTGCCTTTTATAATAAAATGTGCTGTGTAAGAGATATTGTCACAACACAAAATAGCTTAGATAAAGGAAGAGCTCTATTTTTAAATTTTTTTTTAAACTGTTACTGAAGTTATACTGATATTTCTTCTAAAGGGAAAAAAAAAAAAGAGAAGCTGGGTAGCAAGAGGAAATGGGATATGTCCTGTCTAGTAGATGCTGGGAAACCATAAATGCCTCAGTGTTTAGCTGTTTGTAGGTGCGTATGGAGACAATTGTCCTAAAAATTTTCTGTAGGACAGAAGCCACCTTCCGGATGGAGTAGTCGAAGCATGGAGGAAGCAGCAGATTTGCCAAGGGATGTTGGGTGTCCTTGGATAAAAACACTCTGGCTAAGAACTTACCCTCTCTTTCTCTCTCCCTCTCTGAACAGGCACATCGTAGTTAATGTGCAATATGTTATCTTAACAGTTGAAGTGAGATGCTTTGATACCAATTCTTGTGTTCAGTAGATGGTCACTAGATGGCATTCTTTGGGTACAGAATTTAAGGGGAAAATAATCTGTAATCTTTAATTTGTATTCAGCCGCGTTTCAGTCCGCTGTTATTTCTACCTGAGTATAAAAATTTAAGAAAGGAATTGTGAGGGCAGTAGGAGAGAGTGGGGGGAGGAAGCATTTCACTGTATTTTGGTATTTCAGAGGCTACACTTTCTCTGCAGTGTAGTTTGTCTTGAACTGTAATAATGTCATGTAAACATTTTTGAATTCTAGTTAGTATATGTGCAAGTATGTTTCTAGATTATAGATCAATGCCGATCTATGATTCTGTTATGTGTTTTGCTCACACTCCATAGGGACGATGATCAATCAGTAGGAATGTTCTAGATAAGATCATATCTTCAATGCACTTAAAACTGAAAGCAACTAATGAACCACGCGAGCTCTCTTTGTGGTGCAGAACTGCAGGGAAGCTCTGGTACTCAGAGGATGAGTGCACATGCTTACTCGTATTGTCTCTTTCGGGGTTGGGACAAGGCGTGTGTGCAGTGCTAGGATAACCTGCCTCTTGGAAGCCAGTCAGAAATTCCGTTTAGACCTGAGGACCACTTCTTGATAAAAACCTGTGGCGAAACTATCATAGTACTGCAGAACCTATGGAATAATTAGAAGTATATTGTTCTAGTAAAAGCTGTAAGTGCTAACTGAGTACGTGACAGTTGCCTTACCTCAGTCAGCGCCATCTTTTAGGATGAATAAAAGCAGTCATCATTGATTTCTTAGCTGTGTTTCAGATCTGACTCATCTATTTTGTTCTAATTCAAAATGAGAGGTGAAGTATCTCAAGTGGCTATGAACACCGTTCCGTGAGCGCCGTTGAGCAACCGCAGTTTATTGCAGACAGTGTTCTCTGGGCTTGTTTGCCAGTTGTTTTTATTGCCTCAGTGGCACAGAGGAAGAGGCTCACTCAGGTGGGGCGCACTGGTTTTCATGCTGTCTCTGCTACCTAAATTCTTCAGTATAACTGGTGAGATTTTGGGTATCCAGCTTGTTTCAGATATAAGATTATTAATCTGCTGGCTTTCTCTGTGCCAGTCTCTAACACGCCCTCATCACAACCTAGGAACCTTACAGTTTTGAACCAGTTACTAGCAAGAATTTCCAGTTTAGTACCAAACCAGCTTCTGCAACAAAGAAAGATGATGTTGAACACTCTGAACCTTACAAATTTCGTCACTTTTTTGTGTCTTTACCTATAAATAAGAAAAGGTAAAAGCTTTTACCAAAATTCTCATTATTTGAAGGTAATGTTAATCTTCCCTAATAACATGTAAAGGTGAGGGTAACTCAGTAGGTGGCAGTCCTCTTAAGCCAAAGAGGAAGCAGTGTGAACATAAGGGACTGGGATCTGGATGGAGTAAACTGTTTATTAAATATTTCTCTGTCATCTAAAGTCAGTATAGCTCACATCTTTTATTTAGAATCCTCCTAGCTATTGATGGTTTCTTTTTTCTATCTTGAGCTGTTCTGTAAAGTCATGATAATAACCCGCTAATTGTATGTGAGGAGCTATGCTGTAAAAAAATAGAAAATAAAAAAATTGGAGAGTTCATTTATTTATTTTTCCTCATTCATCAATATTTGAGCTTAATTCCTCAATTCTATTCCTGAGTACTATTTGATACCTTTCTCCGAAGACAAGTTGTTCCTAGACATAATTGTAACAGCTCTAATAGATCAGTGCTTGGCATTCTTCTGACCAAGCGGTGTTTTTCCCGTAGCTCTTCCCACGTCTGTGGTTTGTTGCTTCATCTGGCCCTAAGGCACTTAGGCCTTACTGGTTTCCAGTAGCAGCTGCCTTTCCCAGATCCTATTGTCTGTCTCTCGCTCTCGCTTACTCTCCTCTCCCATCTAGTCTGTTCAGATCGTTGTGCTCTTCTTGCAGACTTATTATCCAAAAAAGCTTGGCTGTGTAGCTATAACTTGTGGGTTTTTTTCTTTCCTTGCTTCACACACCAAAAGGAAGCTCTGCCGTTCACACGTTACCCAGTGTTTTCATCTGGCTTTTTATAGGATAATCCTTAGAACAGGCAGCAGTATTCTTCTCTCGCAAGTAAATGGCCTGCGCTGCTGAACCTCTCCTCGTGCACCTTTCCCAGCCCCTAAATCCTTTGTATATCATCTCAGCTCAATAGCAGAAATGAATGCTTCTGCCAGTTTTGCTTTCAGCCTGTGGCAAAGGTGTTCTGTCATGGGCTTGTGTCGACGAGCTGTAGGATCTATCAAACAAATTGTTTCCTTCAGGCTGGTCCTCATCATCAGCAGTGTGAGGGACCTCTCTTTGATTCAATCCTTGGGGTTGCTAAGGGAGAGAGCAGATACTTTTTTTTAATCTTACCTACGTGATAGATGTGTGTCCCCAGCAGTACGCAAACTGTTTGAAAACTAATAACACAAAAGTACACTCATTATTAAAAAATAAGCGAAAGCTTTACTGGTATAAACCAGCATGTGTTCTAAACATGTTAAATATAATTCATATTGCCTTCATCCCACTGTGTGCTTGCTTCACTCCCAGTTCCTTGCCACTAGGCTACAATCACTCCTCTGCATGAAAAAAAGTGCACTCATAAAATAGATATCTTAAAATAAAGCCAAAAGAGTTGCTTATTTTTGTGTAATACCAAAGATGTGGGTGTCAGAGGCAAAAAGCTCTGATAACTTGCTTAAGCCGCTTAAATGGTGTTGTTGGAGACATGGGAAGATCAGGTGCGAGCAGGTGGAAAGCAGGTTTTGGTAACGTTTGGGAAAGTTTGGCAGTGAACGTGTCTTGTCCTCCCGTGTGTTCGGCCAGGTGTAGAACGTGGGAAAAACGTGGCCAAAATACAGATACTGCCTGGGGGTCACTGAAAACGAGACCAAAGGGTCGCTCGGTGGTGCCTGAGGGAGATGAATAAATGTTAAAGGGAGAGCGTGTGGATGGTATAAAAGTGAAAATTCACATAAAGTTTGGGTTCTTGATCCACTTGTCTGCCTGTAGTTGCTGCAGCTGTTTTCAACAGTTTATGTGGGGGGGAGTGTGAGGGGGATTGCTTGTTTTTACCCAGGCATAGACGGTGCTCGTGTGATAAATCCTGGAAGAGATAATCAGAGAAAACGGTTGTGTCCCGTGAAGCACTCAATAGAGTAACTGCGCAATGAGTTAAGTAGGATGCTTCCTAATCCTCCATAGATTCCTGTACTGTTTATTTGTGTCGATGTTTGTGGTTGGGGTTTTTTTAATATGGACAATATTGCATAATTGAGAGCCTTTCTCATGGGAGCAGGGAAGAAACCTGAACTATAAAGCCGTATCTCTCTCATGAGGAGAGGCTGAGAGCCCTGGGGTGTTCAGCCTGGAGAGGAGAAGGCTGGCAGGGGATCTCATCAGTGCTCATCGCTATCTAAAGGGCGGGTGTCCATGGGACGGGGCCAGGCTCTTTCCGGTGGTGCCCAGCGACAGGACAGGGGCCACTGGGCACAAACTGGAGCCCGGGCAGTTCCCCCTGAGCGTGAGGAAGAACTTGTTTGGCGTGAGGGTGCCCGAGCCCTGGCCCAGGCTGCCCAGGGAGGCTGTGGAGTCTCCTTCTGCGGAGAGATTCAACCCCGCCTGGACGCGTCCCTGTGCCCCCTGCGCTGGGGGCTCCTGCTTTAGCTGGGGGGGTTGGGCTGGGGGATCTCCAGGGGGCCCTGCCAGCCCCCGCTAGGCTGGGATTCCATGAAATGGTCCCTTGCCGAGATTTGGATAGATCTTGGAGTGACTGTTCTCTGATTATCAGGCTACAGCTCTTGTATTGTTAGTTCTGCATCAGTGGGGTCTGAATTCCTGCAGGGGCCATCTTCTGGAATGAAATAATTTTTTTCTTCTCATTAATTTAAGTTGTGATTTTTCTAACTCTGTGAGCAGGATCTACTGTTTCCTATGTTCTTCAGCTACAAGCAGGCACTGAGGAAAGGAATACACGGTTTCTCATTTGAAAAATGCTGCGACTGTTGTGATATTACAACATAAAAATTATTAAGGTTTACAGGAAATAGCTACGGAAGGCAAAATGTATATGTTAGGGGAAAATTTAATTGTATTCCTTAAGCTGGTGATAGATATCTGTGTATATTCATTTTACCTGATAAAGTTCCCTTAAAAAAACCCAGAAAAGTCACACCGTACAAAAAGCCCTTTTCAGGATAGGCCTCTTGTGCCTTCTAATCCATCATATAGGAACAGAGGCTGGTTTTGTGTGGCAAAGATACTGTCTGTATTGTAGTTGTCTAACATAAACAGTTAATTGTTATTTTTGATAGTCTCGTCCACTAGCAATAAATATGCCTTTTATAAAGAATAACATTTCATCACTTTGCATAATTTCCTGGAAATGTAGTTAGTGACTTAGAAATAATTAAATGAAAAGGGAGTGGCTGATGCGTATGTGATATGCAACATAAATGCCAAAGTAAAATATGAGAACGAATAGCTACTTAATGATCATGCAAGATATTATGCAGTGGGAAAATAACTGTGCAACCGAATAACTGGCACAGAACACTTAAAAAAAAAAAAAAAGTAAAAAAGCAACTTAAGTTTTTACTGTGTGAAACTATAAAATAGATTGGAGGGTGATATAATCTTATCACTGCTGTGCTCAACTAAGCAGAAATAACACAAAGTCACCTACTATTATCTTGATGAATGTCTTTGAAATCTTTGGTGATCAAAGGCATAATTTTGGGCTTCCCAGTGCCCATAGCCTTGCTTTTGATAAGTGAAGAAATCGGATTCTGGGGTTCTTTGTCCCTAGCTGCAGCTACAAATTGCACAGCTGAATAGATCTTTAGACAAAGTCTGTTTCTGAATAATTGCATGCAGACGACAGTAAATGAAGATTTGAGCGTTTCTTCAGACCATGCAAGAAGACTGTGCCCATTAGCTTAATAATAGTCACACCTCAAAGGTATGAGGAGTATAAATAGGAAACTTCTGTTCTTTTATACAAAGGTAGATCCTCAGATGGAAATAAAGGCAATGTTTTCCATCTCTGACAGTGACGTTTAGGTATCAGCAATGTAAGGAGGAATTTGAATTGCCTCCTGAAATCTTGGTCAGAAAGTATTCTCATTTCTGACTTGATTTACTGCTACATATCTACAGCAAACCAACAAAATAAACCCCAAACCCTAAAAGCTACTATATACAGTAAAATGAAAAAGCCTTATCTAGTTGTCCTTGTTCCTCCTAGTATTGTAATACTTGAAGCATTGAGACGTATACGAAGCCTGGTGAGCTTTACGTCTTGTTAGCGTACCCAGGGCGTGCGCTTGCAAGAAACCTCTGAGTACCGAGCAGGAGTACTGGCTTCAGAGCACTCTGCAGGATGGTGTGTCAAAAGACTCTCTCTTACGTGGCAGCAATTTGCTTTTCAGTCTTTTTCTGAGGGAGAGAAAATACTGTCTGGTAGTTCTTATTAGCCTCAACAAGCCTTGAAAACAACAGGAAACTATTGGTCTGAGAAACTCCTGCATCCTGGCCTTCCTAACTGTCAGTTACGAAAAAGCAGCCCAGATGTAAACAAAATCCTTCTCTCACACCATATAAACTATGGCTGTGGGAAGGGGAAGAGGTTTTTTTGCACCAGAGAATCAGATTGAATAATATGCATTCATGAATTTTTGCAAGTAATTAGAATCTGTCCTGATATCAATGTATTGTAACTGCTAACGTGCAAATTCGCTAAGAAAATCTCCCCCTTATCTTTCTAACTTACATTCCTATTCAATTGGTAAATGAAGTACAATCTAGTTTGGCTTGATAGCAGAACTGCCCACAGAACTGGAGATGTGGGCATGTTTTAAGTAGAGATGAAATTACATCCTTTGTCTTGTTTTCTTTAGAGTGTGCTTGAGCTAACCAGTTGGTGGAGGTGGTTCTATAAAACTTAAATGCAAATGGGCTATGGGTTAATGCCTCTGCAATGTGCATGTGCATAGTTCTACCTACTTGGTTTATCGATCTTTTCACTTTCGGGAGCTCTTCAGGGTTTGAGAGAGTTTATTTGGTTTCGTTTTGGATTTTGTTTTGGCTTTTTTTCTGTCCTGTTTCACTAAGGCAGTGTTACTATTTTGATCCTAAGGTCACTCTTGCGTTTGTTCCTGTGAAGGCATTCAGAAAATTCACTTTAGCAACATTGTGTGAGTATTTGAAGGATTTCTTCACAAAGCAAGAGAGTCTTGATTGGAAATGCCTTTCTTAAAATCATCCCCCAGCATTTCATTTATTTGCTGACTGTTGCAATGTTATCATTGTGACAAGCTGTGACTTGGAGTAAATCCCTGCCTGTGCCTGAGCACAGCGTAGGCCCCGATGTGGCAATCCATTTCGTGCTGGCAGACTTTGTTCAGAGCTGAAAAGCAAGGGCATGCCTTGCGCTTCCCGCAGTGTTAGGCTTATCCGGTGAAGTATGGCCACTGTGCACAGGGGTTATTTTCTTTGATTTCTCTCAGTTGTCAAAGGTACGTATTGGATACCACTCCTGGAACAAAGTAGTAGAGGGCAAGTTGTGAAGCTGAATCTCAGTAATGCTAGCTATGAGCCCAAGGTGAGCTTTGAAATGTGTTGATATTTATAAGAAAAACATCCTAAGAAAATGCGGTCTGCGTCTCCGTGGCTATAGTACGACATTCTGCATCTGCGAAGTCGGTTCCTCAAACTGCCAGTTGTGTAAGTAATCTTGGCCAACACTGGAGGCAAGAAGTGACTGTCTCATGTTTACACTCCTTTTGATATTGGGCATGCGTATCGAAAGTGTGCAGCCAGTCAGGTCACAGCTCTGGCGAGGAAAAACTAGCAAGCCCTCAAGAAAGGTATCTGCAATTAAGATGCCTTCTAATTATGCTTTTCCATACAGATACCTCATCTTCTTTAATCGCTGTTGTTTATTTCAAGTGGTTCTTGTTGCTTCTGGATGTTGAAAATGCCAAAACTTACGTCTACTTGTTAGTTTTCTAAAAAGTCTTTAATGTCTGCCTCTTCCAGAGGAGGACGGCTTAAACTGTTGATTGTGTTCGTGCGGTGCAGTATTTCCTCCTTTTACAAACCAGAAATAATAACTCAGTGTTAAAATTCCAGTAACCAACATTTCAATCAAAGTTTAGTTTGGAAATTTATTTGTTAGCTGTGATAACAGAGGGAAAGAAAATAAATTCGTAAGTGTATTTTTAAAATAGAACTCAAGTAAAACAGGAAAAACTTTGTCCTACTGGTCACCTCCAGATTCCAGGATGTTCCAAATATCCGTAGTAAATACACATTTAAATTTTACTTGATTTTTAAAATCTACAGAATCTTCCTCCTCTCTATAATTTGTACTTTCCACAAAGCTGATGAGACCTTTTCTTTCCTCCTGCTAATTTCTACTCTTCTGACTTTTTGAGTGAAGAAGTCCATTTCATGAGATCTCTAATTAGGTATTCAGGAAACTACTCATTCCATTTTTTGGCTGAGTAATGACCATTCTGCTTCACTTTATCTCAGAGCAAAATGTGTGATGGCTTGTATTACATCAGGAGTAAAACAGATGGCGTTCAACACAACATCTGGGGGGGGGGTGGAAATCGGATTTCTGAAAATTACTTAGTAAAGTAAACACCGCTAACATGAAATGATAGCTCGCTGGCTTTACAAAGAATATCCCTGGATTGAAGGCGGGTTGTTTTAGCTGCTACGTATTTTGAGTTTTATGTCGGCAGACAGGATTGGAAATAGTTATGTATAACTAGTGTTTCAGTTTATGACAGTTCATTGATAAAAAGCTTTGAAAAGTAAGTGTTATTACTACTTCAGTTCTGGGAGGAACACCCTGCTGATCAGTCCTGAAAACACCTCAGTGGAGTTGGGCTAGTGCTGTCAGCATTTAACATCTCTCGATTGATTTTTGTGATTGCAAGTCAAGATGAATAAGGAGTTCAGGTTTAAAAAAAAAAAAAAAATTGCTCTGAATCTGTGGTAGCTTCCACAAGAATCCTGCAGAGGTGTGAGCATTTGTGGAAATATATGGGGTCGTGTTAATAATCTGAATTCTTAATCAGATCATTTTCTGATAACAAAATGCACTTAAAGCTGACGGAACTCCATTTAACTATAAAAAATATATTGCGAATAGCAAGTCTACCTTTAGACACCTTATTCCTGTTACCCATTTCTAGATGAGACTTTTTCTTTCAAACAATATTATCTGAAAATTTTGACATCATAATATTATTGAGGTGACAAGTTGTCAACTTCGGGTTATGTGACGGGAAGAAGATTATTTAAAAGCAGTTACATGTCCTTTCTCTCCTGAAACGATTGTGATGTTGTAGGTATGCCAATAACTTGTAGTGCCCTAGCAGTCCTGTGAAGAGTAATTAGACTGTGATGTTTTAAAGCATAATTGTTTAACCAGTTAGATCATTCTGAGTGTCAAAAGAACTCCTCAAGGTGTACCGATCATGCTCACTGTTAGGTGATTATTTCTTGTACCGTCTGTGTGCAGGATTATGGTAAATAGAAAGAAACGGGATTTTTGAATGATGTGTTTGGAGGATTAGATTTGCATGGTTTCTTTGAGGATTAAGTTTGAGTATGCTAAGATGCAATTTATATGGGAGAAAGAGATAAGGAGAGCGGGAGCACTCTGAGAAGGAGGGAGTGTGATTGTCAGGTACAGAGGAGAGATGGCTAATCCAGGTCGGTTTAATATACTCAATTACATTTTTAGAGAACTACTAAGTACGTAGCTCAATTAAGTGTATCCTGTGTTTGAGACACCACTACGAAACAAAAATTCACTCATTCAAGATCTCTTCTGCTTCCCTCTCTTTCCACCCCTACCCCTCCCCGCCCAGTCAAATTTTAGATGTCACAATCAATTGTGATAGCTTAATAAGCTGCAGAATTACCTCTCTGTTATTTTCCATCTCATTTGGTTGGGGAGAAACTCTTCCAGACTTAAATGCTTTGCAGAACGGAGTAGTAAATCTTCCGGCACCTTGAGCTGCCAGCCCAGTACACTGATTTGTCCCTTTGGGTTTGGGCCCCAGCAGAGGAGAGCTGAGGGATCAGCAGTTCTTTCCCTGTGATCAAGGGCCCGTTCGAGTTACGTCTTTCCCCTTTTTGGGGTGAAGCAGACCAGCACTTCTCTTTCCCTGGGACTAGGGACCAGACCACCAAACTATGACGCTTTTGAGCAGATAGTATTCTGAAACTGACAGTTGGTCAGACTTTTTTTCTTTTTATATCTGAAATTATAAGGGTGTTTGTGTAAAAGCTGAAGCTTCACCGACGTTGTTAGTCCCCTTCTGGTTACTGATTAAGTTTAGCAGGGATTGTTGTTGCCAATTGCATAAAACAAGGGTTGCGCATAGAGATGCGCTGTCGCTGGACAAAGTGACTGGTGCTCTCTACTGAAGTGTGATTGATACATAAAAGACTTGTTAGTAACTGTTGAATATAACGCATCTGATCTCCTGCTTGCTTCTGTCTCTACCCCTTCTTGTCCTTCAGCCTCCTGGATCTTTTTTCACACGAGTAATACACCCAGAGTATTTGATTTCTTCAGTTATAACATTTTACAAATCTCATAACTGAAAATCTCATAAGTACCAAGATGTAACGTAATTAGTTTTTTCTTATTAGTTTATAGGCATTAAGCGTGATACATAATGGAGTTTCAGAAATATATCAGTCTTAAGAGAATTCATTTCCATATCACTGCTTGCTTCCAAGAATTATTCATTAAGACTTACAGAAAACATCTGGAAACGATACCAACGTTTGTTGCCGTTCCTGCCTTTTTAACCTTTGGGTATCTTAGAAAATACGTTTTGACGTTTCTGTAACAATTAGCCAATGTACATTTTTATCTTAGAATCTTAAAGCTCAAATGCTTTTCCAACCAAACTACTCTAAAACAGGTTTATTGCCTTCCCTTTGCCGTTTGCTGGAGTCTTTGGCATGCTGTTTACTCTTCCTGTGCCTCAGTTACCTAATTCTCTAAATTACAATGATATTCTGAGGAGAAATACTCTGAAGATTTAGATAGTTGTAGTGAATTTATGAATGTTAATCTACAGTAATAAGCTTGTCTTTTACTGTTCGCTGATCATTTCAGTGATGATTTTCACTTAAATTTCGGCAATTTCATCCGAATGGCGTTATTTGAGGTATAGGAGTTTTAATTTTTGTAATCCTTATGTATTCCTAGAATGACATGTTCAGATACTATTCCAAATTTGTGTATCATCGCATGCTCTTTGCTTTAACCTCACTGAAGTGAGACTGGATTTTAATCAACAACTGGAGAAGTCACTATTCAATTTAATCAGTGTACAGTGTAAAGCCACGTAATTTTCTAGTGATCTGTTCATGGCGTTGCATTTCCTAAGGGTTTCAAAGTGTGTCACAAACAAAACTTTTAAAGTTTCTGACATAGTAGAGGTCTGAAATCTTAACTTTAAAAAGCATTTTACCGTCACTTTTAAAATAAATTCTTCATCTAGATTGGGCTAAATGTTAGAAAATGAAACTTGAAAGGGTCTGGCTTGAGGTGTCCATAAAGGATTGTCAGATTTGAGAAGGAAGACCTACTTTCTGCTGCCTTTTTAAAGACTTCAGCAGACGAAGGTAAGGCAAGTGTTAGAACTAACAAATGGAAAGCATCATAAAGGGTAATATATATCCAAGCTGATTTGTAGTATGATCTTTTAGTGTTCTCAATGTATACTTATGCCCCTCTTTTTTCTTTCTTTTTTTTTTCAAATTTTGGACAATGAAAACTTTATGTCTCTCTCTGATAGTCTGTTAGGCTCGTATACCAAGCGCATAGGTGAATCATGTTCTGTTCTCCTTGGACTAGAAATGCCACATTCAGATACTTTCATCATGTGATTTTAAGTGGGTTTTCATATAAAGGAATCTGAAGGCTGGTATTTCAGTTCAGAAAACAAAGGTCAACTTTTCCGCAGAAAACTTTGTATTACAAATATAATACAATATATGGGATTAATAGGGAGATCTTCATAAGATTTACTTTTCAGAGTCAAAATTAAATTCTTAGTGTCCGTTTTTACAGGAGAAACACGGGTTTGGTACTTATGGGTGTTTTATAAGATGCAGCTTTCTAGAATTGGCTGGGATTTCCCTAGTTGTTTCTCCCTGGTTGGGTAATACCACCTTGTTAAGTTTTACATATTGATTTTTATTGCAAAATGAAATGTCCTAATCCTGACAGTCATGTTAAAAACCCAAAAATCATATAAATTGTGGATGTCTGCTTTAATGATGTAAAAGCAAACAATTTTTTCCTCTTACATGTCATTTTTCATCATATTCATTTCACAATAATTTTGTGGCTCCTGTAGTGTTCTCAGTGGTTTGGCTGGTTCTGGCCTTAGGCTTTTTGTTTCCCCCTGATTTTTTGATATGAAAGTGCAATGAATTATTGTTCTCAAAGAATTACTGCAGGAGAAAAATCTCTCCTCTGTGCAGTGAAAGACTACACTAGCTTGCTTTTTTATTTCATAAGAAAATATATTTCTTGCTAATTCAGCAATGAAATAGCAAATACTGTATGTTTGCTGCTTTTTATTGATGGATTAAAAAGAGACAAGAATTTTAGGCAATGGACTCAACAAGGGAAAACCATCAATAATAAAAACACTGGGAGAAAAATGGCTGTATGCATTGACCAGGAAAAATATTTCAGGATAATTCAGTTTTATTCTGCATATGGTTGTACACTTATTTTCCACTTCAGGAGTGTGTGTGCAGACACGGCCTATCAGCTCTAGACCTATCTTTTGCTATACATCCAGACAAAGGGTTCAACTACTTTTTTTTTAATCTAGTTCCTGAACAACATGCATGTAATTTTTCCATTTGCTTTTTTACCCTCTGCTTCACAAAAATCACAGTCACTGAAATGGTGAAGCCAGAAGTAGCAAAGACAAATTATCTGCTGCTTTCCTAATTCTTTGTTTTAGTGCCTAATCTGGGGCCTTTTTAAAGGTCTGTCCTGAATGGAGATTAACTTATTCTGGAAATAGAAATATAGAAGCAACAACAAGACCAAGGTGTACTTTCCCCACATTTTACCTCTCCCGCTGCCCATTTCGGCATTTGAGGAACTCTTGGCTAGTCCGGGATTGACCTTTAACTTACAAACCTTTTTTACACTGGCTTTTGCAAACACAACAAATACAGCTTCAATAGCAAGCTGAGTCCATGTCAAGTGCTCCCTTTATGTACACTTAACTAATTTCTTAGCCCGTAGGAAAGTGATGCAGTGCATCTTGTAGTCTATCTTTTTTTATTTTTGTTTTAAATTGATGAATTACGCTATCTGTATATTATCTGCAAACTCAAGCTCCTGTCGCTGGCTGTTCAGTTTATTATCTAATCGCTGTATTTGGACATTTTCTGGTTTGTGCATCTATAGCCTACAGTAATGCAAGTGTCTTGCCTTTCATAGCACTGTGATGGACTACAAACCTACTCCTTATTAGTCAAATATTCGTTAACATCCATGTTTAGTAATCATTCTTTCAAGCAGCACGTCTTTGAAATACACCGCTAGAACTGTTACTGTCTATACTTAGCGGTTTGCATATACAGCTCTTGCACAGCACCAGTGTTTTTATTACGGGGGTAGCAAAATGGCAGGGAAATGCAGGATACGTACATAAAGTTACATGAACTTGTTGCTTAGATTCGTTAGACTTGACTATTCTGCAGTCATAAATCTTGCCGTTGATGCAAAATCTATGGATCTTAAGGTTTTGGATTTCAAGGCTTCCCATAACTGCTGAAATGAGATAGTGAAGCTGTGGAGAAAAAAGGTAGGAATGGCAGTTAAACTCTAAATGTTTAAGGTATGGCCTGTTGGAGAGCCAGAGACAGTGCCTGAACTGCTGACCGAGTTTCAAACCTAAGTAAGATGTTTTGTTGCTGTGGTTTGTTTAGCAGCAGATTGGGAACGGTATGGTGTCATCCTCTGTATGAATAAGCTGTACAAGAGAACGCTTGTAAGGTTTGGAACAAGCAGTCCCAGGTTACAGTCCCGGCCCTGGGTAGGGTCCGCTCCACGAGACAGACTCTTGCGTGTCCTGTTTGCTTCATTACCCTTTGCTCGGTTCTGTCATCCCAGTCTCCTATGCGGTTTCCGCTGCCGTTCCGGTCTTGTTTCACACTGCTTTCTCTGCTAGCCTTAGTCCAAGTTCTCTTTCATTTCTCTCATTCTGCCTTTTACATCCTATGAATTCCAGCATATCTAATTAGACTTTATTCCCAGTGGTGCCTTGATTTCAGCAAGGGGAACCCTAAGCATGTAAGAAAAAACGGTTCTCTGCCTCCTGAGTGCTTGCTTCACTAGATCTCCCAGTTCTTTAGGGTAGACAGAGAGTGCTGAGCTGTGATCTGGAAATAGCGCTCACGCAGAATAGAGACTTGTGTGCAATAAAAAATTTAAGAGCTCTTTTCCTCCAGAAGTGTGTTTCCTCCTCTTCTCAGATCCTACCGCTAGTGGTCTAATTGCAATGTTTACCGGCTGAAATCACACTAGTTTCAAGTAGACTTGTCGAGGGGGCTACAGCACAGTCCTTGCTCCAGATCATTCAATATTTTCCTGTGCAACAAGAGGTAGGAGCAGGCTGAGTGCAAAGTGGCAGGAGGACAAGGAAGCTTGGTGACATATGTCCCAAAGTGCTCATGTGCCTGCTACGTGAACCGGCTGAGAAGTATACGCTATGTGACAGCGGTGAAACTTCAGTAGGCGGTCTCTGGGGATCAGTATGCGCCATGTAATNCAAAGTGCTCATGTGCCTGCTACGTGAACCGGCTGAGAAGTATACGCTATGTGACAGCGGTGAAACTTCAGTAGGCGGTCTCTGGGGATCAGTATGCACCATGTAATAGAGCTGTAAGTACGTGCGCACGAATAGAGAGGACTAGGTGCTCGTACTGCTACGTACTACCTGTATATGCGCTATATACGCAAAGTTAGCATGGGTGCTGAACCGCAATTACCTTTGTAAGTCGAGACCCACCTATGCCTGACATCTATGCTGCAGTTACAAATAGATGTTTAGTAACGTATTAGTCAGACATTATATTCACCTCACATTTTTTTAAGGATCATTAGCCCTTTAATGCGGATCAAAGTATTCACTTTTCTATTGCTCATCAAAATGACTGAAGTGAAGCATCTTTGACCAGTAATGGAAAGTTTTTATGTACAGTGGATTTTCATGGGAAAAAAAAAAAGTGTGTTATTGACTACATTTGTGTTTTGCAACCGATATGGTCTGACTTCATTGTGTGCTTGTTACGGGAGAGGCTTTTTTAATGCTTTGTCTTTTTTTTCTCCTCTTATAGGCAGTAAAAGAGTGGGTTTAAAAAAATGGAGAAGCAGTTTTGTTTTTAGAACGCTACAACAATATATAGAAATGATAGCTGTGCCACATTTCGAATAGCTGGGTTGAATCATATTCTTTTCCTCTAATGGCATGAGTAATTGCTCGAGGTTTTCAGGCGTCCTTCACTCGCACTTATTTAGATTAGTGACTGATGCATTTCCATGGAAACTTGCAGCAGGGAAAAAAAAAATCTCTTGGTACAGCGTGGAACTGCAAGGATGTGGGCTTTGAGTCTCAGCCTATAACCCGTGTGAAACAAGGCGTCTTGTTTGTGGTCATCTTGCTTTGGGATTTTTGTTGTTGCTGGTCTCTAAAAAGAAAGACTTGTTTTCAGCAGCATTTTGTATAAAAAGTTAGAGCGCTTGTTGTATCCTACATTTCTTGAGAAGCTTCGAGTTTTTTTAGGTAGTTAAAATAGTACATTTTGAAATTAAACATCTGGGATGTTCCTCCTTGTGAGGATGCAGAAGCACACAAAACTCGAGCGAGCTGGTTAGAAGCTGTGGTTGAAAACTCAAGATCCAAGAACAGAGTTCATTTTGGCGATGTTGCGTACAGCTTCAATGAAGAATGACTGCTTTTTGAAGTGGCGGTGAGGGAAACGGGAAGGTTTTATATAAAGAGAGTAATGACCCCAGTCAGTAAAATGCTTGGAAAATACGAATACTTTCAAAAACTTTGCACAGTACTATACTGCTTTGCTCAATATCTGATGCATTCTTAATATGCACTGCCTAACATATATCTCTTTAATAATCTTATCTTTAGTGCTTTCTTAAGAAAACTTTATTCTTGGCATTCCCAGTCATTTATTCTAATTTCCAGGAGTGTCTAAGGTTGCAACAGATCATAGATTTTCAAATGTGTTCTTTTAAAGGAATTGCTCTTATCTGTCTTCACAATGCTGAAAGGATGAGTGCCTTCTATACTTTTTAGGAAGTACAAATATTTTCAGGTTTTACTGCTTTCAAACTGCAGTCATCCCACCTGTTTTGAATACCAGTGTGGGCTCTCTCACCACAGGCTTTCAAACCAATGGTCAAATCATGATTTCAGATGCGGTAGTTGTTTGCTTTTTGAAAGTTAGTTATCCTGTGGCCTGACTCTGAAACTTGCGTTACTTAACAGCCATCAATATGAAGTCTCTCTAACCATATCAATATATTATTTTTATATTTTATGTATTATATAATGTATATTATGTTACTTTTATTATTATAGTATCTACATACAGCTGTATCTATATAGCTAGCTATTCTGCTAAGGCATCACAAGTTCAGTCGATAAAGTTTTGTATTCTGGATTTCCTCAAAAGTGATGTGTTCTTCCGAAGTATTTTTGCTCTTGTGATAACTTTGTGTTTTAGACACACTCAGCGGTGTGGCAATGGAGGCGTTCTTCCTCTGAAGCAGGAAACCGTACCCATCTGCATCTCCTTGTTCCACCCGTACCTTCCCCTCCCTGGTCCCGTGTAAACTCCAGTACAACATTGCTTAGCAACATTCCGCTTTGCTAATCCGAGCTATTTGTTCGCTCTGACTGAAATAATAATATTAAATTGTAAGTTATTCTGAGGCCCTTAAGGTAGAAGTCGCCGATTATTCCTCTGTGGGTCTGTTGGGTTTTGGTAATGGTATTATTTTATCCACAGTGAAATTCAGACTGTAAAGCCCATCTGCGCAATCAAAGCAGAGGAAGAAAAAGATACAGAGTGAAGACTTAGACTTTTGCCTTTTGCTTGATTTGTATTCAGTGTTATCTAGAAATCATCTTCATTTTATAATCTTTTAAGTACCTGTCACACTGTACTTACATGATGTTAGGGTGCCTAACTTTGGCAAGATTTGGGAAGAGAGTTAAGAAGAAGTGCTATCTATAGATGCAGGACAGAGCGAGCAAGTTATTTTTTTGAGACGTTTTTGCTAAGGTCTGAAATATTCCTAGAGAACTGAGCACTCTGGCTCATTGACTTCACTGTCCCTTGGTAAAGGAAAGGGGAATCGGTATCTTCGGCACAGGGCAAATGAGTTCTCCGTATGGCTGATCCAGCAGAAAGTATGCAAAATGCTCTCCCGGCATCCCCGTTCGCCTGTCAGGGCAGTCGGAGGCCTGTTTGGCAGGAAGAGGAAAGGATGGAAACGATGGGGAGGTTCCTGCAACTTCTCGCGTGTCTCCCTTGCAGAGCAGATGACAGCTTCTTATGTATTCAAAATGTTATCTATTATGGAAGTGAGAGAATTTGACAGATCATTGATCCTGAATATAGCTGGCAAAGATTTAGACTTGCATGAGGCTTCCGTAAGGGAGGAAATTGAGGGGAAACTTTTGCATCACCGTTGGTGATAAAAGCCCATAATAACTCTTGTTGAATCTTGCTGTACATGAAAATTAATGATTTTCGAAATTGCATAGAAGAATGGCTTTTTAGGGCGTGTTCTTCCTAACCCAGCCCAAGATAGTTCTCCATCCGTTCTTTCCACCTTAGGGTACAGAATGAGCTTCTTCAAAGCAGTTGGTTATCTTTGTGTGATTGTAAGTGTGTCTCAGGTAGGAATAATCTGTGTTACGCAGACTAGATGGCAGCTCCCCCACGAGCAAACGCGGAGTTCCTTCACAAACTTCTAGTGGAATTTAGCTAAATTTAAGGCAAAGTCACTGAAAATTGTTATCTGCTACTATGTAATGATATTGAAATGAATGCTTCCATTAGATTGCTATTCAGGTGGTTGTGGCAGATTTATAACCACAGGGAAATGATTGATTAAAGTGGTTGCTGTTGTGTCATTTCTCATCAGAAAATAAATACCAAAGCTGGCACTCTAATAACTAGAACTGACCGAAATTAGAAGGCTGTTCTGATGTTTTGTGGTTGTTCTTGTTGTTCTGTGACAACTGAGGATACCTGCGATAGGCAGAGTGGCACTTACTGTCACTTCTTGAATGTTTGCAGGAAACTTTCCATGGAGATGCGCCTGGCACCTTCCCAATGGTTGACTGTACGGATCCAGTTTCACGTGGCTTTGTGTTGGCTTGCAGCTGCAGAGCTTCATCTCTTTAGCAGAAGTAAACAAATTCTGCTAGCAGTTTAGAGAGTAGTGGTAACTATAAGAAAAATAGTGTTTAATTGATGAATGAGCCAGATGTCAAGTTTTAAAATATTACTTGAATTTTTTTTAGTTTTGGTTTTTTTTTTTAAGTATGTTTTTTCCTTGGGTTTTTAGGTTGGGTGTGGAGCTAAAGCAGTTTTCTTCCCCGTAAGTGGTGGGAGGTTGATTTTTGTTTGCTTTTATTTATTGTTAGGGCCGTAAGTAGAAATATAGATAAACTGAATGTTGTGTTAGCATACCAACAATGAATCCTGCAAAGGCTCGGCGTTGCTGCCGCCTGCGAGCATATTGTCGTCTTGTCTCTGTTGGTAGTGTGGTGGTTTGGGACTTTAAATGGGCCTTGCTGCTCACAGATGTGTGTTCTTGACTTAACATGAGTGACGTCTGCTGAAATACTGGAAGTTGGTGTTTGCGTAAAGTTAAGCGTGTGCAGAAGCATTGCAAGTTGGGGACTGCAAAACCGGGGTCTACTGAGTGCGGAAAATAAAACCCCTCTATTAAGGGGACTACTAAGCCAAGTTTCGCCTGATTCCCGGCCTTTGTTTCAGGCCATCATTTACGCTGCTGTTATCAGAACGCTGCAGCCATTGCGGAATATTTGCAGAAAAGAAGAAAAATAGGAAGTAAGGTGCTATGAGTACAAACATTTGTTACACAAATCAGTTCCAAAGAATTGGAACATCACACCACCTGAGCTTTGTCATGGAACGAACCATCCTGACCTTCAGGATAAGTAATATTTGCAACAGATGGTATTGCCATCAGGCAGCAAATCAAGATTTCTTTGTTCTACCTAAACTGGAAAAGCAAGATGCCTTTATTGACGGCTGCAGGAGCAATTTGGAATTGACAATGAGAACTGTTTTTATGAAGTACACACTACCCATTTCCAGTCTGCAGTAAAGGATTAAATACATTAAATAAGCAAAGTGCATTGAAGTCGCTTTACTTTGGACCAGGTTTTGTAAAAACTGCATGTTTCAGCAATGATTGAAACGCGTGCAAATGGACCGACTCCATGCTTGGTTACTGGAATCTCCGAAGTCTGTTACCAGCCCAGGTCAACATCCATCTCTGTGCAAGCAACGGTCTGTAAAGCCTAATAAATCTTGGGGCAAAGAGGGAAAAAAATGCTTCCTCTCCCAACTGGTTTCCTCGGATGACATCACTCAGACCTATGTCTGTGTCTGTTCCAGACACTGAGTAAGTAATTTAATCCCCCGTTTCAACTGAGACCATGGACACAAAGCTGCCTTGCAGCATTTGCAGTAGGTTGATTAACTATTCTGCTGCAGATGGATCGTAAATGAGGGGCAGAGGGAATGAAGGCCTGCAGAAGCCCAACAGGAGAGCTTCGTAGGGAAAGATCAAGAGATTGCTACTGCGTTTTGGAAATATTCTGCAAACGAGAAAAGAGCCATGCAAGAATAAAGTCTATCTGCTGTGCCTGCTCGGCAAACAGATTAGCAACAGTTTGCCTGACACAGGGAAGATCTAGTTCTGAAATAAAATCTACCTCAGAGATTTCCCTCAATTTTAATGCACACATAACTCTGCTTCTTCTTAAGACGCAAATATCAGCAGATGAAGTTATGTTTCCAGTCGGATTTAAACTTTAGCAACAGAATTGTATACATAGCTGGTAAACTTGTTAAAAGAATACCGATTTCCCTCTATTCAACTCTTGTAAGTCTTATTTAGTGTTAGAGGATGAGAAGCAAATGTTTCAGCAACTGCTTGCTGTTTTTGTCGAGTGCAAGTGAGCTTTTTGATAAATCAAAGGGAAAACTAATGGCATGAGAAGCCAATGTTCTCCTGTTACTCTCTCTCCAGTGGATCTAACTTGTGTATTTCAGTTATTAAGATTTCTCTTGCAGACAAACTTGCTGATTCACTACATTGATCAGCCATTTCAGCGTCCTTTGTGAGTAAGCTAAATCGCTGTATTCCAGCTAAGCTTTCTCTAAGGATGCAGGAGGGAATAACATCATTTTTATATATACTTTATAATAACATTCTTTTTTAAAAGTAGGACTTTTTATAATAATAATAATATTCTTTTATATATAATATAAATATATATTATATATAATTATATTTATTATATA
>VZSC01000323.1:359773-391210 GCA_013398225.1 Steatornis caripensis | reverse complement strand
TATTATATATTATATATAATATATAATAATATTCTTAATAATAATAATAATAATAACATTCTTTTTTTAAAGTAGGACTTAGCAGGGGGGGAGAAAAAAAAAGGCAGAGGGACATCCAAGGATTTGCTATTCCAGACAGGGAGTCATCCTAGAGACATTTTTATGCCTATTCTCAAATCTGAAAAACTTCAAAAACCACGTATGATTTGCTATTTTTCAGCTTCAACTGAAAGAAAAATTGGCTGAGAGCACCACATCAACAGAACACTGGAATTTTAAAAAAATCATCTACAAGCTTAAAAAGAAGAGAATTGAATTACGCATTAAAGGTTTTCATTACTTTACGATTTATAACGCCTTCATCATATATTTCTCTTTTCTTGATCCTCGTAGTTTATCCCTTCTTATGAAGCAACAATATTATTACTTGAGACTTGCAAAGGTATGAAAAAGATGATTGTAGTTTCTTCTGAATTCTTGGGTGGTACATACTGCAGATTTTGATTTTATCAGTTTTAATACCCCTTTAACAGAAGCAGGCTGGACTTGCATGTGTTGCCTACAAATTGTACGGACTTGTTATTAATCTCAGCTTCAGAATTACACATACTCATTGCTCAGGAGGGAGGGAAATCCTGGTCCAGATTTTAAAGACGGCCCGTAGGAGGAACTAAGGCTCTGATCCCTTCAGTGCAACAACTTCTGTTCTTAAAAAACAAGGATCCTGTGATGCAACAGAGGCAAATTTGGTTTGTATTTCTCGATCACATTTTTACATTTTTTGTACAGACAAGATCCTACTCTGCTTGATTTGGAGGAGGATCCCTGAACTTAATCATTTCTACGGCTCAAATGTCTGCTCAAAGAAAGAAGTATGAAATATTATGTTAAACAATTGTATCATAGGCCTGAAAAACCTTCTCACCAGAATTTTAATGTACCGTATTTCATGGGAAATCCCAGTTTTGATCAATCTCCGTTTTTGAAGGAGGAAATGGAATAAGGAAAAGAGCGGTTTTACTGAAAAGCTGATGGAGACTTCACAGTCTGTCGTATGAGTAAGAGTTTTTTTGTTTGCTTGTTTCTTTGTTTTCTTTGAACTTCATTATTTTCTGGAACAAAGTTTAAACTGTGTCGGTTATCAAGAAAATCCCTTGTTACTCGAAAGCAAAATGCATACTGAACTAGTAATGAGTTAAATCACTACAAATATGACAATTACGCTTATGACACTCAGAAAGGAAGGAACAGGGTGACTCTTCAGAGAAAATTCTGCCTTGCTAAATGTGACATGTATTTCCGTAATACATTGTTTCACATATACCGTGTATTGCTTTTTAGCACCTAAATCAAAGGTTTACAAAGCTTTAGTTACGCTGTGATTTGACAGTAACACTGTGGGTGCAATTTGTAGTCTATGGCCTTTGCGGGAAGCAAGCAGGTACTTAAGTTATGTCTGCCTTTCATTCATCGGTCACACTAAATAGTACTTTTTTGACAAGCACATAATTTTGGTATGGGTTATCCCACAGCACCAATGGACGTGTGATGCAATGATGTGCTTAGTTTATTTAATAGACGGGAAAAACAGGTGCTAAACAAGTTTTAGGATGAGAACATCCACTTTAAGTGAGTTCTTTTGAGGCTGCCTCTTTTTGCTTGTGGCTTCCTCTACAATAGAGATAGTTTGGCATCATTTAGTACACAAATATTTCGAATGCGCATATACTTGGGGTAGAAAAATAAATGCTGCTCTTAGGTAGTGGTGTTTTCAATCCCATATACTTTTCCTCGACTTTTACTCTTTTTTATTTTTTTTTTTGTAGAGTCAAAATTTTTTTATGATACTATTGGGTCAGTTTTAGGAAAGGCTCGTAAGATAGGTGTGCTGTCTTGTTGCAAAATAAATAGATAGATAATGGCTAGCACTTGAATTGTGAAGTTCTATTAACTTTATGTACTATCTGTGTACCTGGTAGTAACAAAGAATTTTAGACGGCTTTCCTCAGCTTTGAATAACTTTTGGTCTAACCCTCAACATAAATAGTTGTGAAAGCATTTTTTCCACAGGAAGGAGAAGATGCACAGTGAAAGCCTTAGCCTCCGCCAACTGCTGGGTATTGCTTTCCATCAGACACATGCTGTATCTGAACCTCTTTTAGCAAAGGGCATCCGTAACTATCTATTGCATTAGTGAAATGTCTCTCAGGGATGTCAGTGGGGAAGAGGGAAGAAAAAAAGCCTCATGTTTTGGGATGGTGCTAAATGGTTGCATTTTCTGTGCCCAGCTGAAGAGCAAGGGGAAGGACCGTGGCTCTGACTTTTGGATTATTCTTTGGTTTATATATATATTTGAGGTGAAAAAGCATTTCCTAGCACGCAGACTTATTTCTTTGTGTTGGAAATTGGCTTAGAACAGACTGAACCCATTTCTTAGATTCTGCTAAGCATAACGAGTGTGATAACTGGGTTGGAATAGCAGTATAACCTGACTTTACCTTAGCATTCGGTGACATTTGGTGGGCATCTGCTGCTCCGTGTTGTCTCTCCAGCACTGCACGTAAATTAGGCTGTTACACTTTTGTTTCCTTTGTTCATCCTATGGACGTGTCGATCACTGTAAACCCTTCCCAGAGTGCTGGCAAGCAGTCTGACAACATACCCACTGGCAGAGCAACCCCTCGCAGTTTCCTAGGAAACACGGCCCCCGAAATGCCCTGCGAAGAGCAGCAGGAAGACTAAAAGGAATGAAGACAGTTGCTTTGGGATTTTTCCCCTCTAGTTCTTTAGTCTACCAAACAATATCAAATGTGTAAGCGAGCTACTGCATGTAATAGTGGCAGTGTGGTAATCGGGTTGTCTGATGCAACATGCCTACAGTAGTTATGGAGTTATCTTTGTGGATTAGAGTCCAAATGTTGTTTCTTGCTTTTCATGGCAGTGATTTTTCAGCTTTCGATAATGTCTGCAGGCACTGTTTGGAGTCCTGTGGTCAGTTATGAGGCAAACACGGCGAAGCTACAGGGAAGTCATGCATATGTGTCAGTTGAGGGAAAGCCATCGCTCCTCCTAAGGTGGAAGGAGAAAAGGAGAAAATGTTTTTCACCTGCATCTTCTCGATGTTCACCTTTCTTTGAACCCTATAAATTACGTTGGCAGGCTTTGAGTGTGTTGCTTACTGGAATGTCTGCCATAATAAATGATTCTTATAAAGAAAAAACTAGGGCTTGATTATTTGTATTGCCACTGTTGCACAGTGCAAATAGCTTATTGCTACTGCAACTCCACTGGCTTCAGTGGAGAACGGGCTGTTATTTTGCTCCTTGCAGACTCTTCTATGGCTCTCATCATGCTATGACTCACATTGCTCCTAAATGGCATATTAATTGGTGTGAATAAAACCTCTTCGGTGGTTTTGGGGGTTTTCTTTGCTGTTGTCTTTTTTTAGCAGAAAGTGGGGAGCTTTATGGTGGTGTATTCTTATGGAAAATATTTTTGGTAGCTGTAGAGGGAGCCTTCCTTCTCCCGTACATGGTTGTTACTCTGTGAACAGCAGTGCAGTACTGTGGGAACCGAGTTGTTAGCTCTGACCTTTATCCTGATGCTTCATGCCCAGGTATATGCTACTGCTGTAACCCAGAGATGCCTGTAGAGAGAGAGTCTTCTAACCTACTATAGATATTAGGAAAAAATACAACGGAGTAACTCTAGTGAAATACGGGCTTCTCAAGAAGTCTAGAAATTTCATGTTATACCAATCTTCCTTTTTTCTGTCAACGTAAAGGAAAATAGACCATTTTTGCAAACACTGGTGTTTTGTTCTACCTCCTACAATAATTTTTGAACAGATCCAATTTAATGCAATGACTTTTCATCTGTGATGGCAGATGTTCTTCTCAGTAATAAAGCAGTAATATACACGCTGCTAAATAATGTTTTTCTATACCTTCTTGTCTGTATCTTCTTGCTAGGCTTTCTAATCTGTCTGCAACCGAGTCTAAAAAGAAATCCTCAATGGATTCCGCAGGTAGACTCCGTAAATGATGACAGGGTTATTAGTCTTGGGTGGTCCTAACTTGCTCCACAGCACTCTGATTAAAAGTGCTGGTCTTAAGAAAACCTGGGGACATAAAAATGAGTAAAAATGGAACGAAACCTGGAGCTAACCCCTTTAAGCGGGGCTTTTTCTCTCTTTTTTTTTCCCCCCCTCCATTATCCATCAATACGATTGCAGATTCCTGATCCTTCCCCAGCCTTTTGGATGTCTGTACTTACGCTGCGTAATAGGACAGACTGGAATCTGAGTCAGAGGTTAGGGAAAGAGGGTAATTAAAGAACTTACACAGCAACCTGGCAAACATACCACTTAGCCTTGAGTCCGGGGATCTGTAAGGCTAATGGTTTCTCAAATAATCCCTGTGAACACTATTGCACACAAAGAAACGGGGGAAAGTAGAGAGGTGGGAGAGACAGGGAGCAGATACAAGCCGCAGCTGAAGAATGCTGGCTTTGCAATACTAAGTAGCTGAACAAAGCTATCTGTCTTACTGTGCCTTTCCGTTCCTCCCACCCACTTTGTATTCGTTAATAGCACTGAAATATCATGCTATAGAAAACAGCTTCTGCAGAAGAAACATCTGGCTCCTTAAGGCTCGAGCAATGGCTTTAAGATTTCCAAAATATTCTTATCACGCTTTGTTCTTTTAATTAATTATACCTGCCTTTTGAAAACAAGCCGTTAGGTTTAATCCAGGTTTATGTTTTTCTGTGTTTCTTCTGATTGTGTCTCTTGACATTAATCTGATCTTTAGGATGGTGTGAAAAACAATGTTGCTTGATGGTGGATAGGCTGCAATTCATGCCGGTCACTTTATTCCACATCACAGCAGAGCATTGGATTCTTGAAGCTAAACTTGCAAGCTTAACAACAAAGGCACGACCCATAAAATTCACTGAACCCCTTACAGCACCTGAAGAGGTACACTCATACGGTGAGCTACTTCAAAGCCAAATCTCTTTGAGCAGCTGTCATGTAGCCTTGGGTACCGCTGCTGCTCACTACACTTACAGCTCTTACTCTGTGAAAGGCAGCACGTTGTCCTCCAGCCCTGCAGCTAACGTGCTGGCTGGCTGAGCTTTGGTTGTGTCGAGGTATGTGCTCGGTGAGTCCTGGAGCAAGTTATGTCCTTTTGGGTGTTCCAGAAAGGCAGCGGGGTAAGGGCAGTAGGAGCTGGAACCTGGGGTAAAGGTAAGGCCTCTTTGGCAGAAAGTGTAGGTTCTAGGTGAATGACAAAGGGACAAAATAAGCCTAAGCAAAACTATCAAGTAGGATTCATATTGTAATAGAGATTTTTCTCCCTCTTTGGCCATCCTGTAGGAAGGAGGCTGACTAGTCTTCGCAAAATTTATGTAAATGTATACGCTTTTCTGAGTACTGCTTTTCTTGTGTCTTGCGACTTGGTGCACCACTATGAAGAAATAACTTTCTTACTCTTAGCCAGCTGCAACCTGCACGTATATTTTCAGCCATAATTCCTCCGTATTATGTATGCATTTGTATTTATGTCTCCAGGTGGGGACACGATCCAGTTACTCGTCAGCTGTAGGGGTTAAAGCAAGGAAAGATGCATTTTGTCAACCGTCTTCCCAAAGTCTGCCTCCCAGTACTTTCTTCTGCATTGCGTTGCTTGGCCACGTTTAAAGCCTGTCGTCCTGCACTGATGTATTTTTTTTTCTCTCCGCAGACTAGCACTTGACAGCACTACCTCTCACAGTAATTTTTAACGTCCTTAAAAGCTGTGACATAGAGATGGTGTACCTTGAGGGCTATGTCTAGCTTGGAGAACCAATAAAATCTGTTTGGATGGAGTCAGGCTGTCCTTCAATAAAAAATTCCTCAGCCATGCAGATGAGAATTTCACGGTCACAAGCTAAACCAGAAACTTTTCAATCTCATTTTTGATGTCTGTTAGCCTGACTTAATGTGATTGCGTTCGAGGACCAAGCTGCATTTAGACAAGACTCTTTCCTGTCTCAAAACCTACAGTTTCTGCGTGAGTATCTTCCCTTGAATGAAGAAGCCATGTAAAAAGGGGCTGCACTAAAGATACTCATTGAGGAAAAATGAACGCACTAAAATGTTATTGTGGTAAAGGCTGAGTAAGACTCAGAAAATCGATACATTTGAGCAACAATTACTGTAATGCATAAAGCTACCAAAGAAAGTTCCTTACTCTCTTTTTTTTTAAGTTTTACTTTATTCGAATGCCTCTTTGGAAGAAAGCTTTGTGTGTTTTTTCCCTGTCACTCTGAAAAAAGCATTCGACAATGAATTGCTTACCTCCTCTACAATCCTTCCCCAGAAGTGTAATTTTTTTATATATATATATATATATATACACACACACACACACATATCGTGATAGCCTTTTAGGCTATGCTCTTTGCTGTGCAAACTGAAGCAACTGAGTACTGGAGTATCTTCTTCATCTTTCCCCCATGCGTGACTTATTGGTCCTCCTGTTGGTACCCACTGAAAACAATAAATGAGAGCGCATCTTTCCAATCCTAGACGAAGAGAGTTATTTAGCTCTTTTGTCTGTCGTTCTATAGATATGGTTCTAAACTAAGTACTTTAACTGTTATACCCATATTAAACTAGCGCGAGTGTTGGTGAATTGTAGAAATACTTGTGAATATAACATTCATCGCCCTAGAGGTTGATTTAATGCTGCAACCACTAGATGTGGGAACATTCATCAGGTGGATAAGTGGGTTTTTCTTAAGAAAAGGCATAAATATAAAATTTGAATGTATTTGACGTTTTAAATGCCTTTTTAAGTAGATACATTGTTGTACCTTAGTCCTTTGTTCTTCGTGTTTCCCGTATATGGGGTTTCTTTGTTTTTTGCATCACCCCATATCCCCCAGTTGTTTGAATTGTTGGCTTTTGCTATGTAATGGTAGTCCAAGGTTCATAGCACTATTTCCTGTGAGGTTTCATTGGTGGCCGTGAATGCGGGCAGCTACTTTTCTCCCTACCTCATTTTCCATGTGCCTAATAAAATTATAGAAATAGCTCTGGTTTTGTGTGCGTGTGTGTGTTTAAACAAAAAATACTGGTTTGCATTCTTTTGGCTATTTTTTCCAACCTTTCCAAAATTTGTTGCTGGTTTTTCTTCTTTCTTTCTTCTTGTATTTTGCCTCTTAGTCCAAGATGTAAAAGAACCAAAGAGTGGACTTGAAAAGTTTTGCCACTGAGAATGTGGATGGAACTTTAAAACTTGTAAATTACATGATACATGACCTACAAGAAATTCTCCTTATTACTTGATGTGCATGGTATGATAAAAGAATGTCTCAACTCCAAAGTCTTTTTTTTTTTTTCAAAATGCCTTGAAACCGTGTTAATTCACTGTAATGGAACATAAGGAAACACTCTTTTACTGTGAGGGTGACCGAGCACTGGCACAGGTTGCCCAGGGAGGTTGCGGAGTTTCCCTCCTTATGGATATTCAGAAGTCTTCTGAACATGGTCCTGGGCAACTGGCTGTAGGTGGCCATGCTTGAGCAGGGAGGTTGGATAAGGCGGCCTTCAGAGGTCCCTTCTGACCTCAACCATTCTGTGATTCAATGAAGCTCTATAAAATTTCTTTATTGGTGTATAGCAGAAAATCTGCTTTAAAATTGCAAATTAACATAGCACTTGTTTAAGAAATACAGGAGTATTATTAAAAGTTCTCTTTTCTTTGTGCAGAAACACGAACAGATAGAACAAAGAAACTCTTTAGACACTACACAGTTGGATCCTATGACAGCTTTGATGCTTCAAGGTAAGAGTTTTTCTTGTTGGTCGCAATCTGTTTACAAAGCCTTTCTGGGTTTCGTTTAATTGTTACTTTTGGTTTAGACTTTTGAGGGCAAGAGGAAAGCAGATTACTAAACAGAGCTTCTCAGCGTATCATTCTACATCTTAATAGTTCTTTATCACAGCTTACTTTTTTCATATGGGGTGGGTCTACAAAAATAGTGAGTAGCGAAGTAATGAGTATCACTATTTTGTTTTCATGAGCGGTGAAAGAGATCAGCATTTCACAGAAGCAATATGTTCCAGCTGCTTCTACAGTCAAGGACTACTTAGGTTGTTGGGTACTTCACAAGATCAGGCCTTCTGTATCTGTTCACAGAATCCTACGTACTGACAAGAAGACCAAAATAAAATTTTGTCATCTGTTGTTCTGAACGGTATCTTAGATCTGAAGTAGAAATGAGGCTGTTAGAAATGAGGAATTCAGAAATTAGATTTTTTATTTGCAGTTTCTGCTGAGCATTCATGATTTTTAAGCAGATTCTTCTCCCACGTGCATATACATTGGACATACAGCCAACTTCTGTTAGAAAGAATGGTTTTTAAAGTGCAGAACCTCAGTTAGCTGTTGGCGTCTTCTTGGGAAAATTGTGGTGGCATACTGGAATCATTATGCGTTTGTCCTGACTGTCTAATTACAACTTGGGGTTTTTTAGTTTTCTAGAAAAACACCTTTTTGTAGGAGAAGAATTCTGAAATGTGTAAAGCAATTATGGCAGAGTTTCATGTAACACAGAATTTTTATAAAAAGGAAAGAAAATGAGGTAACTGTTTTTTCAATAACATGATCTTAATCCTTGTTCTGAGGGTCATGCATAGTTTCTGTGCCAGTCAAACAACTTGGGGAGGGAGGATAGAGTTCAAGTCAACTGAAGTAGTTTGGATACCCAAGATGACCATCTGTGTTCCTGACGGTCGGTGTGCGGAGCTCTGAACGGCAGAGGGCCTGCTGGTTGTCTGTTGTATAAAGCATATAAATATTTGAAAAATACATAAATCTGCAGTCCCTTGAGTTGTGATTTGAAAGAGTGTTGCAGTGTTGGATGAAAAGGGAAGGTTTGGTAACACAGTGGAAGGAGGAACAGGCTTGTGGGGTGGCTACAATCATCACGTCTTGGAGGCTCTGATCTTCCTGTTACTGTATACATTGTGCTTTAGGGCATCAGCGCTTGCTGCTGTGACTTAGGAATAGAGAAACTCCTTTTCAACATCTTGCATATCCCCCTGCCATGATCAGCCGAGTTACTAGAGCTTTGCGCTGTTGGACGACAATGTGATGGACTGGGTAGTCTAATAATGATAAAGTTGTCAAGAGAAGCTGTTAGTCTGTACTGTGAAACACACAGCTGTTCCGCGGAGCGAGCTAACTGGTTACTAGTTACATTTCCCAGAGCAGAGTTGGCTTTTCGCAACGTTCTTTGACTGATTCTATAAAATTGACAGCCTTGTCTCTGTATTTCAGTGTTAATGGATAGGGTTGTTTCTGTAAAACTAGAAGCTGTGGCCACAGCATGTTGCCTCAGAGGTACCAAATAGTCCCCCTTGGAAACTTACTCCTACATTCTAACAAAAGATTTTTTCATTTGAAAACATCGCTTCTATCAAAACTTTCTTTTTTTTTTTTTTTTTTGTGGAGGTTGGGGAACTGTTGATTCTAAAGGATTTTTTGTTGTCCTTCTCCCAAGAAAATTCGGGTCCATTCAGGGAGAGAGCAATGCCACCTGCCTTTCTGAAATAGGCAGCACTATTGTTTAGAGAGGTTATTTTGAAAGCAGGAGGCCAGAAGCCATATTCAGACCAAGGGCTTGAACTTCATCTGAGTGGTGCTGAGGTATGTCTTTTAAGCAGTGACCTGTTGGGGCTGAATGGATTATACTCTCTGCTGTTCGGAAGTCATGGAAAGCGTGTGAGAAGTTTGGGGGTTTTGGGGGAAAGGTGGGGATGTTGTTGGTTTAGTTTTGAATTGTGGTTGGGTTTTTTTTTTCCTCTTAGGGTATTGGGCTTGTGCAGCAAAGCTCTCAAAAAATTTACGTTACCTGATTTAGGACTACAGCTGAGCAGGAGAGTTTATCAGATAAAATGATAGGGTTTGTATTGAGAAACTAGGTATGAAGTATGTCTGCAACTGTTCCTAATTCTGGCATCAGTATCTACTAATTGTCTGAGCAGTAAGAGGGAAAGCAACAGAGTTTTCCTGGCAGCTTCTGAGTAAAGCTAAGTTTTGAAGAAAACTCAAGGATAATTTCCAGAGAATCTGAAACCCACTGGACCCATTTTGAAGAGTAACAATGGCAGTCCAGCAGTACAAGTGGAAATTGAGAAGGAAAGGTGGGAGAAGGTAGGATTAATGGGAAATTCCAAGAAATACAGCAGAAAGATAGACCTGCTTAACACACTTTTAAGTAGAGGAAAGTATGGCAATTTTAGAATATTTGTAAAATAGTACTGTAAAATAAACCTAAAAAAAATGTGTTTGGTGTTCAAGTTTCCAAACCTAGTTAGTTGCTGCAAAAGAAAAAACTTGTTTCTCTGAGGTGCATATAATAACTTACTGTAATGATGTATTTACAGGGAAATATACCGTGATGAAAGGTAATCTTCCTTTTTCATCCTTTGCAAGCATGACATAATAGCGAAACGCTGTTCTAATACTTTTTTCCTAAACAGAACAGAGTTCGAGGACTACTACAATAGGACACCAAGTTGCTTTGCAGATACTTGACGGAGGCTGCAAATCAGCTTTTTGTATATCTAAATGGTAATTTTACCGGTGCTTACGTATTGGTGGTAAAGAAAAAGAATTTGCAGTTAAGAATCTGACTGGAGATTAGTATGTCTTGTTCGTATGTACAGGTTTAATTCCTAGCATGGGCTTCTGCAGGGAGGGGCATTGTTAAAAGAGGCAAACGAGATGTCAAACTAACAGTAGTTCTCGGTATTTCCAAATCTGTACTGCTTTATTGCTTTCTCTGCTATCATTTTCTGTCAAAGTAGGGGAAGACTAGAGTAAAACAGATTTAACTGCTTGCAGTTTTAATAAACATTTGTTAGGAGGCAATGGTGCCTATGTATTAGAGCTCTGAAACCAAAGTGTTCACAAAGCTGATCCAGTTCCCTTCTGGAGACGGTGTGGGGGAGCGAGGGGAAGCGTCTACTCCCTTCTCTTTTTCTTTCCCCCTCCCAAAGGGCAAAAATTGCTGAGTAGAAACACTCTGTTCAGAAATCTATATTAATGGGCTTATTCACATGCAGGAAAATACATTGTACGTGACATTTTTCGTCTTTAGGAAAATGTGCAGCTTGAGTAATGGAGGTTCATTAAATCCTGTTTCAGCTTTGCATAAGAGATCAGTTATCCATACATTGATACTGCAGGAAAATGGGTAGTGTACTTACTAATATGTAGAAAGGCAGTGTGACTTGCTTGCCAGCACAAATAGTCATTAAATGTCATACAAATATAATATTTGAAACTGCCAGGTCTAGTGTATTAGCTGCTTTAAATGCTGATGGGATACATTAATTTGGTTATGCAAAAATGCTGTTGTCTCTTGCAGCTGTCATGCGCTGCTACTGCTGACGTTCCTTTACATTGATTCCTTTACTATTTATTAAAACCTTGTAAGAACTAATTACTTTCAATCATTTTCCTTTAATCTGATGCAGATGGGCAAATGTTGAAGGGAACGACAGGCTTTGTTGCAATGGCGTATGTGTGAGAGATGGTAAAGTTTCTGATGCTCGCAGGAGCTCTTACTGGGCGAACAGGAGTAAATACATGTCCCTGGACGTTTGTCTCGGACTGCAGCTCTGGAGGCTGAGGCGGCAAGTCGGATGGGCAAAACCCATCTGCCTCCCCAGATGGAGCAAGCAGGCAGCACCCGTGGTGTCAGACCCCAGGAAACACCATGGCCTGAGGCTGTACTTGCTTGACATGCCTTATAGGCACAGCGAGGAGCAGAGAACAGGCATGGAAAAATCACAGAATAGAATCATAGAATGGTTTGCGCTGGAAGTGACCTTTAGAGTTCATCTTGTCCAACCCCCTGCAACGAGCAGGACATCTGCAACCAGAGGAGGTTGCTCAGAGCCCCGTCCAACCTGACCTTGGGTGTTTCCAGGGATGGGACATCGGCCACCTCCCTGGGCAACCTGCGCCAGTGTTTCACCACCCTCAGCGTAAAACACTTCTTCCTTATATCTAGTCTGAATCGACCCTCTTTTAGTTTAAAACCATCACCCCTTGTCCTAAACCTCCCAACAAAGTAGCAAGGAGGTAATGCGAGGCTGCTTCAGACATGTCTCTGGAGTTTTGTGGGTTCCCTGGGTTTGTGGGCAGCAATGGTCAAGACAACCATGGGACGGTGTTTTGGAGAGCTGGGGCGGTGGCGGATCCCATTGAGTTTGTTAGGAAAAATGTTTCTTTGAATCCGTCTTGTCTAGGCAGGATGGGTAATATTGTGACCAGCAAAGCAAAAACTTCCAAAGTGTTATGAATATTCTTCAAAAGTCTAGTTAGAGTTCTGCACTACCTTTAGCTCAAATAAAATTATTGGTGGGTCTTAAATCAGTTGTTTCATGGATCGCTTTTTCATCAAGGTTGAATTCCAGTTCAGTAACAGAAATTATTGCTAAGGCATGGAATGGATGTTGGAATTTTAAAAAAAATCTCTATTTTTTAATAAATTAAAATAGGCCTTTAGAAATTTTTATCTGCTTTTTAACTGAAGCGAGGGACTTGATTAATTCTCCCAAGATAGGACAGTGAATTGTTCAGTCAGGAAAATCAGAGCGAAGACAAAATGAAGTTATCAAATCAAAATATGTTAAATTCATTAGTTGTTTAATTTCAAATGTAAAATATTGGCACCTTTTAAAATGTGATGTGAGAGATGATAAAGTAGTAACTTAGTTTTCATACTCTGGAGACCTAAATAAATTGAGCAATTTGCATACTATGTAAAGATTATAAATTTGATTTGGTGGAAAACATGATCCCGTTGCCTTCATGGATTTGGAAACTTTAGAACGCAGCAGTGGAAACTTTTACTACTGCATTAATTGCATCATCTCCCTCCCACCCCCGACAGAATAGTGGAATAGCAAAAGTCAATAGCATAATTGAATGTCAACTTCAATGCAATTATAAAGTATGCGATATAAATGTAAGGTTTCCTGCCTCTTCTGTGTCTTCCCTTCCTTCACAGTACAATTGACTTTCACATCTTTTTTTTTTTTCCTAACCACCTTAACTGGTACTGATCACTGCACGGGAGAAGGTTTCTCGGTGCCTTTGCTTGACATCCTATGGCTACAGCAGTATTAAGAAGCTCACAGCAGAGGATGTAATAATAAAGAACCTTTTTCAAAGGCTTGTTGCCACAAAGTTAATGACAAGACCAAATTGATTTGCCTTCTGGTTTTAGTTCTATTTTTCTGGGTGAAGAAAAAAAGAGGAAAATTGGATTGTGTAGTCTGGGAGGTATGTGTAAGAAAGCTTAATGAAAAGCTCAATTCATTAACCCAGATGTCCCTACTTGGAGTCGGGTGGCAGCATCTGTGTCTTACGAGCGTAGAAGCTGACGGAAGCAACTCCTCAAAAGCCAACTTACGTACAAACACATAACAAAAATGAGAGATTCTTCTCAGCTGTATATCCCAGCAATTCTCTGTTGATGTTGTCATCTGCACCGTCGGATAGAGCAGTATAAGCTTTAATCCTGGACAGCTCAGAGAGACCCTGGCACAGCTGAAGCTGGCTACCCCTGTAATTCAGGATGACGTGTAGTGCTTTTGATTCTTTTATTTTTTAACCCGCAGAATCTACCTGTTGAATACCTTAGCCCTTTCCCAAAGTGGTGATGTAAATAGGAAGTGAAAAGCTCTAAGGATCCACCTCTAGTGCTAGTGAAAACCTAACTATGGGTTACAGGAGGAACTATGGGCACAGAAGGTCCTGATTGCCAAGGCCGTGATTTGGTGGTTGTGCCATTTCCTTCCCAGCAACTGATACTCTCAAGCTCAACAGTATTTTCTCTGTAACTCCTCCGACCGGATGCTGGAGGACAGGATGGATTTAAATGTCAGAACTGAAAGCAGCAGCCTGTGTCCTGTACATGGGGAGGAATACAATTTTTTTAAATTAGAATAGAGAAAAGTAAAAAGAAAAAAATAGGAAAAAGGAGTGGAAATGACAGAAGGTGAGGACAGCAAGAAAAGATCATGAGGGTGTGATACCAGGTTAGTTAGAAACAGGAGCCGCATAATTAGATGCAGGGATAGAGCAGAGGAAAACAGGAGGGTTAAAATGTTTGGGGCTGGGGGGAAAGAAGAACGATTACGTTTTTAACAATTAACGTTTTACATTCGTGTCTCCCAGCCTCCACCGCGATGACTTAGTTTCCTCTATGTGACCTTTAATTCCCTGCCCCACTACACCTTTGGCTGCGTTCCTCTCACCTAATCACTAGATGAGCAAAAGCCGACATATGGTGCCTCTGATTGTAAGTGATGCGTTTTTAAGTCTTGGCAGGCCAAAAGGAACAAATAAGTGTTGAGCTTGCACTGTGGGCTTTCCTCCAGTGGAAGCAATGATTTAAACCTTTTTTCCCCCCCTCCCCCTCTTTCCAGCCAATTTTCACCAATATTTGTTGCATTTGCAGGATTTGATCTTCAAGGCAAGTTCTAAGGGTGACTGGCAGGCGACATGTGTCTTTTTTTCCTCTTAAAAGAAGAAACTATCAAGAAGTCAGGAAGGGATTGATTGATAAGTAAAGCTGGTCACGAGAAAGCTCTTTGTTGTGCAAAACATAAGATCGATGGCAGAGGGATGTCTTGTTTTGTCCTGGGACAGATCCATGTGCTGGAGTTGTATTTCTTTTTCAGTAGGATGGGACCAAAGCGTACAAAGAGGCCCCAAGCGATAGCTAGCGCCAGGGTGCTCACCTGGAATAAAGACGTTCCGGGCTCGAGTCTCATGTGTGTTAGACTGCTTTGACTTAAACCCATACCTTGTATTGCTGATGAATGCCAAGAACCTGGGGGATAGAGCGGTTCTTTATCCAGGTCTTTTGAAACTCTTATTCTTTCGCTGAGCCAAGAGACAGATGCTAGCTCTGGCCTCAGAGGTTGTGGCGTGCATGTGGGGATGCTAGGTTTGAATGATTGGCAGATATACCGATTGAAGAGCTGGTGATATTGCTGGGGGTGCCCGCTCTCTCTGACATCAAATTTCAGCCCATATTCTGGAGAATTAATGTCTAACAAAGGCTTAATTTAGACTAACATACATTAACAAAAGACTTGCTTTAATGGATAAGCATTTCACTAAAACTGATTTAATGGCAAAATTCTGAGCAGAAGAATAGTGAATGTTAAATTAAATATGTAAAATAAATTTTAAATTTAAAAAAGCATGTTGGGCACAGATAACAGGTCTCAGAATTAAGAGATTAATGCCACAATTTAGGACTGATATGGAGTCAATTGTGTGACCCTTTAAAGTAGCATTTCCAAAGACTGATAGTGCAGCAGTGTCAGATTTGTAGAACAGCTGTAGCTGTAGCAGTGGGGGTTTACACCTCTACTGTAAACACTTCAAATATCACAAATTCTGAAATACACTTAACATTTACCTCTGTGCGTTGAAGTTAGTGACTCAACTGAGTTGAAATGATAAACCAAAATTCTTTACCCTGTCTCCAGTACTTACAAAATAAAAGCGTCGTATTTCCAGAAACTACGCATCAATGCAACGAGCGAGCTGTAGCCGAGCATCAAAGGAAACAGTGCGATACGGAGAGATTCCCATTCAACATTCGCTTCATTAAGAAAAGTAACTGCCAATTTAAATAAAGCGGAGTTCTCTTTCTTCATCAGCTGCTGTCTGTAAAGTCAGTGATTTTTCACTGCTACCAAAGTTGTGGGCTAAACTGGCCATGCTTTGACAAAACTGCTGAAAATGATGACACTGTTAGACAGGAAAGCTGGTAAGATGGACATTTCTCAAGCTGTTTTGCGGCTAGGTAAACAAAATTTGGAGTAAGCTTAAAATAACTCAAGGGCTTAGTGTAATTAGAGAAATGGAGAGAGGGGAGAATATATTTAAGGAGAAAGGTAGAGATGCCACCTCCTTTTTGATGTTAATGAGACTGTAAAATAATATGGTGATTAGTCAGGATTTTTAAAGGGATATGTGCAAATTAAACTCTAATTGAAGCCACCTCTTAATTTCTTTTCAGTAAAATCCTAGAAAATTTCCGTTTCTCACTCTGCACTGTGTTTCCAAAGCTCTTGGAGAGCTAAAAAGTAGGGAAATGCTTTCAGAAAAAAGCTTTCCTCTATACCTTTGTTAATACCTCGCTTGTTTTGAGACAGAACTTGGAAGTTACTCGTAACATGCCTTTTACTAAAGTGTCATAAAATTCTCAGGAATTTTGACGCTGATGATTAAAGCACTGTACACTTCTGCACAATGTAGAATTTTAAGTGAAATACGTCTGTAAAACGGAAACGAACAGTCAGGGTTACTCAGTTCTTGTGGTTAGAGCTGTATTTTGTTTCCAAAGAATGCAGGACGGGGGGACGATTACTCCTCCTGCTCATCGTAGCAAACAGGGTGTGATGGAAACCCCGAGGGAAGCCTTAGAACTGATTTGAAACGCATGGTTATCACCAGTCTTGAAATGACCAGTCTCTTTCGCCTGTTTCATAATTTATTTATGTTTAGCCTTTAGTATGTTTAGACTCTCTGAAGGGCCAAGTGAGCAAATGTNAATGCAGGACAGGGGGATGATTACTCCTTCTGCTCATCATAGCAAACAGGGTGTGATGGAAACCCCGAGGGAAGCCTTAGAACTGATTTGAAACGCATGGTTATCACCAGTCTTGAAATGACCAGTCTCTTTCGCCTGTTTCATAATTTATTTATGTTTAGCCTTTAGTATGTTTAGACTCTCTGAAGGGCCAAGTGAGCAAATGTATAGCGAGTTTAATAATTGTTGTAAAGACCTGCAAGGTCGAACTGCTGCCTTAGAGGGCTTGTAACACATTTTAAAAGTGTTGTTAAAACACTTTCTTTTTTTTTAACTAAAAGTGTGACTGAAGCGCATCATAAAAACACCAATCAAGAGCTCCTGAGGAAGGCGGATACAATCCCCTGTATTACCACGGGATGTGCCCGTGCCAAGGCGTGATGACAAAGCTGTACGAGAAGCAGGGAATACAGTGTACCATGTTTTTCAGTAAGACAAAGAGCAAGGAGCGCAGCTTGGCTGGGGGCTGGCGGAGTGCTCTGGGGAAGCACCAAATGTGCTTGTCGATCTCTTACACCCTTCTCTGCTTTCGGCCTTTGGCAGAGACGGGGTGTTGGGTTCCAAGAACTGACACGTGTCCAACCCAGCGCGGTAGTGCGTATGTTCCAGTGGCTTCTCTCTAAAGAGGGAAGGCAACAATTCAAAGTCCTATCTGATGTATGCCAACTCTGAGATAAGCATAGAGATTGATTGGCAAGTTCAGGTACTGCATCAGCTGAAGAAAATCTTTATTGTTGTATATAGTTATGTTTTTGTACACTCATACCGTTGTCTGAGATCTGGGTTTACTTCCCTGCTTTTACCTTTGTTATTTGTCCTATTTGCTAACCTTGACCACGTTCTTGTCCTTGTTACCGTGGCTGTCTGTGACAATATGGACCACCTTTAGGAAAAACGTTTGGAGAACTTTTGATTAAAAAACCTATATAGAAAAGCAGTGTTGTTATTAATAGCTATTATTATTCTTCCTTTTGTGTAAATACTCTATATGTTAAGAAGCTTAGGGAGAAAATTCCTATTTCTGGATGGTTTGGTGGCAATAGCAGGGGCTGGAACTGCAGCTGGTTTGGGGTAGAAAATACAAACCCAGGAAATAACGTGCATACATATTCTAGTTACCTAAACGTATGTATGTGTTTGTACAGCCTATTTGTTCAAGGCTCCTAGTATGAGCAACGAATATTAGTGTTTTCATAATGCAGGCTTAGATTGCTCAAATGCTTGATAATTACAACTGAAAGCGGCTACTGAGTATGAGGTATAAGTGGAGTGTGCTGGAGCCCAAAATCCTAATGGGATTGGTGGAACCTCTGGGTGAAGTGGTTTGAAGGACTCTGCATTATAAACTCCCCATGTTCTATACCAGAAGGACACCTGCCTGAATGTTTCACGTTTGGTCTTTACTTTGTCATGTGTGGTACTTGAATCAACTATTTATTTTTAAAATACAAATGAAATTAATTAAGATAGAGGAATGAAGCATTTCGTTTTTTCATCTCGCTTTGCCACTCTCTCCGCCCCACCATGCTTTTTTATTTTCTCCCTACCAGTGCAGATGCAAGAGAATAATAAAATTTCTCTTAAAAAAGACTACATATACTCATTGTATTGTGTGTCTATGTATATAGTGTGTATATATATTCACATATAAATATCCATACATATGGGTACATACATGTCCCATATATATGTATGTATGTATATATAGGATCGTGATCCTACCATTGACTTTATTTTTCCTTCATATCCTATCGTGAGATTTCTATGTAATATAAAATCAAGCTTTTACTAGATGATTTATATTTCCAGGAAGTTGCTTGACTTCCTGTTTTGCTGTATGTTACTTCAGTGGTTACAGTTTCAGCAACTGAAGGTGAAAACCGGGAAAAAACCCAAAAGTAGTACTAGCCAAATCAATTGACTTGGATATTACTTTAGATTACCTACTGCCTTCTCCTACACACCAAAGAATACGATATTAAGTGTAACTAAAGGCTGGATAAAAGAATATGGACTGATATACACACATAGAGAGAGGAAGCGTCTCCTCGGTTCTCTACATAAAGAAATTCTGTAACTTCTTTGCACTTGTGTCGTAAAATTTCAGGTTTCTGTTTTAAAACCTGTATTTCTTTGTAATGTCTTACAGCATAAATTTATCGAAGTATATAGCACTGTTACTTTCTTTAATGTAGGTTGCTTCTTTATAATTATGGCTAATCCTTTGGGCAACCCTGTCAATCACAGGGCTGGAAGAAGTAGCACCATCTTTCTGACATCCTAATTCTTACCGAATCACTTCATGACTGATTTATTGGTTTTTTGGTAACATAGCGAAGAACTGTTCATTTTTTACCAAGGGTACCACATATTCAAAATCCAATAAAGGTGGCTTAATTACTTGCTTGAAAGCGTGAATGAAACGCCTTTTTATGTGGAAGAAGTTATATGCCCTGTCAGGTTTTGCTGTAGTCTGTAATTTCCTCACAATGCAATACAAACCTGTGCCATATAGGAATTAGGGAATATTGAAATGTCTTTTACGTCATGTTAGTTTGTTGTGTGCCTCTTTCATATACCCCTTCAAGCGGATTTCAATGGAAAATACGCAGCCTTGCTCTTCTCATGATCAAAGATCTCTACGTCACGTTTATTGAACTCTGTAGAAACAGTACTGATACAGGAAATCTGAAAGGCAAATACATGAATATAGAAAGTATATAGGAGTATTGCTGAAGCGTCCTCTCTTCTTTTGCAATTCCTTTACTTAGCCTGAACATAGCCAGCGGAGGTTATGCCGAGTTAGCCGTTCAGCCATGGAGGAAATGTCGAGTTGACTGAGGAGAAATTAGACCATATCCTTTCTATTGAAATTTGTGTTTGCCACAATTTGTAAAGCCAGAGAGAACAGTAATGCAAGGGGGGTGGTGTTGGTCTTTTTTTCCTTCTCTGTCTTTTTTCGCTTGACTGCCAGCTGTGCCAGTAAGGCATTGACACACAACCAGCTGTTGGAAGTGCTAGTAAAGATATTGTCGCTGGGTGCTGCAATTTCCTTGAGAGCGCCTGTAAAGCTGGAATCCATAGGTAGTACTACGCATTTTATTCCACGCTGCATATCCATGTGCAGCCCTAATTTTTTAACTGCTTTTTGGTGAAATAGCAAAATGACTTGGAGTCCCAGTCATTGTGAATGCCTGACGAAATCGTGCTGATCTCCAGTGTAACTATTTTGAAGACGCTAAAGAGTGTTTTGAGAACTGCATTAGCTTTTATGGATGGGCAACTTTGTTACATCCAAATATAACATCTACTTCATCTAATTCAGTTTTAACAGTAAATGTTTGTCCTGGTTTGAGCTAGGACAGAACCGATTTTCTTTTTAGTAATTTTGCTTTTCAGTTAAGTCTCTTCTAAGAGACTGCACTCTCTGAAATCAACAGCATGCTTTTCAGACAGTGTCGCTTCTAGGAGTGATAACGCTGGGTGTTTATAGTTATTGCTGGAGTAATGGTACGAATGATGTGCAGAAAGGCTCTTGCTTATACATATTCCTATGGAAACCAAGGTCACTGCTTGGTTCTGCTAAACTTCTTACGCGCCGGAAATGAAAGAGCAGAGAAGGGTTCGCACCTGCGACCCTGCGGTGGGGAGGAGCGGTTGGACAGGTGACCCAAACCTGACCAAAGGGAGTCATACTCGGTATAAAGCTGAGGGATCACGAGGGTCAAACTCTTCTTCTATGGCCAGCGTCCGAGGATGACTCTGTCTGTTTCTTCTGCCTTCAGTCCTTCCTTGAGTGGAATGTTGAGGTACTCATCAACCATCTATTTGAAAATGTTTTCTTACTGCCCTCCTCCTAAACATGTCTGGCTATAAGCTTCCAGATAACTACAGAGCCTTCATTTTTTGAAGGCCTTAATTACTAGTATTAGCCAATTTTCCTGAAGTCATTACAGTAGATTACTATAAATAGTAAGGTTGACCCCTTCAAGCAATGACAGCAAAATTTTTTTCCGCTAGAAGTCTGTTATGTCTTGCAATAAGATTTGCTGTAGACATCATTTCCATTTTATATGGTATCAGGACAGACAACTTAAAAAAAAAGCAGAATATTTGGAAAGAACATTCTTTATGTGCTTTTAACAGGGCCTGACTGTTGGAACGTGCAGTAAAGAGCTCCTCTTGAATAGATTTCCCAAATGTCCTTCTATGGACAACCACCATAAATTGACTACCTTAGCCTGAAAGGAATTAGTGCGACTGCTTTCAGACATTGTATATAAATTTATGGAATGATTTAGGTATTGTTTTATTGCATCTGGCAAAGTATAAAAAAGGCATTTCCTTTATTGTTGGCTGTGATTTGATCCTTCTAACATGTAGCTAGCTGTGAATTCAGTAGGTCTTTCAAAAAGATTAAAATTGCAAGAGTACTGAGGAGAGGACATAAAAAAGATCTAATGAAGAGGTTGGGATTTTCTTGGCCAACTGAAAGAAGTGAACTTGGAGAGAATAACTTCTCACTTGAGGACAGAGCAAGCCATCTGACTGAAGGGTTTGTGGGCTGAGAAGGCCACTCACTTGCTTGTAACTCTGGTTGCTTGAAACTCATGTGTGGTCTGTTAGATAACTTTCGTGCCTTGGCAGGCTGTAGTCCGGTTTGTTAAATCTGAGAAGGTTATACTACATTTCCAGGGGATGCTCGATTGGAGAGAATCAGGAAAATAATTCCTATTTAAATTCATTTTTTCTCTGCCTTAGGGAGAGATTGACAAAATATCGAGTAGCAATTTTTGTTTCCAGATAATGATGATCATTTCCAATGGAGTGTACTTTGCATGCCGTTTTTCAGATTGAAATCAGCAATGATACGTGTGATACAAACTTGCCTAAACACATTTTCTAGTCCTGATAGTTTCCTTCTCTGTAATTCAGTATTTTAACATTTGGAGTAAGTCATGCCTTAAGATAGGATGTAGATATTCTAGTTGTGAAATTGAAGCTAGGTTTCATGGCTTTGTCTCCATCAGGAACCTGTGCTTCAACCTTATTTTCTTCACAACGATCTTTATGAAGGACTTTAGAATTCTACTTCCTTCCTCAAGTATTGTCTTAATGGGCTATTAGCAAACTAGAAATTCTTGCTGTCTTGAAAAGTCTGCACAAATGGCGGTGTTATGTTGAACATAACAGTGCTGAGTTCAAATTGCGGTTGTGTGTCGGACCATGGGTAAATCTCTTTATTTCCTTTCTCTATTGGTAAGTCTGTAAAATTACTTAAATTCTAACAGCTCTGCGCAATTCTTGAGCCTTAAAGTGTTAGAGAAGCTACATGAACTGATGCACAAGTATGTTTTCTAGTATTCAGTGTTTGAGTAAAGCAAAAGTGATTTTAGATTGGCTTTTTTCTTTGACCTGAAGTTTTTGTATTGTAACTCATGCAGAAATATTCTGCACTTGATAAGATGAATTTTGTATTTAAATTTGTATGCAATGAATCTTGGACTTATACAGCCCAAAGTCAAAGTAATGTGTGCCCTATTTAAGTAAGGAGCTATTGATTTTAAAATTACTCATTTTATTACCATAATGTGGAACTAGTAATAGTCTGAAAACTTGTCTCTGAAATGGACACTATTTAATTTCAGTTTGAGATGAGATAGAAATGGATTTTAAGGATTTTAGATATTGAAATTTGGCAAATCACAAGACAGCAGGGACTGTTCAGCCTCACGTAGAGCTGTTCACTGTACTCAAAGCATCTGAGAAGAAATGCCTCTTCCTCTTGCTTAAGCTCAGACCTCTGAACAGGCTTCTAACGTAATGCCGCCTTTATTTGTCACTGGTGGCTATACCCTCTGTGCATTCTGCTGCGAAGTATTTACAACACCTTCAGGATCAAAGCAAAGCTGCCAAGAAGGCTCATTGTGAGAAATTTTGACCTACTTTTACATTTGGCACAGCTTTGCCTGCCAAGACCAGGTAGACTGTGAGCAGACCTTCAGCGTGTCTTCAGGTCCGGTCTGACATTGAGATAAGAGAACCCTGTCATGGCAAAGCAAACAGAAAGCAACATTGCAAGCAGAGGTTAAACGTCTTTTGCCCGCTTCTGCCCCCTTCTCTCAGGCATGCAAAGTTAGTTTGCTGGGAGAAAGGGTGTGGAGGTGGCAAGCTTGGTTCATGTGTCCGTGCGTGTTTGTTTTCCATCCTTTTCCTGCTGCTAGTCCTTAGCTCTGCAGCACTGGGGTACCTGTAGAGAATTAAATTTCTTTCTGTGATTGCTTTAAACAACTTCAAACGGCTCATGCCGTAAGATTATTGTAGGTCCCCTTCCCCTAGCACGTAAATGAGAAGAAATGGCTGCACATCCGATTTCTTCAAACTTTCATTTTTCATGTTGCGCTTCTCCTTCCCTTCCCTTCGCTCTCCCCCTTGCATGTGAAACACAAAACTTTGTAAAATTTTGGCAATTCGGCATTCCCACTTCCAGTGTCTAAATTGAAGTGTAAAACTGGGTAGTTTATGCAGTAAATGTGCTGTACATGAAAAAATCTTAGGCAGTTTTGATGCTTTTAATCTGAACGGTCACAGACCTTGACATTAGGGTGAAGAGAGCGTAACTTGAAAATGCCTGTTCATTTCATTACCTGACTGTGAAAGGACCCTAGATGTTTGGGGTTTTTAGGTACAGATGCCTAGCGTTGATCGGGTGAATTGATCCCGAGTTTTCCCAGTGCTGCTTTTGGAACTTCAGCTTTCAACTTTTTAGGGAATGATATTATGAATTTGCTTGGTTTTTGTCAACAAAACGGAAAGAATGAGAGCAAGGTGTGATGAGGTGCCTAGCTCGTACGCAAATGAATTCTTTATGTTAATGAATTGAGATGAGAGTGGGATTTGGGATGGGGAGAGGAGAAGTTTCCTTTGAAACACTTTCTCTTATTAGGTTCTCAACAGTAGCCTTCTAGCCTCTGTTAGGCGATTGATTGTTTACAAGGCAACTTGAAGGAAATGGGTTTTATTAATTTGACCGTGTATTAAGAAAAATGCTGGAGACAGCTTTACTGTCGACTCTTCAGAGGATAAGTACGGAGCCCCACCTTGAAAATGTGAATGGTGAAATGAGGTGAATAAGCCAGGGCGCTTGTACGTTCAGGCAGTTTCTATAACATTCGGACACTGATGGAGGGTTTCGGCGCTACGGGATGGGCTCTGAGGATGGCATGTTCCCTCCCACCCCAGTGTCCCTGAGCAGGAGTGTGTTTGGCTTTCTCGAGAAATATACGTTGTCTTATTATATCCTTTCCATAGCAGGGGTATTAATTGTAAGAAAAGGCGATGTCTGAATTAACACAGTAAATAATAGTCAGTTGAGAGACAGTATTCAAAAGCTGTTGATACTTACAGAGATCATCTGTTGCTCAGCAAGCCACCACTGTGGTAGTTTTAATTGCTGCGTGATGTTTAAATACTGTGTAGCTTGGAAGGCATAACTACGTCCTCGCTTCAGCAGTGACGTGAAGTTGCATCCCTCGGTAAGAGCTGGAAAGTCACCGAAAGGATAGTCTGTGATACGTCAAAGGTCTGGAGTTTGGAGGCTCTCCACGGCTGTCCTGGTCTCATCACCCTTGACTTTGTTCAGAGCTTTAAATAAAAAGGTCACACCAATTTTTCCTTAATTAGTTTCCTCCTCCCCTTCTGGATTGTTAATGGCACTGAAGCAGATCCAGTCTCCTCTTGCATTGAATGCTTTAGTGACTAGATTCTGTGCAAGACATGGGGTAACAGTTGCTGGCTGGTAAAAAAATAAAGAAAACTTGCTCACGCTTCTTTCTATCCTAAATAGTTCTGTAGGTATTTTAAAGACAACCTAGCAGCGTGTTTTGCAGTGCTTACGATTCAGGAATAATTAACCCCTGACACTGTCTTTATTCAGAAGAATGCCTTGCAACTTGTGCTGTGCGACGCTTTTATACTTAAAAGAATGTTCAAAATCCTTTCTTTTTTTACTTTGAGCTTATTTTTAGTAACCTGATGTTTAAAGAAAGACACTAAACAACTTATGGCTTTTGCAGACCAGTCCCCCTATACGAAAGGCCCCATTTTAATGTGGATTTTATGCATTTTCTTCATCCACCGTCTAGTTTTTTGTTAGCCAATGACAGTAAGATTCCTAAGGCTACTTTCTCTTTAAGGACATGCTGCTTACATAAATAGTCCTTTAAACCATCTCCTTGTTTTATAACATTAATTGTTTGTCTGAAGACGGGAAATATTCCTTAGAAATGTGTTCTCCTGCTTGTGCATGCCTTGTTACTATTTCAATTATGCAGATTCTTGATGCTGTGGAAATTTGTGCTTGATGACGCCAAGGCAGCTGCACGTTGTTAGCATTGTAGGCTGTCAGATGATCATGTGGGATTCTTGCAGCATGCAACATTCAATAGGATTGAAAAAGGGCTTTTGATGCAAGGCATAGCTTTCAGAATATATTTGTGCCTTTTAGTTAGCTAATATAAAATCATAATTTATTATCTTTAAATTTAAAATGCTGCCTCATTTTTCTTCTGGTTGGTTTCATTTTGGCTTCACTAGAAGATGCATCTGGTACATCCACGATTGAGGAGTTTATTAATGATGCTGTCGTTCAGTTCACTTACTTTTTTTCCTTTTAGAGTCCTAGCTAGCCCACAGATTACATGATCACATGTTCATTCAGTCATTCATATAGAACACAAACCACCGTGCATGATTTCTTCTTTCTTTTTCCTCTCTGCCTTTTTTATTCCTTTTAAGTTGCTTTGTCATGTTCTCTTTTCTCATTAAGCTCAGTCTTTGTCTTCCCCTCGCTACTATTTGTTCCATATTTTCCCATGCTCGGTTACTGCAATATTATTTGATTAACGGGCTGTGATGATGATGAACCTGCACACTGGAGGAGCAGCTACTACAGTGGTGATGAAGGGATGTAATAATGGTCGCTATCCTCGGAATTCTCTCTACAGTGACTGCATAATAGAAGAAAAGGCAGTGGTCCTGCAGAAAAAAGACAATGAAGGATTTGGATTTGTGCTCAGAGGGGCAAAAGGTATGTGCTTCGGTGTATGTGTGTGTGTGTGATGTGCATTGGCATGAAGAAATTTATACATCTCTGAATATAAGCAGGAATTATTCTTGGTGCACTTGGTTGCTAGACAACAGGATTCTCTGTATGCTGTACTACTCCGACGGATTTTTAGTGGCTTCTCTCTGAAGCAGTTTGCATTTTTACATAGGAGAAGCACTGTAAAATCGTTTTGGGGGGAGAAAGTTTTGTCCGTATTTTTATTGTGGCGGTATATGCAGTATCTTGTCATTAATCTGTTTTGTTATGCAGTTTACCTAACTATGGCAAACCTGCTTTCCTTATAAAACCTGCTTCTTTATTTCAAATGTCAGTCTATTTAAATAGGTCTATGAATAGAAATAGACAAGAGAGTGATGTTTTGTTTAAAATAGGTGTGGATCTTCTGCAAGGTGACATTGGTGCAGTTTTAGTATGAAAATATGATCTTTTTTTATATCTTCAGAAGCTGCACGTATGTTGCATGGCCTGTAGTGTGCTCATTTTAAAAGCTGTTCCTATGTTAAGCTGCATGTTACTGTTCCCTAGACTAAAATCTGTAATAACGGCATTCTTCCGAGTTAAAAAAAGCATTCTATTTAATGCTTTGCTTTTTAACTTTCAGTCCAGTTTGCTCCTTTTGTATTTAAAAAAACCCCATATGATGGTATGTCCCATCTCTCGCTCCCCCTCATTTTACATGGGTTCTCCCTTGCCTTGCTTGAGCATGAAAATTATTCCATGTCTTCATTCTTGGGACATCATTTTTACTCTCCCTGTTCCCCCACCCCTAAACGAGCGCCACCGTAGATGTTTCAGTGTCGTGACGCCTTCTATAATTTTAGCTAAATAAACATTTTTGGAGTTTTAGCTAACCCATGGGCACGAGTTGTCTGTGCAGCGAGCCGAGGTTCCTCCCTCTGTGTAAGCCCAACAATTCTCCCCAGATTTTCTCTGTAACAGTGAGGGCACCTCAGGTGAAAGACCCAAGGACTTCTCTGCTTGTATGGGTACGTGACAGAGAGAGAGAGGGCTGTTACGAGGCCTGCTGTGCCTCCTTTCCTAAAAAGTGAATTCTTCTGTTCTCTTCTTTGTAACATACACCTAAATCTAGAAGAAAAACGTGGCTTGATCTTTTTCATCCTTTCCCACCCACCCAATCCCCCCGGTTCGGCCAGATCCTCTCTTCTGGCTACGGTACATAATTCGTTTTCAGTTGGATGTTGCCAGAGTTACAAGCACTTTGCTGGGCATACAAAAGGGGTACTTGAACTAATACTGAATATCCTGGAATACTCAGAATCCAGCTATTGCCTTATGCAGCTTGATTTGGTTTGTGTCAGTAAAGCAGCATGTATTTCTCTCTCTGGATTGAAGACCTGTGGATTGCTATTGCAGAGAGATTGCACTGTTCCCAGCATCTTGACACCCTCTGAGACAGAGTCCTCCTAGTTTTAGCACCCACCATTTTTGAACCATCAATTTGAACGGCCGATAGTAGGCCTTTAGTCAAGTCGTGTTTGCAAGCACTCCATAACTTTCTTTTTTTCAATGTGGTATTTATTTTTAAAGCTGACACGCCAATTGAAGAATTCACCCCAACTCCAGCCTTTCCTGCTTTGCAGTACTTGGAATCTGTGGACGAAGGGGGAGTAGCATGGCAAGCTGGCCTGAGAACTGGAGACTTTTTGATCGAGGTAGGAGATCCTGCGATTTGATTCTCAGTGCTCTGTTGGGGAAATAGTGATGTTCCCTTTGTAGAATTCACGTCGCAAAGTGCGTGATGCTTCTGAACAGCAAGTTCAGTCGACTAACACCAATAACCTACTTTACTTTATCTATTTTAAAATCTCACGCAGCACTTAGGAAAGGACCAATGATGAGGTTGGCTGGGAATTTTCTGTTTGTTCTTCTTGTTGCTTGGGAATACACTATCAGGGAAATTTGGGAGGTTTTCTTCTTCTTTGCGTTATTGAACTGCAATTAGCGTCAACATTTATTGTAGGCTATCAAATCTGTGGTCTTCTAAATATTTTTACAGACTCGCCAAAATTACTGACTTTTTATGCAACTGTTTCTGCAGTCAGAAATATCCGTGGTCTAGTGCTGTTTAGAAACCATGGAGAATAAACCAAATTGGCTTGAAATTAAATATTTCCAGCAGTGCGCTATAAATACAACCGTACAAAAAGTAAGCAATGGCTGTTATTGCAATATAAATTACTTTATTAAAAGGGTATATTTAAATAGACTCTACATTCATACCAAAAAGGTCTTCACATTTTTTATTTTGAAGGGGTTTTGGTTGGTATTTTAGCTTTTGTTGAAGTAGTTGGTGCTCCTTCGTAGCGTTACTGGGCAGTTTGCAACAAAATCATGATTTGGGATTTTCTTGCTCTTCCTCCCACAACCTTTTCATGACCAACAAAGCAATGCTGTGATTCTGTGAAACTAGGCATTTGAAAATGGATCTTTCAGGATAGATCAACCAGGTCTTATCTGCAAGATCTATTGATTTTATTTTATTTTTTCTTCTTCCGGCACATATGTGTTTTGTTAAAGTATTTACTGGTGCTTCAACGTTTACCTCTGCAGAGCTGGCCTTTACATTTGGGAGAGGATATAATATGCAGCTTTTATTTGTTGTGTGCATTGAGCTCCCATGGTGATTGAATTAAAATAGTTGCTCTGCTTCTTCACATGGTAACAATGAAAGAACAGGCTTTGCAGACTTCTGAAGTAAATAGATGTGCATTTCTATCTGTCTCTTCAAAGTACGTTTTTCTGACTGTTTGGTCACTTAAGCCTTTAGCAAACTGTTAAATAATAGCTTACAAATTGTACTGATATGCGTACTCTGTGCAAGGACGCTTTCAAAACTGTGATTATTGGCGTTAGGTGGGGTTTTTTAAACAGTGCTTTATTTTTAGAAGTTGATTTCTCGTTAGGCTATAGGAAGTATGAATGGTCAGTACCGGCTGATTTCACAGATAGATTTGATGGTGAATAATGTGTAATTTAATGGAGGGGATTACAGAATGATAACTGTGCATGTGGATTTTTTTTAAGATCTCTGAAGGGGTGCAAGAAGTATGGGGTAACTGATTCTGCACAAAGCTCTACTGGTTTTCTGGCAAATGAAAGAAGAATCATAATTAATTGTCCAGATAATTTACTCCTAAGCCTTAGCTTAGAAGAGCCATTAAACACGCACATGCATTGCTGAATCAGGACATTAATCCATACTCTACACAACCCTGCATATTTATAATTAATTCTGAAAGAAGCAGTTGTTATGTGCAGACCAAATCCGTTTCTGTGTAATTCATGTTCATCGGGGTTATTCTGTTCTGGATTTTGCCGCTTAATTAAGAGGATATGGTAATCCTGAGAAATCACAACTTTACTGTTGTCGAAGACTTTTGTGTTGGAGAAAGGCAGGGGTGGTTTTTTTCTGTTTTATGAACTACATGTGCAGTGCACAGCACTGTCTAGCTATAGAAAGCCATCTTTGAAGAGATTTACACTGATGCAAAAGACACTACTCTTGAAATATAAATGACGGCTCCACTCGCACTTCTAGGAATGCCAAGATACTTGGTTTCTTGTGTTGCACCGAGAAGAGTTCAATGTACTATACGTGGCAAAGAGGGGTTGTCAGAACTGATGGAGCGTTAGTCTGTCTTACTGTTAAATGATTTCTCCCGTGACTCTGAAGTTTATGCTGCCGTGTGTAAGTGCCACCTCAGCCATTTGTAAGTAATATAATGCATTTATCATAAATGTCACATGAATAATAAAAGAGTTAATGGGCAACTAAGATCCTAATTATTCCCATTTATAACACTTGTGGCAAGCATCGGGCTTTAGGGAAGTGAGAGTCCAGTTTGGCAGAGGGCAAAATGCGAGGGAGAGCAGGTGTTTTGCCCTTGCTCAAGGAGGTTCGGTGGCTCGGGGGACATGGGGATAAGGGGAACCTTTTCCCTTGCTCCTCACTATGGAAAGACAGGCTTGACGGATTGATAGATCCTTTTCTTGGAAGCTGCAGAGATCATGAGGGTAGGGGAAGAGAAGGCATCATTTCTTTGTGTGTAATTATGGTCTCTGGATCTTCTGAAAGGCCTAAAACTTCAACAAAATCTGCTGAGCATGCTGAAGTAGTTCAACATTGACGATAATGCATGTGGAGCGGAACAAATAACAGCGCTGTACAGAAAAGGAAGAAAAGGTGTTGTCTTGCTTCAGCAGGTAAACAGAATAGGTATTAGCTGGATCAGGGCTGGGATAGTTTCATTCGACTGAGTTTTTATCAAGTTTGCGGTTTTTCTGAAGAGCCACGTGATACTGATTTGTCCAATCTGTACAATTAATTTTAACATGAGACTTCAGAGATCAATGCTAACCTTGTCTGTGGAAATAGTGTTCACATACTCTTCATTGATATTTCTAACAATATATGGTTTTTTCTCCTTGCTTCAAACCCAGTCATATTTTTTGTGATATAAGTTGGAACGTGTCTGGGCAGAGCACAAATAGAATGTGTTGGAAAAGCGCATGAGTAGTTTTAGAGCTGAAACAGTTAGCTAGAGACTGCTGTCATTATACGTGGATTTTCATAAGCAATTCCACGGCTGCCGATTCATGTGATTTTTCTTAGCTTTGATAAACAATCAGAAATGGGGTAAGGTTATCACTTGGTTGTTACAGCTGAGACAGTTTATATAGACTGCCCCATTCGCTATTTTCACGGTTTTGGTTGATGTTTTCTTGAACCTTGGTATCTGCCCAATTTAAAAGACAAATAAAAGTAAAGCAATGTATTAGTGCAAGTGCTATCCAACCTAAAAATTACATTTTCCATTGGAAGATTTTAAAAACTACAGCCGTAATTAAGGTATAGAGCAATTCTAAAGCCATTGTACGTCGTCGTTCATTCGTTGGAGTGACTGCATTTTTGTAGTACGCCTGTTCCAGTTTGTACATGCTCGATCAGAAAAAATTCATCCATAAGCAGGTTTGAGTTGTTACGTGAAATATTTCCAAGGAAGGAATGTGTTAGCTTTGATTCTAAATCTCTTCTTTATGAATAATCTTCAAGTGCCTAACCCTTTGTTACCGTTGTTTAGTGTAGCAGTCAAACTAAGCGTAAATAGAGGAACTGCTGAAGACTACTATTCAGAGAGCGCTACCTTACAACATGACTTAAATTATTGGGGGGTTGGGTTGTTTTCTTTCGAGATTTGCTTTGATGATTTATACAAGTATAACCATCTTTAAATAAAGAGATCCATTAAAATGGAAGAGGTTTTTTGACTTAGAACAGTCTTTTGGGTTTTTTAGTAGAGTAGGATATAGACTATCGTACTAAATTAAAAACCAGTGGATTATTAACTATTTGTTATTGTTGTATCCATGAGCGTGCAGCTGTTTTGCAGGTGTTGCATGATGTGTGAGGTTTGGGGATTTTTCATCCGCAACAGAACATACCTCATAGCAAACAATAATGTTACAAAACCAATACTTAGAAAGTGAAGCTGTTTCTGCGATGCTTTACCAGGATAATGCATTTGTTTTCTAAATGAGGCGTTGCAGTTTGCATTATTGTGCCATAAAATCACTTATTTTTTCCAGATAAATTGAAATGTTATTGTCTT
>VZSC01000323.1:332353-359614 GCA_013398225.1 Steatornis caripensis | reverse complement strand
TTATTGTCTTCAGAATAGGATGGCTGCTTATTTACATTCCAGTTAAAATGTAAACTAGATAAAACCAGTGTATTATCCATTTAAAAAAAAATAAAAATTTTATAAAAAGGCAAAATTCAAGGTTTGATTTCAGGATCAAAAGCAGAGATGGTAGTAGAAGGCATCCCATCATTTCCCTGCAGAACAGTTCAGTTGGTACTTGTACTAAAACATGTAAAATGGTCTTGGGTATAACTGCCTCTATTCCTTTATCCTCAAGAGCTTATAGAATTTACTGGTACAAACTTTTCTTTAGGTAGTGATTGACAGGTGGAAAATAGACGTAATTTTATTACAGGCAGCATTTTATCATTGTATTAGATAAAGGTGTCTGTCCTCTGACTGTAGGTAGGAAGTAGCAATAAGCATTTAGGGAGACATTTAAAATATCTGTTTGTGGGGGGTTTTTTAGTACGCAGATATATACATATACACAAGTAACTTTTGCAATAGGTTAGATTTTTGTTTTATTCCAGTAAACAGTTCCAGTTCCAGCAAACTTCAAAACCGTCCTGGAAAGCAAGCTTGTAACTTTATTGTTGTAACTTAAAACTATAGTCATGATGAGTATTTTTGGCAAGCATGGCAATGTTTTATGTCTTACATTTGTATTCGATGGCTGGATGAATTAGCGGTTTTACAAAGCCGTCTGTTACTTTTAGCAACAGAGAACCCTTCCTATCCTTGGGGAATCTTCATTAATTACCCTGTGACTGAGTTTTCTCTTATTTCTGGTGTGAACCTCGGAGCTAGCTTTGCCATGGGATATAAATCTAAACTTTTTTTATTTTCAGGCAGCTGCGTATTTTTCTCTCCGAAAAATAAACTGAGGCTTTGTTAAGTGTCTTTGTAATAACACGGATTATCACGTTTTCTGTGGCTGCTTTCTGAAAGTTTGTTCATACCCTCCCGAAAGCGTGGCCGCCAGCTTGATGCAGTGTTTGCGAAGAGCCTCCTTAATATTGTGTACGGGAGGAAGAAATCAAAACCAACAACGTTCTTACATTCTGGTATGCTGTCTTTACCTCTCACACTTAAGCTTTTTGGTGGACCAAATGAGTAAGGTCCGCTCTAGTTCATTATCGTGCATTAGGGGTTTGTTTTGTTGCCAGTTTGGCTGCTCCTCCAGCCGTGCAGTGAGCCTCGCCTTTTGCACGGTGAGCAGGAGAACGGCCGGGCTCGTTGCCACTGCGGCGCGCCCTGAGCTGTTCTGTTCCTAGACAGCATCTACTTGGGGTTTTGGTTCAGCTGTGCAAACGATATCCTTGCATCTTTTTAATGATGAGAGATTTGTCGAAACTGCAACAGTACTGCAATGTTTCAGCATGTATATATATGTGATGTGTATGTGTAGTATGTACTGGAAGTTTGTGTGTGTACGTGGTTATTGCAAGGGCAGCAGGGCTCTCGCAAACCTGCCAATCTGAGGTACAGCAGATCTTGCACATCTAGACCGGGCACCAGCATCTGTATGTTTAATAATTGATACGTAGTTTGATTCAAGCAGCCGTAAGAGGGGAAAGGTCGTTTCTGTTCACCAGTCGGTCATCACCCTCTTGGTGACATCTGTAAATAATGTCTATTAAGCACAGGTGTACCCCTGACACTGCGTAAAATGAAAGTTGTCAGAGTCCAAAGGAGACTTTCTTCCTGTTTTGGTTTTGAAATTCTTCTGCTCAAGCATGGCTGCAGATGTGTTGGAGAAGTGGCACAATGGGGTCCTGGACAAAGAGGAGCTGTGGTACAAACGTGGAACATCTGGTGTATCTGCGCAGTCTCTGACCAAGCGGATTGACTTTTCACTTGATGGAAAAGTATTTTACTTTCTTTCCACTCAAACTCAGCGAGTGAGGGTTTGAGGGGGGGTGGGGGATGTCTTAATTTATGGTTTTAGTGAGTGATGGCAGCTGAATGAAATTACTGTGCCTTCAAAGTGCTTTGGATCTGCACAGAAGCACTGCAGGAAAACGACAACTATTTTTGATTGTTCTTTTTATCAGTTTAAATGCAGGTTCTAACCTGTAGGAAGTGATGGTATTCCAAATGTGCTCAGTGGGATCATTAAAAAGATGGACCAATCTTGTTTAATTCTAAAAATACATCGTTAATAAGACTGTTATCTTTTCAGCATAGATGGAAATGGGCAGACAAAAAAGAATTTGGTTCTGGTAAGAGCTCAGTTATTCATGCCTAAGCAAATAATATGCTTTAAAGAAAGACTGAAAAGCAGATAAAAATGAAATCACTTTGCTGTTGTCAGACATACAAAACCAGGCTGTGACCAAAACTGGGAAGCGTTTTCCTTTAGCCTTGATTCTACGTGAGGTGTACACTGGGCTTGTAATCCCAAGGTGCAAGAGAAAGTGGTGGTATTTATCCAGGTTTTCGGAAATGTACCGAGTGCCTGTTTGATACTGAGAACTGATTTTTGTGCTTCTTTGAGAGGAGGATTTGAAAGGAATTTTGCTGGTAATGGCAGCAACAGGCAGAATTAGCTCTGTGTCCATTCCGTTCTCCATTATCAGTTTTAAGGCATTTGACCTCGGTGCCGCAATATTTCCAAGAGAAGTTTCCTAACATTTCTGTTGTTGGGGATTCTGCTGAAGCTCGTGGCACTGCGTATGGCGTGTGGCGTATGTGGCGTATGTGCGTATGGCTATCCATAGGGAGCTTTTTGACTTCTTGTGAATGTGAAAACCAATAGTTCCCTGACTTGCTACTACAAAATCCTCTACAAAGTTTAAAGATAAGTTGTTTATTATGAATATTATAAATAGCCAGTTCTTGGCCACCTAGAAGCCATCCGGTGGCGTCGAGCCATCTTGGCCACCCAGCGTTTCGCATAAAGCACAGCTATGGACAGCCTTCACTCTTGCTAAAGTCTGTCTGTCCTCCGTTCAAATAATACAAGAATAATGCGACCCTTCCATTTCTAACTCTTAGGTGTTGAGGTTAGATATTGAGACTAATAACACCATATAAATAAATGCCATTTTTAAGGTATAGTTTGGAGATTTCCAGAAGACATTATATTAAAATTAATTTCTCTGAAGCCTGTTGGCTTTTTTTAGTCTCTTGATACTATGGAAACCTGGTTGCTGGAATGGAGCTATACGAAAAACAGTACTTGTGCCTGGTATTTTCGGGGATGAAATACGATTTCTTTTAGTTGTGGGATGTTGCTACAAACCTGCAAAATTAAAGGTGAAGGAAAACAGATGAGTTGTTCTAAATACTGGAGAATTAACTGACAAATTCCTGTTGAGAGCTACAGTAGAACTGATCTAATACCCAGAATTTTCCCTTTTTTAATTTTTTTTTTCCTTTTTCCTTTTCTTGGGAGGTGTAAGCATCTTACAAGCAGGAGAAAAACTGTAACGTGGAGTTGCGTGTGTGTGTACATGGTTTTTTAATTTATTTATTGCCAGTTTTTCTTATTCTGAGACTGGCGATCAATCTGTGTGATGCTGAAATGCTAGTTAGGTTCACTTTATAGGTGTGTTTCGTAAACTGCAAGTCTGTCCAGAGGTTAAAAGGAAGTTGCTTGACATCTGATAATTACATACTTCATGAGCAATAACTTTACCCTCTCTTCCTACCCGTTCCTTCTTCCCACCCAATATTTCTAGTTTTCTGAAGAAATAGCTTCATTCGCAGTCACAAACTATGCAAATACATCTTAGCTATCATCTCCAAATCTCAAAAAGCAAATGAAAACCCTAGAACTTGGCATGTATTCTATTCATTTAGTTTTCTTGGTAGGTCTTCCTGAAAATCATAATCTTTTGACCCATACTGTGGAATGAGGTTCCCAAGCTGGTTTAGGTGTTTCAGAGGGATTAGATAAATCGCCTCGCGTTGGNAAATGAAAACCCTAGAACTTGGCATGTATTCTATTCATTTAGTTTTCTTGGTAGGTCTTCCTGAAAATCATAATCTTTTGACCCATACTGTGGAATGAGGTTCCCAAGCTGGTTTAGGTGTTTCAGAGGGATTAGATAAATCGCCTCACGTTGGTATACAGAGCAGGCTCCCCACTGCTTTTGTGTGGGTGCTGCTAACTGCAGAAACACTCTTGATTTAGGGAAATTCTGAACTTTTGAATCTGATCTAGCAGAAGCTCTGCATTCCTTTAATTATTATTTCTTTTGTATTCAATTTCTAGTATGTGTCCACTACATAAAGAGTGGCTGTGGGTTCAGATTTAATCCATTCATTACTTAAAAAAGCAGGAGAAGGCTTTTTTCCCTATTCTTTTTCTCATCCTGCTATGGCTGTAGATATAAGAAAAAAATCTCAAACTTCTAACCTGCCTCTTAGTCTAATTCGGGTCCTTACACAATGTTAGAGTATGTATGAGCAGTATAGGGGTCTGTCTTCTTTAACAGAAAATAGAAGTGATCAAAAACAGGACACACAAGGCAACATAGTTTGAGAAATGATCTGGTGAAAAGCTTGCTGATTTTAATAGATGGGAACTTTCAGTGTTGGAGGTATGCTAAGCTTGACCACTGTAAGCAGGTGGTCGTCCCTCTCAGAGAGCTGCTGAGCGCCTCTGAAGTTATTGTAGAACGATGCAGGAGACCAGGGAGAGCGAAGGTAATGACCGAAGACGGCTTCCCGAGGAACCCCAGCCTTGTTGTGTTCTGCTACCTTCAAAGCATTTCCTGCGGTTTGCGACTGTGAGACCTGGCAAATCTATCTAATAAGGAAATTGAAATGTACTTTAAATCAACCAGATTAGAAATAACATTTTGTATCCTATTGTAACACTGATATGAATCTTTTCAGAGGCTTTTGTGTATAACAATAGGGAATAATAATCCTTTATCTCTACTACATTTTTGCTTCATATATTCTGGCAGTAATTTGGGGAGCTGGATTTCTAGTTCTCTTCACCTTGTGGTACAAAGTTTTCACTTGTTACAAAAACATTTTCTCTGTGGTGAGAGTTTTGCCTGTCGTTTTTCAAAATAGAATCTCCTGGATAGTCTTCACGGCAAGTGGCAACTTTCCTGTTACGGGGCGCTGGATGTGTGGTTGGACTCGAAGGTCTCTGAAGGCTTTGCTGATCAGAGCGCTGAAAATCATCCTAACAAATACATCGAAGGTTTAATGGAGTTTTTCAAGAATGGGTAAACAGGATGCTAGGATACAAATAGGTAGCTAAATGTGTCTTTATTTACTGATGAAGATAAAATTTAAAAAAGTGTATGTGCATAAAAAAAGAAGTTGTGGAAGAGTTCATTTACAACCTGGAACAAAAAGGGTTGATTCTGGAAAAATACCATGGTTGGTTAGATGCTCACTGGAATAAAGAGAGTTAAGAGAGAATCACGACAGTCCTGGGCAGAGTAAGTCATTGCAGAGATAAACTTCACCGTGACATACCCATGATTTCCTAGTTTAATAGCTGCTAAAGAATTGGAATTAAAGATGGCCGAAAAGCCTTTTTAGAAAGACTCGCCTTGAACTTGCACTCATGTCATACAACCTTGCATGTATTTGATGCCAGCCTACATGCTAAAATAGATGAGGAAATGTGTGAAGCTCATGCTTTGTACTCCCCAAACCATATCTACGAGGCAGATAGTCCTCCGTTAACCATGTTGTATTTTCTTTTAAAGAAGCATAAGCTGCAAAATCCAAGAATCCTTTTTCTTTTTAAATTCACAATATAAACCTCTCTAGTATTTTTATTGCAATTCTTTCTTTTAGAATTGTTCTTCTAACAGGCTTTGAGCAACTGCTATTGTTTTTAATGTAATCAACCTTTGGCTTGGCTTTTCAGCACTAGACAGATTTGTGTGAGGCAGTAGTCATTGTTGACAGACTTGTAAGTTGTTAACAGTGCATTTGGTACATTTATTTACTCTGAGGGTTATTATGACTCACTTTAACTGCTAAATGAAAGAGAGCACTGTTTTTAAATGACCAGCAGAACATTTATTGTAAGCATTTTCTTAGTTTGTTGTTAGTTTTTTATATCTAAGTATGCTTTATTGCCTGTGCCTGTTATGGAGCTGGATTTTACAAATAACATACAGATTGGGAATTGAATTTAAGATGTGTTTTGTCTGTAAGTAGGTATTTGGTTCCCATAATTTAGATTCTGTTTGAGATATTTGAATCAAAATCAAGTGTACACCTAACCAATTGGTTGTTCTCCAGAGCTGGAAATTATGTGGGCACCTACTGGCCAAGAATCAAAAGACTGGGATTATTCATCCCCAAGTCTCATTTTTCTGCTTTTTTTTTTTTTTCCCACTTCTTCTCCCTATCCCATGCAAAACTCTTCAGAAGTGCTGTTCGGTTCTTTAGGCCTTTTGCTTCTTTCTTATGGTGTGGGCCCAGCTCTGGGTGCTTGAACTTGTCCCGTTGGGTCTCCCGAAAGTGTACTGCTGTGTTCTGTCGTGCTTACATAGCATACTGATCAAGGTAGCTTTCTCTAGATAAGTCTGGTTCCACCTGTAAAGAAAGGTGTTAGAACCTCAGTATTTGAGACAAGAGGTTTCTCTTTGGCAGCTCTGAAGTTAAGGAAACTGCTTGTGTCTCACCCGGTAGCCAATAATGCAAAATGGGCTACTCCACCGTTTTAAGACCTGCAACACGATACCCTTACAAAGTAGCTGGGGTGACGTGCGGTATTTTGGAGTTCCAGCTTTCTGTGTTAATTGTAATTGCCTTATGTCCATGTTTCAGATGGTTTACTGGAAGTGGAAACATGAGATTCAGAACTTTCCCATGATGGCTAAAAACTCTGATGGCTACACGGGGTGACTAGATCCTCTATGAACTATTCAGATGCACCTAATCTAGCTACGTTGAATCTTGTAATTTAGGCACTGACTTTTTGTTTTTGCATAATGACCCATATCTAATTGCTAGATGACTATCTAAACATCAGCTTGCCTCTCTATTAAAAAATAATTGTTATTTTAAGGAATTTTATATAGTCTATTTGGCTGCTTTTAATGTAGAAACAAATGTCATAAATCCAGTTTAATTTTTAAATATTTTTTCTAAAGATCTTTTGATGTAGTGAGGAGTAAAAGTTGCTTAATTTTTATTTTTTTTAGTGATGATCTTATACACAAAAATGATGTTGCTAGGCAATTATCCACCCAGAGAGTTTTCAATAGAGTCACTCATAATAAACACCAGATCAGTGACATGACAACAGTTTTTGGTAGATGCATGATCCCATTCTAAGTATTGACTTTCAAATCGACATGATTGTGCAAATCCTCGTTTTAGAAAGTTCTGTTTATTGACAGGAGGGAAGTATATAAAACTAGATGAAGGAAGATACTAGAATTAAAGTGAACCCGCTTGTGGGGTTACCACTTCTGTGGCTCAGTCAGCAGAACAGAATCAGGTTTTTGCTCACTTGCTCACAGTAAAATTTTATATAGTTGAGTTTACCCTGTTGTAGAAGCCAGCCTGAGTTTAAACAGCTGATGTATAAGCAGGTGAAGGAAATTTGCGCTATCATTCAACCAGCATGATGCGTATTCACAGATGGCTCGGCTTTGGAAAATTGTGATTGGAAAAGAGAGGGAGTAAGCTTTTATCCTTAGCAGTCATTTCCTAAATGAATACAGTCTTGCTTAGGAAAGGTGTGTAACTGCAGTTGAACCACCCAGGGTCACTGAGATTTAGGTTGTTTAAACATTTGCTAATACAGGGTAGGATTTGGGGGTTAATTTTTTTCTGATTATTTTTTCACTAAAATCCAGTGCAGATGTATCTGAGTTAGTTTGCTCCACTGCTGTATTGCTTGGATTACTGTTTAAGGTGCAGAGATTAAGTTGATGTGCAGGAGCACCTTTGTTTAAAGTGTCTGGCCTGTAGATCAAGGGAAAAGAAAAGATCCAGAGTATTATTTCCAAAATGACGAATGCAGTTTGGATCTTACACAGTTCTCCAATACCCTAGGTGGGACTATTTTTCACACTTTTAGCAAGCAGTGGGTTTTTAAACAGGCGTGTTTGGTTGCCGTGAATCGCTTTCTGGTCATTTCCAGTGCTGCCAGCTTTTAAACTTCTAATTCTTGCATTTTTGTACTTCAGTGTTCATGATTTTTTCAATATTTTTAAATCCCTAGATTTTTTCTGCCGTCATCTTATAAAAATAATATTTAAAAATAAAGCTTCTCTTTTCACCTTTAAATATTTTTGTTATAAATCTGTAAAGTAAGGAAAAAGTACATAGATCTCTGCTTCTCACTGTTTTATTGAAATCTCATTACTGTCTTTTGTTAAATCTTGGTTTTGTTGGGCTCTGGCAATAGGGAGCAATATATATAGTACTTAACCTAATGCTAAACTATGTTCCTATTTTGAGTTGGCACTGAGCAATGGCTCAGTTGTGTGCTTTATTTTTTTTGGACATACTTGTTGAGTCTGTTGGTACTATTCGCTAATTTCTCATACTGGCTGGTTTGACAGTTGTCTGGCATTTCTCTTCTCAAAAGGCCTTAATGGAAAANAGTTGGCACTGAGCAATGGCTCAGTTGTGTGCTTTATTTTTTTTGGACATACTTGTTGAGTCTGTTGGTACTATTCGCTAATTTCTCATACTGGCTGGTTTGACAGTTGTCTGGCATTTCTCTTCTCAAAAGGCCTTCATGGAAAAATACCAATGACTTGTTGGGTTTTTGCTTTGGGATTTTCTTTTTTTGTCTTCTAATATTTGAATTTCATCATTTTCTATAGATCGGAAACAGTTTTTTGCCCCCTTCTGAGTTTGATTTCCAGTCCATAGGGTTCTGAATAGAGAAACACTGCCTTCAATGAAATATACCATGTTTGCACAGCAACTTCTTTTATTGTTCTGTAATAATAACTTTGGATGAAGTGTCTCTTTTGAATTATTATTTTAATTAGTTTTGATTCACTTTGGTTATTGTTCTCTCCTGTGCACGCAGAGAACTGTCTTGCAACAAAGTTTCCTCTGAAAACTGCCCCATTACAATTATAGATGTTAAAAGATTTCATATCAAGTCCTCCTGACGGTACTTGTTGCAGAGTAAGATGTTTTGAAGGTTTATCTTGTCTCAGACACACTGTTGTAGAGCGTCGCCCCACCGGGCTCTCCTGCGGTGCGTGCTGCGGACTGGATCTTGGAGGAACTGAGTTCAAACCCCAACTTTCTGTGTAGTTATGGGAAAGTTCCTGCCTGTCTGGTCTTCCATATCCTAGATATAAAATGGGTTATTTAGTCCACACAACCTGCAGAGTTGAGTGTTTGCTTTATGAGGAGTTTGCATACATCAACAGGAGCGACTAAAACTTAAGCTAGGCACAGTAAACCTTATCACCAAAGGATCCTCCCGGACTCTGCAAGCCCCGTCTGTTTCCAGCACAAGAAGGGTTTGATTTTATTTGATGCTTTCAATATATATAATCTGTATTTACGAAGGTTTTGTAAGATCCAGCGATGTCTTACTGTCGCCTACTTGTCTTCAGTATGTTAAACTTTGAGTGTTACACTCTGATTTTGAGGAAGATTCACCAAGTAGTGGATGAACTGTTGTCAGAAAGACAGAGAGACCAAAAATAAATATAATGTAATCCCAGCATACCTCTTTTCTCTTGTCAGTCTTTTTGCTAAAGAGAATAAATACATGGGAAAAAAACCCCAAACCTTATTAATGTAATCCCAGAATTTGAAAGAACTGGAGAGAGAACAAGAAAAATGGGAAAAAGTAATTACAATATTTTTTCCATCAGTGTACTGAGATATTTTGAACTGATGGTTTAACAGACTGTGATATAGTTTGTGATGCAGAATAAAGCTTCAAGATACCAATCTGAGGATCAACTTTGTATTTTTTGAAATGATCAGCTCGAGTGAATGGCTCTGAGTTTTTAGGATATTAGGGGTGGGTGAAGAAAGAAGGGTATACTTCGGTCTAGAATTGCAGAAACTAATTTAAAATGTAGCATTTACTAAACCTACTATGTAATGTATAAAATGCATACCAACTTACTTCAAGAAAGAACAAACACCAAAGGAAGTCTGCTTGAGACTTCACTTTAAGAAGTTTTCAGTAGGTGAAGTTTTTTGAATCAGCCTGTATTGCTAAGAGCTCTCCAAGACAAAATAAAATAGTAAATTTTTCTTCAAAAGGTAAAACTATGGCTTCATAGACAAGATTTCTTTCTTAAGGACTTCAAACCGCCGCTGGACTTTAAGCAAGGGCCTGGTTGTCCCAGGCGAGGCACAAAAATGCTCAGAAGACAGTGTATTTAGGCAACGACATTAAGTTGAGCTGGATAAATCCAGACCGTGTGTTTCTGCATAAACGCTAGTAGGAAGCCAATGGCAGCACATGTTTTGAAAAATTAAACATTTGAAAATTTTCAGATTTATGGCTCTATATCAAGGCACTGAATCACTCAAGGATCTATCAACAGTAGAATGTGTAAGTAAGGCTTGTAACATATTGTTTATGTGTGGAAAACAGCATAAATCCAGCACTTCCTAATACCTGGGAATTCTGACCAATCTTTAAAAAAAAATTTATTATCTAAATTTCTCGGTTTTGAAGGATTTCTTAAAAAAGGTAAAACCGTTGATTGTATGTGTAGACTCCATACTCTCCTTTCATCCTCCCATGTCTTGTCATCTTAATGCCAACTGTACCATCTGATTCTTCTATCAGTTACTATAGATAACCCTGCAGTTCAAGTGGAGATATCCAAATCGGTGCACCTTAGCTCATCGTCAAAATTGGGCTTCAGAACCCCATAGTATTCAGAGAGCTGGTATTGAAATATGAGAGTCCGATGACCTGGGAGAAGAAGCGTCATGTTTCTCAGGTGTTCGGCGTTCCCAGAGACACGTAGTCTGGATAGATCCCTTTTCTCTCAGCATTACTAGTACCAGTGGTAGCATGAGCTGCATGTAGCTGCTTCAGCTACCATATGTATCCATCTCTTCAGGCTGTTCGTGCTATATGGCAGTTTTGGCAGTCTGCCGGGATTTTTTCTGAGTAATGCGAGTCGTGGGGAATAATAACATTAACCCTTTTGTATCTTAACCAACCGTGAACAGGATTTTGTAGAGCAGAGAGTACGTTGTAACCTCCCCTGCTCAGCCTTTCTCCTCCTCTGTGCTCCTCAAAATGTAGAGATCACGGAGTCACAGAATACTCAAGTTGGAAGGGACCCAAAAAGATTATCAAGTCCAGCTCCCTGCTCCTCATAGGACTACCTAAAACTAAACTGTATGACTAAGAGCATCGTCCAGACACTCTGACAGGCTTCTTGCCATGACCACTTCACTTGAGAGCCTGTTCCAGTGACAGACCACCTGCTCAGTGAAGAATTATGCGATAGGTAGCCTATTTAGGCTATTCACCTATTTAGAGAGGTGGATATGGATAAGCTTTCTAAGGAGGTGATAGTGTTAAAAAAGGAAGATGACATAATTCCCCTTCTACACCTTTTCCAGCAATTTGAAAAGATAATGTATGATTCTTTGTTTTTCTCTGTTCTGCTTCACTGCCGAGGTCAAATATGAGTGGCAGCCACGGTGGATGCCTTTCTCCATCCGTGTCTCTCTTCCAGAAGTGTAAGATTTGCAGAAGCAATATAATACAGCACCGCAGGCTTTCTCTTGGGTGAACCAAAAGCTAATGCTTCCTAACTTCTCCGTGAAGTGATTTCCAAACCATCAGAGGAAATTAATCCTATACTGAGGGCTGGTGGCTAGGGGTCGTTGAGATACAGTGACATTATTAAAATATTGACAGCACATCACTGCCTGCAGGATGAGACAACTGTATTTTGATAAAGGGAGGACAGAGAAAGCATGAATAAACTGCTGCTTTCTAATACAGGAAAATGAACAGAGAAAAAAATGCTCATGGGCTTGAATTTCCAGGAAAAAACCCGAAGACTGCAAACACATTTATTTTACTAACACTGCTGATATGTTAATCAGCTCTCTCACATTATGAAAGTCTTAATCTAAGATTATTTGAGATCTCTACACAGGCCCAGACAACTTTGCCAGACATCCTTTGCTGCCTTTCTCTGCTTCATTAGTGCCACTTCGTTACATCCAACAGCCTTCCTCTACTTTCACCTTCCTTCTTCACCCCTTTACTGGAAGATGTAAATTTTACGCTTAGCTGCTGTTAACTGTATTCAGCGTGGGAGGGGAAGGTACATGCTGTTGACATGCGGCAACCTCACCCAGCATGTTGGTATCGGCCCAGTAGACCTGCATGTCCTCAGACTTGTTTGTGAGCTTCACTGGGCTTCCTGCCTAGGAGCAAACAATACCACTTAACTAGCTCTCGAGTCACCGCTAATTGAAGCAGCATAATTATCCAATTCTTGGACTCATTCCACATCTGAAATAAACCAGCTGTGTTATAATGTTATGATCAAATTCTTTCACTGTTATATGACCTAATAAATTGACGGTTGGGAATCATGCATTTGTGACTCACAGTCTGTCACTAAAATATACTAATTCCGTCAATGGTCTTTTGGATAAATTTCTCTGAATGGGTACTGGTTTACTTAGTCTGAAAAGAAGTGTGGCTGTTTCATGCCATCCGTCCTAAGAAGACTGAGTTAGCGCTCTCTGCTCTACAAAAGAGTAGTGAAGAAACTAGAAAATAATGAAATATTTCTGTAAAGAATTGACTTCACAGGGGACCGACTGCCTCATCAGTTTAGTGAAAGACGTAGGCCAGCTCCTGAGAGCACTCAAAATTGTCCTGGGTTGCTGCTCAAGGAGCTGTCTGGATACACTTTATGTAGATTAATTGCTCTGGAGAAAGAGTAATACAGCATATTGTAGATTAACCCTTGCTACAGCAAGCTAATAGGTAAAAAGTTAAACAATTGTATGCAAAATTAGAATATTAGTTTAAACGACAAGCAATAAAGCATTCTTCTGAATTCAACTAAACGTGACTTCTCTTCAACTGTTCCAGTATTTTTCTTTGCTTGGGAACTAGAAACTTAGCATCCATCCGTAGAGGCTGGCCTGCCTTAGACACCTTTCAAAACAAGAGCGAGCTGCTCTCTTTTTCCTTTCTTTCTTGTTTCTTATCTTGTAGGAATGCAGCCGCCATAAAAGGCAGCACAGTTAAATGGCTCAAACAATGTCATTTAGAATCGGGAAGGCTTATTTTAAAATTGGAAACGTGAACAGAGAAAAGAATTTAAATGCTGCACAGTTAAAACTGTAGTACGGCTCGCCAAAACAGATCTTGAGGAAGAACTAGGTAAAGGCACGAAACCTCACGGTGATAGATTTTTGCTTTCAAACGTACCCAAAATAGGAAGGTCTGCTGGAGGTCGGCCGACCTGAAAGATGATGGACCTGTAAAAGGGAGCGCTTTTGAAAGAGAGCGCCGTAGATGAAAACCTCGGGGAATGCTTAGCGGTAGCGTTAACTGTGGAGGAACTTGGGATACGACTGCTTCCTCAGGACATTGAAAAAAAAGACCAATGGTGCAATTTTGCATTTTGCTTAGGTCAGTTGTGGTCTGGCCTGTAGGTCCTTTAGTGTACCTGAGTCCTGAGGTGCAGGCTCCTGCCTTCCCCCTCGGCTCAGTGCTGCTATCCACGAATGATGATTTGCGGGTCTAGCTGAAAAGTGAAAGAAATAAAAACCTGTAGGGTCAGCGATCAGCTTTGCCATCAAGAACCACCTAGAAAGCCTCTTGACTGCAGGCACTACCACAGGAATAGCAGTTTACTGTTAGATCAATTTAAGCATAAGCCTACCCTGAGGAGCAATATCTGGTTTCATAGGCACCACAGAAAAGTTTCATAACTGACTGACAAAATTAACAGTAACAAATCATCAGGACAAGGTGATATTCCGAGGGTAACTCAGGTATGAAATTTCTGAACAGGAGTAGTATCTGTTGCTCTGCCTTGGTAGCAGAGGAAAGGGATGTAACAAATGCATCGCCGGTCTTAGAGTTGTAGAAATGGCCCTGAGAACTGAACTAGGAAGTTTTTTTCCGCTGCTGGAGAGCTGATACTAATGTCACAAAGATTAGGATCACTGGAAATGTGGTTAAAAAAAAAGATGAACCTCTGAGAGTCAAAATGGCATTTATAAGGAGAAATCATGTGTTTTGAAGGAGTCAAAATGGCCTTTATAAGGGGAAATCATGTGTTTTGAAGGAGTCGGTGGTTATATGGATAATTACTTTAACTCTTTGTGCTTTGATTTGGCTATTCAGAACGACATGCCTAAAAACCAGCCTATTGTGTAGTAAGAGAAAATGACCTCTAAAGTAAAGAATAAGAAATAAAGGGTGGAAATGAATGGACAGTTTTCAAAATACAGGGAAAAGGAGTGAAGTTTTAGAGGGCTCTGTGCTGTGAACTGTCCTGTTAAATCTGTACACAAATTATCAGATTTAATCTTGGGCATAATTCAAAGAAAGTAAAGCATTTGGAGCTTACTGAGGATCTAACAGGATTTTCAAGCATTGTTAAAACACTGTAGAGAATATTAAATCGTAGAAAAAATTGGGGTTTAGACATCTTACCGGACATACAGTGCCTAGTCTAGCTCTTCGTAGAGGCCGCTCACAACTGAGTTTAAGGATGCGCAATGAATTGTGACTGCTTTTCCTGACCCACTGCTGCCCGGCGCCTCCTTTTGCTTCCTGGGACCCAGAGGTTTGCGCTCCGTCGGTGGCATGCCGTCCACCGCCAGCCTCACGCCTGCCAGAAACACAGAGGGCAGGGTGGATTAGTCTCCATCAAAATAACACTTTCCAAGAAGCCTGTCTTACTCTCTTTCCCCTCTTCTTTTTTAGATGACCTAATAAATCTGGATGAACTGGTAATTTCATCTCCACCTGCTGTTTTTAGTGATCGTCAACAAAAACAGCATGCTGGGCAGCTGTGGCTTCAGCCTTAGAGGGTATAGAAATCCCTGCCCCCAATGGAAAATCTCCCTAACTTAACTGGGATGATCACCTTTAACTGCAACTCCTACTGGAAGAGATTTATAAACTCTGTATGGTTTGATCTCATTGTGTCTCGGTATTTTTTCTCAAGCCTTTTTCTAAGATGAGGGAAATGAAGCGCTCATATTAATTCTCTCACCAGAGATAGCAGACGGAACGAGAAAGGATGCCTTCTGAAAAAACTTTCTGTGTTTCTAAGATCTCCTAGGACTTTGCTTGAGTACCTTATGGCATTTATCAGTAGGTGGGGTACAAATCAGTAAGCACTCGGAAGGTACCTAAATCCCTCTCTGATTGCATGAAAATTTATTGATTTTAGTCAGGAAAGAATACCTTCTCACTTGCGTCAGCGTTCAGCTGCGTGGTTATACCTAGTCGGCTTTCCTGCTTTATGTCTTCCAAACAGGCAACGTAGAGTCCAGTCCTCACACGTAGGTGGACGTTCCAGTCTCACTTCGTACTGGGTGTGAAGACAGTAATTTTAGTGGGCCCGGCTTACAGATGGGCTTCGACAGGATTGTGTGTCTGCTTCCAAGTGGACGGGCAATCTGCCTTAGTCACGGGTGGTACTATTCGGTTGATTAAAATGCAGGTGTCTAGCACTGTTTTAGATGCCTAGGGTATCGTGGTTACCTTCTGTCTTTTGCTTCAGAAGGCTTTAGGTATCCTGGAGGTCCTATGTCTAATCTGCCAGCCACGGTCTGATCTCTGTGATAACCGTGGGTAACTAAAATAGCATTAGATGCCTACATTGAGTATGTCAAAGGGAAGCGTACCTGGGAAGGAATAACTCCGGGCACCAGTACGTGCTGGGGGCTGACCAGCTGAAAAGGAGCTTTGCAGAAAAGGCCTCGGGGGTCCTGGTGGGCAGCAAATAGAACATGAGCCAGCAACGTGCCCTTGCAGTGAAGGTGGCAAATGATGCCCTGGGCTGCATTAGGCAAAGTGTTGTCAGCAGGTCAGGGGAGTCTCCATCCTTGGGAATATCCAAAAGCTGGCTTTAGATGGCCGTGTTTGAACAGGGGGTTGGACCGGATACCTCAAGGGGTCCCTTCCAGCCTCAGCCTTTCTATGATTCTAAGGCAACTGAAGTGTGAACCATGGGTGTGAAATTTGAATGGCCAGCCACCTAAGATCCAGCTATTTTCAAACTTTTTGTACAAAAATGAAGGCTGATCACTTTTAATTTTATTTGTTTTCTGTTCTTTAAATGTATTTGTGGCTATATTTCATGGTTGACTTAAAATACATGCATGCAAACTGCAAAAAATGTCAGAAATATGACCAAGGATATCAGCTATTAGGGGACAGAAAGAGTGGCAGTAAATTGAATTCTTCATGTTTTACATCAGGTAGCTCTGACATATGCTATTGATTCATATTCATAAGAGAGAGAAAAATAATTTTTATGTCCTAATATTGAGCAAGAACAAAACACAACTAGTAATTTGAAAAATATGTATTTTTTTTTATTGACCAAGGATATTAAAAATTTCTCTTGTCCTGTATAATGACAACTTCCACAATTTTTTGTATAACCACTAAGAAAATACAGTGGACAAAATTCAACAAGAGTGAGGAATGAAAGCCCTGAGCAGTCAATAAGTACAAGATCTCATCTTGACAAGAGTATAACAAATCTATGCCTGTAGTGCTATTTTACAGTGCTAGTTGACTTGTAACGCAGCAACTGTCTCCAAGCAACTGTGCCACCAACCGGGAGGTACAACCGGGGTGTGCAAACCCCGTGCAGAGGCAGGGGGAAGGCGAGGCAGCTCTGCTGGCGTGCACCCCTTGCCACCGAGCCTTCGGGTCATGCCTCGTGCTGGAAAAAGGCAGGCTCCAGCTGCGTTTGAGATGGCCCTTTTCAGCGAGATGTAGCTATTCCTGCAGGTGGAAAATTGGATTGGGTCATCAGTTGCCCACGTCAGTCTTCTTGCCAAAATAACTAACATATTAATCAATTCGGCACTATCGTCTGTACCCGTAGCGCTTGTCAAAACGTTATTTTTGCAGCTAACTGAATCTAAGCAAGCTCTCAAAACCAAAACAATGCCTTTGCAGGCCCAGCTCAAAATAGCTGTTCATGTAGATTTAATCTAATTGACGACAGTCAATATACATCGTAGAAAGAAAATCTGTATGTTTAATATACTTTCTCCCCAGCTGCTTTATCTAAATGCAAAACTAGCAATGTACGTATGAAACTTCTTTTAAAAGATAATAACGTACATTTGTTGTCCTTGTCCTTCTGATAAAACTCATCATGTTGTTATTTGTTGTATTATGGTTCATTGAGGACCCACTCCAACCGTTGTATAAGCTGCAGGGATGCAGCAGTCCACATTTTGAATCCTTTGTGGAAGGGAATTGTAATCTAGGAAATAATTTGCTGCAAAAGCCAGTAACTAAAGATGATTTTTCCTTTTTCTGGTATAATTTGTATAATCATTCACATGAGTGTCGATTTGGGGGCTTATAATTTTGCAAAACTGTTTTGAGACGAAACACTGGTGGGAGTTCAGAAGATGAAAAGCTTTATCCTTTACTTAGGGGGGTGAAGAGATGGAAAGAGGGAAAAGGAAGTGAAAGAACTATTTCCAGAACAGCAGCAAACACAAGGGTGTTTCAACAGTACGATCTTGTTATCAGCGCTGATGTTAGTTTTGCCAAAACTGTCCCGGCAGTAGCACTTGCAGCTCAAGCTGCAGCAGCGTGCTCCCGCTTGTACGGGCTAGTCCTGACCCACAAAATGGGATCCGAGACCTGCCTCGCTTGCGCTCCCTACCCGTGTACCCGTTGCTGAACTACAGGAAGCCGCGCTTCAGTTTCTTCTCGGTTCTCTTGCGCAGTAGGTTGACAAGATGTCCGGCTAGATCTGTTTTTTGTTTGTTAGTTTGCTGGCTATGTCCATTCCCCTAGCCTAAACTAGCAGGCCTGTGGGTGATGCTGGGAAATATGCTGTAAGGTTTGCCTTGTTTTTCCCAATTATTTCCTTGTTCTCTCTTCTTCTGAAATTCTAAGAAGTCCACAGTGAATGAGCTCTGTTAATGACCGTGCATCAATAGCCGATAACTGTACACTCATTTTATAGATACTTTCCGTATTGTTTTGACGTTCATTAATGCTGTTCGATCCAGAGGTACTATTTTACTGATCTTAACAGCTGAATCAAAAAAACTTGCTGCAACATTTTTATATCACGGATTAAACGCCTTCTCCAGCTGTAATTACTTAAAGGAAAGTAAAAGCTGCTAGGTAAGAGAATGTGGCATATTATAGCGCAGGAACACATCGATGTGCTGACAGTCCTTCATGAGTACCAGTTTCTGTGATTAGTCTCTTTCAGACCATAATTATTATTATTCAGTAAAAATTAAGTAGTATCTCAATTTGAAGTTTAGACAGTGGCTTTACACTTCTTAAACAGGAAGGGGTGGGTGTAAGGGTAGTGGCATGACACTGCAGTCCTTGAGAGGGTAAGGAGTTTGGGGTTAGGTGTGGGTGCTACGGGATAGGCTGGGTGGCAAGTAAACGAGCTGCAAGGGTGCACGTTATGTTCGTGCTGTTCCGCTTCAGCTGGAGCAGAAACTTTGGTGCAGGGAGAGCAAATGGCTGCACACAGGATAGGATGCTGTGGAATCATCTGAACCTGCTAGGACTAGGCTTTCTCCCAAACTCTCTCTGATTTGCAGTATCTATAGGTTTCGTTGCTGAACACTGTTAACAATTTTTTTTTTTGTTATTTGCATATGGTTCTTTTTTTTTGGTAACATAAATGGCACACGGTCAGCATTTGGTGCACGCTCAGTACGTTACAACTGTCCCTGTTCTCAAGATGGTACCATCAAATCTCTTTTTTCCCGTTTACAACAGTCATGAATTAGCTGAATAGAGCCACTTACAAGTCAGATGTATTTTGCAGGCTGCACTTTTGTTGCAGGTTTTAGCTGAGTTGGAAACGTTTACTTGAACTTGGTAATATGGGGAACTTTCCTGCCAATAGAACTTCAGGGTGTTGTTACCCTATATTAACCTTTGAAGGATGGATTGATAGCTTTATATATATATATGTTTCTTTGTGCATCCCACCCATTCCATGATTAGCTCTCCATCCTAAGAATATAAGAGATATATATATTCTCTTTCTGTGAATATAGATTAAGCTACTGGTTTTCTCCTTTTCTTGATCTAGAATATTTTGCCTTCAGGGCAAAAGAGGCAGTTCGTTTTCCTTACATCAAGGTAGCAGCAAGAGAGAGAAAGCTGCCAGCTCCCGGGAAAGTCTGAGGCCCTGAGGTGCCCCAAACCTTTCCCTGAGGTTGCTGAGGGATCGGGAGGGCTTTGTGGGGCACGCCAGGCTCGGGGCCGGCACTGCAGGCAGCAGCAGGGCAGCTCGAGCGGGCACCTCTCCTGCCCTTCTGCTTCTCGTGGAGAGAAACGTAAAATATGCTGGCAGTCTGTAGCTCCTTGGCCCACTGCTTGCTTTCGTCTCTGCCTCCCTCTCCACCCCCGCACTGGGACTTTTAATAAACCTGTCGACAAATAAATGAATGTCCTAGAAGTGAAAATGGCTTAGCGTTTTGGGCTAGACCTCTGAAACTGAAGGGGAGCAAGTGGAAACACCACCTGTGTGTCACTCGTGGGCTTAAGAGGGATGGAAGCACTGAAGCTGACTGCAGGGGATTGTGGTCTCCTTTCTGGGAGATCCAGAGGGAATAGCAAAAAAACCCCAGCTGCAATCCAACTCTTAAACTTTTCCGGTGATCCCGGGTTTGTCCTTCATTCTTCCTGTATGTGGTTTGCATAATTTCAATTATTTCCTATAGTGACAGTATTTATTATATTCCCTCAATTAGGTATGCAAGTGTAGGTTCTCAGCGTTCACTAAAATTTTCATAGAATACATTAATTTTTCCATACATACATCTTATTGTAGTGGTATTTGACGCAGTCAAATTCTGATTATTTTACTGTTCCATTAATTGATTTTCTATTTACTAACATAAATTTCTCTGCTCTTCAGAGATAGGATTTTTGCTTTCAAGGTATTTCTTGAATGTCTGCTCCGTTTATCGTTTATGAAATTAAATTTTGCTCTTCAAAACAACTCCCCAAAACTAGTGTCTTAGAAAGCAGGCTTATCTGATAGCGTCAGACACCTATAATTATTTCCATGTATTTTTTCACAAAACAGATCTTGTTTAATGCCAAATCCAGCTTCCTGCTATAATCTAAATCTTCCTGGTGTGTTTCATAAAGGCTGCGATAGATAGACATCTTTTATTGGGAAAGTACCAGTTTTGCAATTAGTTAAAAATGTCAAATGCAGAGAGAACGGTTATTGCTGAGGCCGTGTTAACTTTGAAGATATTGTTTCTCATTGGAGGCATTTAAAGTAATGTTTTTGAAAAATATTGCTTTGCCTGGATCAAAAAGTTGTGTATAAAAATGAGTAAACTTACTATATAAGCAATATCCTAACTCATTAATGATAACTTCAAGTCACCTCTTGACTTCTGTGGATGACAAGGGTACTTTGTCAGAAGTATAAATAACTGCTAAAATCACATTTCATCCTTATTTTTAAAGCTCAATAACATGTTTATTTTCTTCCATTGATAAAAGCCCACCCAGCGGTAACTCTTTCAGTGTTAAATTTCATGCCACTCCTTAGGCATATCTTGCATAGGAAAAGTATATTGCTTTGAGGAAAAGTAACCTCGCTTTATACCCCAGCCCCAGGCTGAACAGGCTCCGACCCCGATGAGGAAAACCGTTTTCAGGAGGCATCCCGACTTGTTTGTTTGTGGGGAAAAGATGGGTTGAATTGGCGTAAATCATAAACCACTGTGCTTTCCATCCTTAGGTTCAAGTCCACACGGAATGGACGAAAGTGTAATTATTACAGAAATAATGAGAAAAATCATGCCACAGTTTTCTGCTCTGTGCATGGGATCAGTATGGGCCACAATAAAACTGAAATAGCTGGTTTGGTTGCTGCGTTACGTATTTCAGTAAGTCGGGACAATCTACTGAATAGTCCTTAAAACATGCGAATGTTTACAAATGTTTCCAAGCCTAGAAATACAGGTTTGCATTTACCTGTTGTTCCATTTTGACTTAAGACTGTATTTGTTCTGTTTGTCAGGTGTTTTTTTTTTTTTGTCAGGGGGCGTTTATTTCCTAGCTTTAGTACTAGTCGTTGGTGGTACTGTGTGTGTGCGTAGTGTTTGTCTCGGTTTTGTTCCTCATAGATGTCAGCGACTAGAAATAATCTGGAAATGTTTGCATTGGGGCGTTCGGTTTGACTACTCTGATTACCATGTTTTTCCCGGTTTTCTACACTAAGCTTTTAAGATACGGGTTCTGTTTCAACATTAGAAATTCAGAAAACCAAAGTTGTCCCATTAATTCAGTTAAGCATCCCCACTGTACAAAATTCAATGATGTAACTAACTCATTTTGAAGTTTACTTGCAAGTGCACGCTTAGTCTGCTTATGTCTTTTCAGAAAAAGAAAACAAAAATATTAAAATTCAATAGATCTTGGATTCAGTATGAGGCTTTTCTTGTATGGTTTTGCATGTAAAAGAAATTGAGGAAGGAAAACAGGTGATGCCATCCACTGCATATTTGGCTTGGTAAAGTTGCCGACATTATTATTAGAGTTCTGAGGTTTGTTTGGGTTTTGGTTTTGACTTGTGACAACGATAAGGTTTGGCGTAAAAGGATCCATGTGTCTGTATGTGTGGTCGTCAAGGAGTCGGCGGTTCAATAAGCGTTTTTTCGATGAACCATACAAACAGGTAGTGCTAATGGCACGCATTGTAGTAACAACTTTCTGTAGTTCGCCTGTGTTTTGCCTTGTATATGACTTGTGAGATAAAAGAGAAGTTCTTTAATAGAAGCTACATTTTGTATATGCGCATCTCAGGAGGCAAAGTTCACAGAAGTAAAACGTTGTTTGTATATTTTGAAAGTTTTACTTTATCAAAATACATCTAGATATTAATCTCTCAATGAACAGCAATTGAAGTGGAAACTGCTAAAAATGAGGTCACAGGAGACCCGTAGCAATCAAAGAATTGAGAAGAGGATTACAGTGTACTGAGTGCAGTATCTTTGACCAAAACGTAATTGTAGCCTGAAGTGAAAGACAAGCTACTCTAAGGCGCATGAAAAATATTGATAGCCAAACACAACGAACGAAATCAATGTGAAGTCTTTTATAAACCCTTGTAGATACATGACTTATACATAAGTCCCTTATAAGCCCTAAAATAAGGTTTTGCTTAATGAACAACTGGGATTTATTCATAGTTTTATATATGCAGTGTGTTACTTAGTATCTAGTATCTTAGCGTTAAGAACATTTACCTCCCACTCTCGTAACTTCTCTGTGAATATTGCACCTTTCGCTTTGTGTTTCGGAGTGGCATTATATAAATGTGACAGGAACAATGTTGTTTGTCTTCTCCCTTCCACCTCCCCACCACTGACCTCCCAAAATACTGTCAGCTGGCTTGCTGAGAGTGCCCAAGACCTTCCCATGGAGCTTTTCTAGAAGTCCTTAATAAACACAGCGCTTGGTCATATCGTTAAGAGATTGGAGATGCCATATCTTGTAGGTGGAGAAGTCAGGGACATAACCCATTCCTGACCCTCATCTGGGCCAACAAACCAGTATCCTGCTTCAGTTGCCTCAGAAATTTGATTTTCTATGAGAATCTAGAGTGCAGAACCATGCTATTATATTTTCTTTCCAAAACAGACCACCATCTTACCGAGTAGGTTTTCTATTTGATTGTAAGGCTGCCTGTGATCCCATGCCTGCTCTGTTTTATTGCGTTTTGTTAAGATTCACTGAGATGGAGGCAAGGGGCAAAAGAGGCGCTCTTCAGAACGCATCTCAAGTGATATTCCAAATTGGATTAAAGTGAAAATCTTGCTTTTCTTAAAAAATACTCTCTGGCTTGTTTCTGTGCCAGGAGCTAATGCTCACACATCCACAGTGCTCATGCCTAACCCCCCCCATAAGTGGAAGTATGTCTGCTTGGTGAAGAGCAGGGTGTTAGACACGCTCTCCTCTTGGCCTTTCCTGTTATCCAGGGTATCTCCTCGTTCACTGTGCTGGAGCATGGATGTCATTTTGAGGTGTCTAATATTTCCTGGGTGTGTGCGCTTAAAATACATATGTGGTGGATTTTCCTGAGAGTGCTAAGAGGAAAAACGTAAAAATGTTCAGTAAGGCTTAACATTGCAACGCCTAATCTCTTTATGGATATTGGCTAGAAATTGTGAAGCATGGCAGGCCATCGTTTCTTGTTCATACACGGAGCTACTACTGCACTCTGTTAAAGCAAGGAGGGAAAGAAGGGTAAACAGTGCAGTGGTGTGTCTGTCGTCCTTCTCACACTAGAGGTCCAGTGTCAGGAGAGATCTGGGGTCCCTGTTCTTGCCCTTGGAGGTGTATAGGGGGGTTGGAGCGTTTCCCTCAAGGCTTTTCCTCAGCCCCATCCCTCCCCAACCCCCATGCCTGAGCTCTTTTTGCTTTGTTCAGTGATGTTTGCCAGTAGGTTGTCCAGTGTTTGCCGTCCTTCACAGATGTAATTAGTTTTTGGTTATTCTTGTGCTTTTTTTTTTTTTTTTGTAATTTTTGCCTAACTGTACTGACGACCCAGATGCTCTGGCTGTTTTCCAGGTTGGCTTGCTGATAATACTTGAAATGCAATAATGCAAAAATTCTCTCTCATTTTCTGCCATCGTTGAACAAGACAGTTCTTTTTNTTTTTGGTTTTTTTTGTGTTTTTTTTTTTTTTTTTTGTAATTTTTGCCTAACTGTACTGACGACCCAGATGCTCTGGCTGTTTTCCAGGTTGGCTTGCTGATAATACTTGAAATGCAATAATGCAAAAATTCTCTCTCATTTTCTGCCATCGTTGAACAAGACAGTTCTTTTTAGTCATTAAATCTGCTGAATTGATGGTTATGTATTTAAATCTGTTGCCAAAGTAATTAACCCTGGAATGTAGTAATTCCCCTGCCAAATCAAATCAGTTTTTTCCTAGAATTATTTTTGAAAGACAGTAATTCCTGCCAGTATAAAAAGAGTCTTTAAGAGAACTCCAAAAGAAAGTTTAGGGATGTGCCCAATTTCTTTCTTTCAGGCTCAGGGGAAGAAGCAATTCAGGCTCTTTACTCAGTAAAGATGTCTCCAGGCTATCGTGGTAATAGACTGTGTAAGAACAAGGGTGTAGTGTGGGAACATAGCTCCTGTGTGATAGAAATTTGAGGTGGTCCCACCCCACAGCTCAGCAGGGCACTGATCCAGTATTTCTTCAAAGAAAAAATAAATATGGACTAATAAATACAGATGAGTATTATTTTCTTTTCCCCCAGAAGGCTCACAGCTCAGCTCTGAAGTCGAAACAGCGTAGGGCTGGCACAATGCAGCAGGAAACAAAGGGGGCAAGATGGAGAGGCCGGAGGTCAGTGGGGCCAGAATATCTTGAGACAGCTATTGTTGGGTCCTGTTTCGGTTTTTCTCGGGTTATATAGATTAAAATACCATTTTGCAGAATCGTGGCACAGTCAGGGATTTCTGAGTAAGGAAACTACCTGCTGTTTGTTTCTGCTGTGTTCCCAGGAAATACAGCTTAACTCATTATTTTTGTAAATAAGCAAGATCATAGCAAATAATTATTCCAAATAGGATAGCTGAGGAATCACTGATATCTTAACACAAATAATCCTTCGAAGGCCCTAAATACTGGCTAACCACTTCAGCTGAAGGACAGTGCTTGGGCAGTCCATGGCACTAATGGGAAGATGTCATGAGACTTCAAGACAGTGTCGATGGCCTCAGCAGGCACAAATTTTTCTGTACGCCTGAGGTGTAGGCAGTTCACACCTGGCCCAAGAATGCTATGAAAATTTTAGTACTAGGACTATGTTTTTTCATACTTGAAAAACCCCCGAAACCACAAACACTTTTGTTTTTCTAGAATACAAATGCAAACTGCTGCTGACTAATTGGAAGGATTCTCTCTGAACTCATTATTTTGTCTTTTTTTAGTTAATATTTTTTAAATCATAGCAGTCAAATAATGTGTTACAATCCACAATAGTTTCTAGACCTCTTCATTTTTATGGAACTTAGAAAAAAAATGTTGATCTTCTCTAGTTTTCTTTTTTTTCCCTCTTCTCAGAGATAATACTTTTACACAGGAGCAAGACGGCATTCCAAAATGACTTTTATGCTTATACTGCAACATACAGCAAAACTGCTAAAGCTGTAATGTTTTTTAACTATGTGTGCCTTTGGAAGGACACCAACATTGTATCAGTGTCCTCCAAAAGAGGAGAAAAGGGAGAAATAGCATACAGTTGCTCAGTTACCTTTTTGCTGCTCTTTTTGCTATTGCTCGGCAAAAGAATTTTTAGTCTCTCTGTACGTGGCTTGAGACCACTTAAAGAATAAGTAGCTGAAATGTCAGCTCATGCTGACATTTGCGCTTACAAGAAGTTTCATGCATCCATCCGATGTTGATCTTACTCATAGCAATGAAGGAAAGTAAAATCTTCAGGTTCTCAAACTCTGCCTGAATTCTCTTTCTGGTTTTAATGTTGCAAAGGGTTTGATCCTTGTTGAACTCGATGTATGTTCTTAAACGGCTTCAGTAAAAGATTTGCAACACGAGGCTTTGTTTCTTTTTTCTGGGCATTCTTTGTCCAAGGATGCAAACAATAAAAGTCACCGAGGTGATCATTGTAGAGGTAGCACAGGTTGGGACCTTGTTAGAAGTAGCAGAGGTTTTAAGTGAACAGGTGGCGGAGCAGCACTGAGAAGATGTACCGGCTCTGGAAACCACGAACAGTAGGGTTGTCAAGGCCAGTGCTCTGCAGGCTACGGTTTTGTTGTTTTTTAAATCCACTCTAGAGGCCAGAAGTACAACCAAACTTGGAAGCGAAAGGGGACAGGTCCATTGGTGAGTCTTAAAACCTGGTTTAAATGCAACTTCTGGATCACGAAGCCACTCCAGACTCTGAGCACTGGGGGAGTACACAAGGGGAAGACCTGCGCGTGTGGGCTGATTCTTGGGTTCTTTTACTGTGTGATGGAGTTTCTGGGCACTATTTGAAAGAGAAGGCTAGGTGAGATGGACTGGTGATTTGGGTCCTTATGGTGATTCCTATAAATCTTGCTAACTCATTTTTAGCTCAGATAGGTAGACCGCAGTCTACACAGAGATGGTAACCCACCTTCAGGTTTCAGAACACTTTCATTTTTCTAGCCCCAAATTGGAATATTTTTATATTTTTGCAGATGTTTTTACTTATTCTGTTAATTTATGTAACATGACAGCTGGTTAAATCCAGTATTGTTAAATTAAGCTTTTTAGGTCCATTTCAGAGAGATCGCAATGGCTCCCCAAAACACCGAACTGACTCCAACCTAAACAGAGGATTTCAGCGTTTTATGAGGCCGCAACTGCTATTGCATACAAAAATGTACGGAACTAACACTTCATTCTTTCTGACGCTTCTTGTTCTCCTAATTTATCGAACCTGACTGTAAGAGCTTTATGATTATGAATCGACGGTGCATAAGCATATAAAATTGTTAAAAGAATACAAAGGCTACCCTTTACTGCATGCAAATATTAAGAACATAATTAAGTAGGTGGTTATGGAAATCTCATTTGTAACTCGTTTCTATAAATATTACTGTGAGTTACCATCTATGCCTTGAATGAGATTTATTCTTAAAGATCTTGACTTTTTTCAAATTACTTGTACTGGCCTAAAACCACATTATTTAACTTTGAGATTTAATGTGACTTTCTCTATCCACATCCAATACATAACATAAAGAATAACTTCCCACATTTAGTCTGAATCAAGTTCTTTTACTGGGTATTGACATTGACCTTACGCTAATCTACTGAAAAATTGAAAGAAGTAGAAATGAAAGGTGTCACCCTTAGAAAATTACAAATGTAAAAGCAATTTTAACTTGTGATTTTTGTAGTTGTTAGCCTCTGATCTTGATGCTATTTCAGGTTGTCTTTAGCTAAGGAATAACAGCCCTTCAAAACATGCCAAATTTAAAACCTCGGTGACAAAAGAGTTTCTATTTCCAGAAAAAAAAATTGTATGTTGTTTAGGTTTCTCAGCACCAAAAAATAATCATATAATGTTAAATCTTGTATGTCACATGCTGTAATTTGGGGGTAGCTCATTTGTTTTCACTGGCTT